>JAYKKI010000078.1:10067500-10650000 GCA_039881145.1 Druceiella hillmani | reverse complement strand
AGGAGTAATGAAAAATGTAACCAGAGTTGGACAGGTTGTTTAAATGGTATAAGGCAAAGGGAGGGATGTTTATTGAATGATCATTCAAAGTATTCCCGTCGATACGTTGTTGTGGTACGAACCCGACACCAATGTCGCTTGGGGAACTGAACCATGGCGTCTAGTAACAACAGTGAAAGAGCAACATAGTTAAAATTATTCTACGTAGGTAAACCGCGGGGTCCAGCTAAATTTGGTATGTTAAGATTCCGAAGCCAAAATTTTAATAGCAAGCCTTAGTTTTGACTTCCATCTACTAATCTGTCACATTTAATAAGTTTCTACAGTTTTATATTTAACCGCATGAAATTATGTTGGTTGATAGTTCAGTTGAAGATTTCAATTATTATGGGGCAAAATATTTTATTTTTTACCCTTTAATAGGGAAAAGAAAACCGCTTGTTGTAGAAATTGGAATACTGGTGTGGTAATAGAACATAATAACCCTCAATAGTTGATACCCGAAAATACATACAAATAAATTTGAAACAAAAATATTTAAAAATAAATTTTAAGGTTTCAAAGTAATTTATTTTCTCTTGTATTACCTGCATCCTTTGGACTAAATTAATTAAAAATCGATTTACAGTAATTCTTAAACTATTTAATATTAAAATTTATGAAAGACCGTTATATAAATATTACTAATTTTAATTTTACCGAAAAATTTACTCAGGAAACTTGAAATTCGGAACAACGATAAAGCATGGAACCATGCATATATCTTAATAACACTGAAAAAAATATATATAAATATATATATATATATATACATATATATATATATATGTATATATATATATATATTTATAATACATTTATATATATATATATATATATATATATATATTTTTTTTTTTTTTATTTATTTTTGAAGTAAATAACAATTTCGCACCCTACACGGAAGAGGAAAATATATTCATGTCTTTGTTTCTTTATCATAAACTCAAGAACGACATTTTCTATAAAAGTTAATATAAATCAATAAATCGTCCCGCAATCATCACAAATTTCAATCCATAAAACAATTGATGAGGTTGCAATAAAATCCCCCGTCGATAAAAGCTCTCATAAATATTTCGATAACATTTTGTTGTTTCATTTCACGTTCACTCGAAGGGTACACATATATACATATATGTATGTATACTAGCAACCCGGCCTGGCTTCGCACGGGTGCGAATGCTAATGTGGTGTAATTATGGAGCGAATAATGTTACTATCATTCACGCGCCGCCGCCGCCCCCGTCCGTGCAGCACATCGGTATCTCGAATATTGTTTTTTGGGAATTGTAAATCTGTAATATCTTCTAATCTATTAATGATATTGATTTGCTATAAAGAACAAATTTTATTTACATCAAATGCCCAATGAAACCAAATTATTAATTATTTAATTAAATCAAGATTAATATAATACTGATCAACATTATTTCGAAAGCATAGCCCACAAAAAAAAGAAATATTACTCGCACAATTTTTAATTATAATTGCTGTTAATATTAAATAAACAAAGTGTAGAATTTGCGTTTACAGACTGATTAATGTTAATAGTTTTTGTTATTTTATTTCCATAAAGAGTTTGAAATTATCCAGCCACCCCCACAACAAAAGGTTCCTTGACCAAAAGAATTTCTCTTCTTATTTAATACTGTGGAACTCAAAAGCCAGTATTTGTTTCTATCTTTGTAAATTGCATAATATTTTTTGTGTGAATTATCCAAACTTTTTTTTGTTCAAAGTTTTACAATATCTGCATACTCAAAATTTAAATTAAGTAAAAAATTATAATCTTTTAATTCTTATTAATTCATTTTCATCTTAACTCTTAACCGGACAATATCTTTATAAAAGAGATTTATATTAAAATAATTCATACAAGATTGGGTATTTGTCTCATTATTGAGAAAATTGATGTATATTTGATTGAAATATAATACGATTTGGATACGGGAAATAATAAGTTTAGAATTCGAATTTATAGACATATCCGACTTTAATCAATTAAAGACTTAAGTAAACTCTCCTAGATGAGTGAAGTTTAATTAGAAGGAAGTATTTCAATTTATGTAAGATTTACACCACTGAAAATGAGAATAATGAAGTCTTATAAATTAGTAATGAAGTCTTACACGCGTCTTACGGGTAACGAAGTTTTATAATGTCTGTGAGTTATCCGTAGAATATGCCATAATACATTTTTTGTAGATATTTTTGAAATATACAATTCCATAGTACAACACTTTGATATATCTCATAAAGTTCACTCGGTGTTAGCAACGAAAGCGCCCAAAATTCTACTTTTTTACGATATATTGACTTTTTTAAATTCCTGTAAATATAGCATGCATGTTTATATTTACAGGAATTAAAAAAAAGATCAATATTATACCCATAAACCTTCCGGATGAAACTATCTGGATGACAGTGAAGACGGCATCAAAATCCATTGAGTAGTTTAAAAGATCTAAGCTTACAGAGGGACGGACAGAGTCGGGAAGCAACTTTGTTTTATACTATGTAAAGATAATACAAATAGACGAAACATATATTTTATTTAAACTTGCTGAGGAGAATAAAACACGTATTCAAGGCCTATATGTATAATATGTTACTTTGATTTTTGTTCTTTCATTTTGTCTGATTAATGTGTCTTCTTCGAAATCAATTTAATCTAAAGATGGGTGAAAATAACTGATTACAGTTTAAAATATATTTGAAATGTCATTCTGTTAGGTATATAAGATTGTGAATTTATATATATTAATTGAAGTGTTTTATTACACACTGAGATTTTTGTATCGTACAGTAAGTGTGGTTCAGTGGCTTGGTGTAATACAACCATAATTGACAAAAATATTTGGTTTTTTCTAATATTCAATATTTAAAATATATTGAATATATTTGGCGTTAATTTTGTAGAAATTCATTATTCACAATTAAATGAAACTACGAGATGTAGTGTTATTTCTATTTTCTTTAATTTCTTTACCACGACCTCGATTTCGTTGTATTACAACATCTTCAGGTGGGATATTAGCAAAGATCTTTGCTAATATCCCACCTGAAGATGTTGTAATACAACGAAACCTAGGTCGTGGTAAGGAAATTAAAGAAAGTAGAAATAATACTGCATCACGTAGTTTCATTTAATTGTGACTTGAAATATACTTAAGGTAAAGTATAACTTTATTTCATAAGATGATTATTTTTTAAGGAAATGAATAATACATTTTTGGCATTGAAATTATAATCAATAATGGATGTGGTCAAAAATCTAGGCGAGAAAGCCAAAAAATATTTTAAATTGTTACTAATTATCCAGCAATTTAAATATTATATCAAAACATTATTCTCTTTACAATAGTGCGTGCACTGATATTATGGTTATTAGGCAAAGATCTGTCTAAAGTTTTCTTTTAACATACTGGGTAGAACAAACATCAAACAGGAGATGCATAAAAGAATAAATATTATATACTAATTGTGTCTATTTATATCCTATTATCATTTTATACTTTGTCGTATTAAATAAAATAAATAGCTAGCCCCAAAATTGTTAAATACGATTTTTATCTCGACGAAGTCATTAAGATATTAAAAACATAATTTTATAATTGTTATTGTTGTGCTTTCAGTCTTGTTTATCGACATTTACGAGTATGATGGATATTTTGCATAAACAATAAAAATTAAAATCAAAATTATAGTAGAATTGGTAATTGCCAAAGTTTTTTGGGAAGCCATCTAAAATATTTCAGATCATAGCATCTGAAATTACACTACGTCAGTTTTATAGTGCGTAAAATAAATATTAAAAAAAACACAATTAATTACTACATTTTAATGGCTTAATAACAACGAAATACTTTGAAATTTCTTGTCGTTTGGGGGAAATGATTTATTTTTCCTAAGAAATATTTTTATATTGGGAAAAATCGTAATTATTATTTATAAGTTTATTAATAAATTTATATGCCTTTCAATTTTTGATTGCATTTGCTTAATGCGCAATATACCGGAAGATTCAAATTATATATTGGCCGGGAATCAACAGGCTAGCACACTTTGAAACTGAAGTGTATGTTCGTTCGTGGTGGTAAAAATTTAACAATTTAATTGTCGCTAACTACTGTTAGGTTTCTGTAACTTGAAAGGAAAAACGAAATCCTTACACGGTTACTCAATTTTCTGTCTGGCCGTCGATTAAAACCGTTTTCCGCGGAAACCGCTGGATATGGGAAGTTGTAATTTTACACAGTAATACAACGTATTAATCCCCATATATTGCAATTGATAAAATTCAATCGATTCAATTCAGATCTCAAAATATTTTTTTAATAATTCGAGGGTATTACAGTAAAACTTGCTTAATACGCTCACGCTAAATACAATTTCTCGCATAATACGACATTTTACGTCAGTCCCTCCAACTTGAGGCATGTTTGCATACATTCTTTCACGCTTAATATGATTCTTCATCCCCTCTAATACGTCATTTGTGATGTGCACGTGCACACGTATTATTTCACACAGTAGCGGCCAGCGACTAACTGAGCGAGCGATCGCAAGAGCGGTCGTAAGAGCGTCACTCACGTCCCCGCACGTCCCCGCACGTCCCCCGTCGCGCTTTTCCCGTCATGTTATCACGCGCCTTGCCGCCTGCGGTTGGATTTATTTGTTGGCTTACGTGTTGTATCGCGCGCCTTGCGTATTGTATCTGCATTTGTTAAAAAATTACTACAATTAAGCAAAAAGTATTGTCACTTCAAGAAACAATGAATATGTTGAAAGTTTTTGATGAGAAATCACCAAAAACAACACATTTAGCTGTATGGCTTCATTTTCGAGTTTGCTACTTTACGTACCATTTTAAACAATAGAAAAGAAATGAAAGAAAAATACAGATTGGAAGGTATGAAGAGAAAAAAGCAAAAGGAAAGTTTGATAAATTAAAGAAAGTTTTATTGGAATAGTTTCATCAAGCTCGAGCTTTAAAACTGCCCAAAGGTGTTTTAAAGCTCGTGCTTGATGAAACTATTCCGTATTATGCGAGAAAGCACGTAAAATTGCTGAAAGCTTACAAATCACAGATCTTTATGCTATAATGGCTGAATTGATCGTTTTAAAACTTGTCACAGCATTGTGTACCGTCAAATCAGTGGGAAATCGGAGACAGTGGTACAAGATATTGATACATGGATAGAAAACTTTCCTGAAGTGTTCCAAAATTATGAACAATGAAACATTTTTTAATGAAAACGAATTAAGTTTATTTTTAAATTGATTCCAGTTAAATCCTATATTTTCAAAGGAAAAACTTACCATGGTGGCAAAGCAAGTAAAGAGAGACTCGCTGTCCTGGCCTGTGCCAATTCTGATGGGTCGGAAAAGTTACGTTTGCTAGTGATAGGTAAGGTCAAAAATCCACGTTGCTTCAAAAACGTAAGACCGTTCCCTGTAACATATAATGCACAATGTTGAGGTTGAATGATCGACTTTCGTTTCATCGACTGGTTAATAGCTTTAGATGACCACTTCCAGATTAAATGTAGACGAATAATTATTTTCATTGACAACTGCTCCTCATACCCTAAAGATGTTGAACTAAATAATATCAAGCTTGTTTTCTTACCTCCAATGGCGACAAACGAGTCGTAACCGATGGATCAGAGCGTTATAAAGGTTCTTACATAAGATTACAGAACAAGACTGTTATATCGCTATCTTAAAGAAATGGAAGACTCTGGTAACAAATGATGAACTCCGATTTGGTCAATCGCCCAGGCATATCAGCAGTAGATGATTTAAAGTGCTCTGTAGCTTCTTTGGGTGAAAGCGAAGACGCACTGCAATATATTGAAAATATTGTAATTGATAATGCATGAAAATCTATTTGGTAAGTCAAAATAAGTGATTACTTATATCATAGTATATAATTATAAATAATAATACACTATGATGTAACGTAATTTAAATATACATACATAACAAAATAATTATTTTCTCTCAACTTTATAAATATATAATTCAACGCCTACACGAAATTAATACATAATACGTTTTTTTCACTATCCCGCATAATACGCTTTCTCGCATTCCCTTCTCGCTTCACCTTTGAAATCATCTTAAACGGGTTTTACTGTATATCGAAAATATTAAAAAATATGTTCCCTCTTTATTTTTGAAACTACTTAACTTAAATTATGAAAAAAACATAGGCTTTTAGAATCCCCTGCAAAGTTGTAGGAAAATTATAGTAATGATTCCAGACGTCATAATTTTTAAAATATTCACCTTATCTTTCATGCATTCCTAATACATTTACATTCTCCGATTTTGAAAACCGAATTTCTCGGAAGCTGTGCGAAGTAAAAACTTGACAATTTGCTTAGTAATGTATTATTCTTTGTTAACCCACATATTTTTCAAATATTTTAAACCGCCAACTTTTTTAAAGATATTTGTATAAGAACTAAAGATGGAGTAAATAAAAGTTTATTTTTTTTTCTTAGTTTACATATCATGTTACTCATCATTTGTAGAGGTCTGTTATTAGGAATACAAAAATATTGTTTTCATAATTTTGAAATCCGTAATTAAAAATATATCCAAAAAAATTATAAAAACAAAGTATTAAATTTCTTT
Source organism: Druceiella hillmani (assembly GCA_039881145.1). Classification (NCBI taxonomy): domain Eukaryota; kingdom Metazoa; phylum Arthropoda; class Insecta; order Lepidoptera; family Hepialidae; genus Druceiella; species Druceiella hillmani. Next base: position 10,643,313 of record JAYKKI010000078.1, on the reverse strand, counting down.
TGAAATATTTATAAATAATTTCACGAGAAACCTCCTTCGCAACTATTGTCTGCGTACCGATGATCTAAAAATTTTTCTTAATCTTATTTTAGGAGTTATCGTACCAAAAATCATGAAGAAACAATATTGGTAAAATCTAATTAAAAGTTTGCAGAAAAACTACAGCAATTGACCTAGATATAATTGTGAAATTTGCCCCAGATTTTTGCGCTTGCGAAATATATTATAAAATATATTGAAATATATTAACTTTGGAAAAAAATAATATTTGCATGTTTATTTTGTGTACTTAACTGTCGTAGTGCAAGTTCTACTTAATTATAAACATTTAATTATTCTTTAATTATAAATATTTAAACGGGATATAATGTGCGTGAAATATGTTCTAAGGCATAAAATTTAATCATTGAAAAAAATATTTCCATTCGGAAAAAGAAATGTATTTTTTGGAGCAATAAGGTAATTTATTCAAAAAGAAAATTTTATTCAAAAACTAAAAATAAAATCGTCATTGCCAAATAGCATGGAAAAATGCCTATATGTTCATTACGATTTTACTACGTCATTGCCCATTGTTTGTCTATTATTCTCTTACACCGTATCTCACTTAATTTGAATTACATTGAATATATTTGCCGTTAATTTTGTAGAAATTCATTATTCACAATTAAATGAAACTACGTGATGTAGCATTATTTCTACTTTCTTTAATTTATTTACCACGACCTAGGTTTCGTTGTATTACAACATCTTCAGGTGGGATATTAGCAAAGATATCATGACAGCAAAGACATCAAAGATTCATGGAATTACAGTGGTAATGGTTCAATGAAGAAATATTACCTCGTCTTCTGACCAAAGTTATGATGCGATTTATTTCTCACTTCGAAAATATATTTTCTGGACTGATGTTATTTGCTGAAAAAATATTTAAATTAATTTTTGAGTAAAATCTAAGCGAGTATATTATAAATCACGCGATGAACACAAGTGAAATGGAATGCATTTGAAAACATGCGTCGTGTTGTCCCCTCCTCTTCGTCCCTAGACACTTTCTATAGGTAACTCTGATGAAGCATATTCAAGAGTTTGAATCGATCTATATAATGAAACTACAGTGGTTTGTCAACAATGCAATGTGTACAATTAATATTCCACATGGTTCATGTAATTGCTTTAATATTGAGAAGAATGAGACTGAATTTATTTAATCACTATGTTTAGAAGGGGAAAATGGAAACTTACATGAAATTAGAAAATGTTAACTTTGATTTCAATTCTATAATGTCGAAAATATTAAACTGATGGTAAAGTAGCTTTTAATTGCATATAACGATATAATTTTTTAATATTGATTAAAAAAAGGATTAAATATTTATGAATAATTTCACAAGAAACCTCCTTCGCAACTATTGTCTGCGTACCGATGATCTAAAAATGTTTCTTAATCTTTTTGGCTGATGAACATGAAATATGAAACTTTTAGTCAACCGAACCAAAGCTCAGGTAATATAGTCCATATTTATAATAAGTTACATTTTACGAATAAGTTATATAGACGTTAGTCAAATTGACTAACGTCAATGTAACTACAATTTTCATTAATTGGCACTACCGTCCCTCTGTTATTTTAATCTTCGAGAACTGTTATCTGAAATACGATCACATTTCCTTATTTCGAACGTGAATGAGGTTTGCTTCAGTTTATGATCGACGCCAAAAACATGTCCTCTTACTCTTGTAATGTTTTGCACCGGTCGTAACATTCCTTTTATCTCGTTTTTTAATTCACTTCTTTTTTACCTTACAGTACTTGTATTCGAACTTATAATTTTTTTTTAATTTCTTCTGCTTTATCAATATCACAAATACCAATAGTGAGTTGAGTTTATTGTTAAGCAAAAACAGATGTATTTTGAAATGCAAGGAGTGATAAGAAAAGAATTTTCGTAAATTTAAACGTTTTACAACAATTAAATTCTTTCCGACCTTAAATAGGCTAGCAGTAAACAAGAAACAATTGAAATTTTCTTGACGAAATATCTGATCGTAAATCTATTTATACTATATACAAAATTTTAGCGTTCCGCAGTTGAATGGTTAAAGTGAAAGTCTCATAATTTTTCCATGTATAGAAATATATGTATATACAAAATATAAAATAAATAACGAAATACTTAACTAATAACAATGTTTCAAATTCTCTTCAAATTTTTTGCTTTGAAATCCTCAAACTTGTAATATGTAACAAAATTTTTACTAAAATTAATTATTCGGAAATTAACAATAATAGTGCTACTAAAAATTGGTTAAACTTAAGTTATACTACTCTTGTTACGAGAATAATCATACCGTACGACCGGTGTTGATAAAACGAAAATATTAATTAATACCAGTTAATTCAGTAAAACGATCGAATAAATATTCCGAAGTTAATTAAATATTTAACAAGTGCTTGTACTTTTAATGTGCGAACAAATTTGAAACTCAACCATAAAATGGCATATTTCGCATATGGAAAATTTGTGACTTTTCTTTTCTTGGCCAGATTTTCGAAAAGTAATCAAAAGATCATTTTTAAACTTCAACAATGCATCTTATCACCAAGGTTCAAAAACAAGTGTCGTTTCATTTTAAAATGGTCCGAGAAGAAATTGTCAGACACAAGCCTCAACCATATCAACAAGTAACTGCCACGTCGAATTTTTTTATACCGTTTACTTAAGAAATAGGTAAATCAAAATAAAATAAAATTACGTCCTTATTGTAAAAAGTAATTTGTTTTTGCTGATATTAACCAAAATAATATTTTTAGGAAATTTTAATCAGTTACATTTAATTGAACAGTTAGAGGAGGGAAAGTATGCTGTACGGTGCTTTTAATGATGTGTTTAGAGAAAAAGAGCTTAAAACAAAAAATAGAAAGCCGCTGATATTTTAAAAGACCTATCCAATGCTACTCCGCCCGATTCTATAAGCAACAAAATCAATTCACCACTTTACGTGTTTCGAAATACTTTGACATAAATTAAAGTTGTGACGGGCGGTTTTGATTTTGTCATATTATTAAAAAAATATTATTTATTAAGACGTTGTATTAATTGTAATTGTTACTGGCAGGTATAGTGTATTCTGGCACATAAAAACGAACGTTCGAAATTTGAAATTTATTCTTTTAGAATGAAAATTTTCTTTCACCGATACAAACGTACTTGGTGATAAATGAAATCCAACTCTTATTAAGTTCTTTTTCATTTGTTACGTTTTTTATTTTAACGAATAAATTTTAATTAAATTTCTGCTCTTTGCTGCATTAGTTCACTTCTGTTTCCTGTGGTTGAAAAAACGATAAGAGCTAAGAGATTTTAAGGTTCTGCAGTCAAATGAGGAAAATGGAATCTATGAAAAAATTATTCTAATGCGCGAAGAAAACCAACAAATTTTTCTGATAGACCTCTCACTACATAAAAATTTATGGATGAAAATTTTCTTCTCGCCAACCGTGCCGAGGAGATATCATAGAAAATGTTTTTTTAATAAAATCGTAAATATTACACACATTTTTGGCACGCTATTTCTTTCGCTAGTTAGGTTTTTTCAAAGTTTGAAATAGTGAATCCTCCCTTTAATTTTTAACTAAGCGTGTAAAAAATTTAAAAAAATGTATGTTTTATAGGTTTTTTTACGGTGTCTCTTTCATGAGATAGGTATATCCAAATAGTCAAAAAGTATACTTCTCGTTCTATCTTTACGACTATGCGTGTGAAAAATCTAGACAGATAACGGAATGTAGGGAACACTGTAAACAAAGTATTTTGGTTAACTTGTGTCAATAAATTAAATAGATATAAACAATCACGCTATTTTCCTTAGTCTCATGAAATGTATCTTAAGCAAAAATAAATTTGTTTAGCTGAAAATAATATTAATATATGTTTCAGTTCAATTTAAATATTATGCACCCTTAATTGTTTAAAACTTTGTGTGCCGATATCTAAATTGTTTGTAAACACTCGTAGTGTGACAATGACTAAAACTATTATGTGAGATGGATTATAATTAATAGGTTTATTTTCTAATAAATTGTTAAAAAATACCTCGAATGAATCTAAAGCAATCATATCAAAACATACAAACTATAAAATATGTTACAAAACTGAACTAATTTGCGTAAGCTCTCGTAAAGCTACGTACTCTATCGTATTCATTAATTAGACTACCGTACTTATTTTGAATATTTATTAAATCTCAGAAAAAACTAACATCCATTCACTTCAGAATTTTCATAATTTAATAATTGTGTGATACTTATTATACATACGATACTATTATGCATGTAACTGATCAAAATATATAACTTGGTATCATATAGACCGATATTTCAGTGAGGAATTTTACCTGCATTCTGACCTTTTTATTATGGCGATCTGCAAAGTAAATATGTTGTAATGAATTAAAAATGAATTTAAGAAAGAAATAAAGAAGTTTTAAGCTACTTTTTACTTAAAAATGAAAGCGATAACAACCTTTACCTTCCGTACTCATTTTGAATTGGCAGTTGAAAATTAAACATAAATCACCAAAATACAAATCCTGGATCAGCGACCTTCACTTAAATTCACAGCATTATGACTGTTACTTTGGTTCCTTATTTTTAAGTGCATCTGTTTTGTCTAAAGTTTAATTTTTTGGAAATCTATAAATAAAAAATAGGCTGTCGATTTATTCAGGAAATAAGTGTTATACAAAAGAAATGCTTCAGTATAATCTTTTATATGGTATGGGTTCATTTTTAGAATTTGCTTACCTGAGTGAATCTACCGTCAAAGAAACTTTAACTTAGATAATATAGAAGGAAACTTGAAAGCAGTCTTAAAATAGAAATGATTTATCTGATAATAAGCCATTATATATCTATAAGGATGAGAAACCTGAAAAGTTATAATTAGAACAAATTTGAACTATCTTGAAATCTAAACAAACAATAATAACTAAATTAAATGCGGGATATTTTGAACATATTGTAAAAAATAAAGAATAAAAAAGAATGCTAAATTGACTACTAAGGTGATTTTGGCAACAACATTTTATTTGCATTATCTGCTTATTTCTTTTATTAAACATATATTATATGTGCATTTTAAAGTCATCTTGACAATCCTGGTTAAAATATATCCTAGTTCAAACTACAAACTTGGAAATTGTGATAATCTCGCCAATAATTAATTAAGCTTACGCGCTTGGTTATTAGAGAATGGGCATCAGTTATTTAATTTTATATTCTTTGGTTATTCACCGATGGTAATGAACATATTTATCTGAATTTATATCAAGATCTGAAGTTTTACCCAGAGGAAATCCTATTTAAAAGGTTTCTGTAGTATTTATGTGATGTTCTTACAGATAAATAGACTGACTGATAATAGACAAAAAAATGTTAAAAATAATGTTTTTTTTTCTGTTCGATACCGGGCAGAATGTTGCATGTGTCGTATGTTCCTGAACGATTTTATTTATACATCAGTAGGGTGTTTAATGTGTGCCTACATTACGTGCTCCAACTTATAATCATGTAGTTACGATTATGCTGCTATCCGCCTTCCTCTTGGTCACTAAATGCACATGCTTCGTTCGCCAAATCAGTCGTCGAATTCGGAAACATATCGGCGGAAGTACTCAGGATAATCAGTTAATAAATAAGCCGGTCTCTACCGTCCATCGTTTAAGCTAAGTTCGTCGAGTTCTGTTACACTTTTAACATTGTTATGTCCTTACGAATTGTAGTGAAAACATGATAAAGTAAAGTTCATAATCTTCCTTAAGATGGGAGATTTTCAAACTAAAATAACTAAAGTCTCCAAATATTAAGATAAACAAACGAACAGTGCAAAACATAAGTATTCTACTTTCTCACTATTCTGTCCATGTGAACTAGTTAGTGCTTTAATGATCGTTATTATTACTCAAATTATGAGTTTTCTAAGACAAAATTTATTAACGAAATTGGACATGTTTTTTGTAAATTTATGCTCGTACAAACAAGTGAAGAAAAATAAAAAAAATCCGCTTTTTATATTAGTCTAAATACCGCAATTACTATCACGTCGGATAGATTATTACAAATTACATACGTTATTTAAGTAAAAACAAATGACTCTTCTGGGATAAGAAAGTCGGACTTTAATTAGAATTGATGAAATGATGTAAATAATTTTATGCTCTTTCTTAGTTTAATAGAAATATTTATATATGCTAATGTAATGTGAAGATTTTCTGGAGAACTTATTATACTCATCCTCTTCCGTACTTTGAAAAGTGAGTTTGTTATCTGCGATTGGGTTTTTGTTTAGGTCCGTTATCAAGAATCCACATGAGCTTGATTTATTACTCGTGTATCTTTGTACTTTTTATTGCGGAGTAAAAATTACCCATATATCTGTATACAACCACGTAATAAAGAAAGGTATTCTTTACATCAATTTGAATAGAAAACTCAATTGTTTCTGAAAAAAATTATTTAAAAAATTACAATTTCAAAGAAAATATGTATTTTTTTATTGAAATAAACTCAAAATATATTAAGACTTTTGCACAAAATCAGTTGCATTAATTATAAATATATTTTTAATATACTTGTTTATTTTAAAATATCATAGACAATATACATACAATCAGATAAATGTGAAAATATAGCAAGCCACAATTAGACTCATATTAGAAAACAAGCTATGTCGTAGATGCGGAAGAATATTGCAGGTCGAAAAATCTACACAAATTGATATAATTATTTCTATTCCATATCGAATTTATCAATAGACTACTTATGTCAAATGAGTTTCTGCCACAGATTTCTGAAGTTTGAAATGTGAAAACATAGTTACATATAGGGTTTGAAGTTATAGAGCATGAAAAGTAATATTTTATAAAGGTAACAACCTTCTAATTTCTTTACTTTTCCGTATGGAGCCTGGACAGTGTCTAAAAATAAGAAAAAGAGTGACGCAACTGAAATGTGGCGGTAGAATAAAATGTCGCAGATACTCTGCACCCGAAAATGAAAGAAGATATCTTGGAAAAGCTTTTCATATTTTTTCAGGTAAATTATTGGATCAGACAGGAGAGTTACCCGGTATGCCTTTTACAAATTGACCGGAAAAAAGGAATAATTAGACTTTACAAATCGACAACTCCAAGTGAACATAATCTTCAGATAAAAGTAAGCGATCGATGAGGTATATTTTGTTCTGAAAAGAAATTAAAATATTTTACTTTCACAAATTTATTTTGAAATGTATAAAAGTCGAGTCATAAAAAAAGTCGTTTTTAACCGCAACATTTGACATATACATATCAAAACCAAATTCGAATACCAAAAATTTTATGCACGATGAAAAATGTTGCCTTATCTTCTTATATTTCGATTCGATTATTATCATTGGAAAGACCTATAAAAATGTTGTCGTCGACGTCAATATGGAAATATAATTTTTTATAACCTTTTAAAATTCACCATATATTTGTAACTGGTGGTAGCTTGCGCTTTCATTCACGAGGAATGCAAGTGCAGCGTTTTAATGCATTTATTTTGTACACTTATATTGGAGGCAAATAATTATTAGACCAGTTGAAGTCTCGTATGGGAGACTTGCTCTCCATCCCCTCATTCTCACTTATTCCTGTGACGGAGAGTCAGTCCCATCCCAGTGCCCACCGTCCGTGTAAGGAAGATTTTGCTTAATTTTCTACGTCAATTTTAATTATTAAAACTTTGCAACTGTGTGAGATATCACAATGTAACAAAAACTAAATAGATCCAACTAAACAAATTTCTACTAATAATTTTTAAAATTCAATAGCTTCACTAGCTATTGAATTTTACAAGTCTGCATGAACACTGAAACCACTGATTTACAGTTGATTTTATCCTAGATATAAAAAGACAGACAGACAGACGATTTTTTTAATATTACATTTTTTTAAACCAGAATTTAAACATTTATGACGTTTTTGCTATTTGAGATGTTATTGCTATTTTCTCGACAGCTGATAATAGTGAAGAAATAAATATTTATTGAAATTTCTAATACGCAAATAAAATAAAACTCTCTGAATTAATATAACATCCTCCTCCCTCGATATCCCCGAACGGTGTAAAGTTTGTATTTGTTCAAGTATCGCGCATTTTGTGTGAAGTGAAATTACCTTATTCGTTATAAATAATCAGAGACATGGACATCTTGACACATTTCCTTATTTCTAATATAACTGAAATGAGAGGGCGTACAATAGCTAAAATCATATTTATGATTCTTCTACATATAAAAACCTATTCTTTTTGTTAATAATTTTTTTTTCACTTGTTTGGAAATTAATGGTAGAAAGACACGTTTTTAATTATATCAATAAATTCAAGGTTCCAATCTACTTATCGAAATTTTTCTGATAGATAGACTAAGACAAATATAAAAAAATAATAAGTGAGTGACTTTATCACGATTTTTCTTCCTCTTTTAATGAAAGAATTACATATCTGTGGTATATATAGCATACAAAGTATATAACGCCATTCTTTGCTAGGAAAACATATTGCGTATGGCAAAATTCGCACTTAACTTTCTTTGTTATGGTTTCCTGCCTCTAAAGGAAGAAAAAACGGAATAGTCATGAAATTACTTACGTTTCTGTTCTTCAGTTTTTTTCTCGGTAAAAATTTGGCGTGAAAACTTAAAACAGTTATTAAACATAGAATTTCGCCAATCTCTATTCCAACAAATTCTCAATTTAATAAACATTTAAAAATATTTCAACCAAATTTTAGAATGGCGAATTAATTTGTTGATTTCTTTTTAATTTCGTACATCATAGACGTTGTTTAAAAAGGAATCGCTGAGACGGCTAGTAAGGATCCCCAAAATATTTTACATCATAATTCCGTGTTGTGGACACGGAAATCCTGAATATTGTGAAAGTAAATATGAGTATATTGCTCCTACCTTATTCGCAAAACTACCGAACCTAACTTTGTAAAATTTATAGTTTCTATGTCTAATTTAAATTTATAGGACAACTATAACGGTTATACTAGATCGTACGTTTGCCTTTCAAGATATATTAGACGATGTGTTTACGCGTTGAAAAGTAATATTAATAATCATAAATTGTTAGAAACACTACACACCCTCAAATGTTTAAAATGTGATACAACCGATTATGATGCAAATAACAAGAACTTAACAAGTTCTTTATCGACTTCACATTATATTATAAAGAAATATATTTAAATTCATTATCCCTGCTAATATTACGAAAGCGAAACGTTGTTAATTTATGTCTTTGTCTTTCTTTCATGCTTAAACAACGCAATAGATTGCATGAAATTTGAATATAGTTAATATACATCCTAGATTAAAAGATACGCTACATATAAATACGCTATATTTTACAGAAGTAGACTAATGAACGAAAACGTGAAGAAATTTATGTCAGCGGACAAAAAACTGAATGCTGAATAACTTAATTTTCAAAAGTAAAGAAATACATTCGATTTAACGTTCCAAATTCATTGGTTTGTTATCGCAAGGCGTTATAATTTAGATTACTATCGCATAAAATGCACTACACGCCGCAATGCGCTATTAAAATTTAAAAACCTAATTTGGAAAATTACTTTTAATAGAAAATTTACCTCACAGCTTCATAAATAACCTGACTGAAATCCATGCATATTTATTTTAAAAAGTCTGAGGTTTACCTAAAACCATGCGAACACGACTGCGTTCAAAAGCTATAACGCTTAGTGATTAAAAATATATATTTAATTAGCCTTGCTGAATTCAGGTATTTATATAGAAGTAAATTAGTATGCAAAGTTGGCATCCCTTCTTATATATTGAATGAATTTAATTTATTTTTGTCTTTACCAATTTAATATAAATTATTCAAGACAATAATTACATTAGAGCAAACTTATTTTTGTTACTACTTTTTTAAAACCTTTAACTATCATACTCAATTCGAAAATAAAATGTAAAATTTGCTAGATACGAATAGAACTTAAACTACGACATTTCTTTAAGTTCCACAGTTCCGTAGGTCACTTACATACTTGCGAAGTTTTGGTAATGCATAATATTTCTCTTCAACTATTTGCAAATATTTATGCTAATTTTCACAATTGAAATAAATTGTCTGGCATATCTGTCACAGCTGTCAAAATATCGTTCATTGCCGTAGTTTTCCGTTAAACTTTTGGTAAATTTCCAGTATGTCGTTTTTTCATAATTTTTAAGGTAACAGTTTGGGAAAAGAGAGGGTAGTTATTTTATATTATTTTTTGAATATGTTAATAATATATTTCGAACTATTTTGAAAAAAAACTATTTTAGAATCTTTATATCTTTCCCTTTAATTTGGTAACCCACACGATATATGAAATAAAAAGTAAATATATTTTATTTTTTATATTCATATTTTTAAGCCTTAGCTTTTGAATATTAGTATACGCAGGTTGAAAAGCTTTATCACTATGCCAAATATCAAGTTTTTGCGTCAAACAGTTTCTAAGAAAAACGGTTCTGATAGACCAACAGAAACGTGATAATTTGAACCATATATATTTGTAAACAACAAACAGAAAATATTCTTAAAATTATTTAGGTTTAATTTCACTTTTACTTAGGTTTGTATTTATATAAATTCTATGAGCAATGGTATGTACTCTGATACCTAGTTATATTTTTAACAACCCAGTGCAGAAAATTTATTAATAAAACGCTAACAGATTTATGTTATTAGGAGAGGTTAACGGCTACACAGCAAGGAACAAAATTTGGGATAGAGCCATTTAATTTAATGAACTATCTGGCGTCGGCCGCTCTTGCGTTGCCTTCCTTGTTTTATTCATAGCAAGGCGGCGCTAGAGTACTTCGAAATAATGAAGCCGTCGTAGTAAAGGTTATGATTATACGCCTGAGAATACATTTTAATGTATTTGTAATTCAAGATGTACAAATACACTAATCCCAAAGTTCTCCGTTTATTTAATTATTTTGTGTTCAGTATCTTTACGTAAGAATTTGATGGGAAACCTGGGCTAACGATTACGAGGCATATTTATTACGAAATTTCAATGGTTGACAAAATTTTAGATTAGACAGTATGATAAAAAAATCTGAATCATTTACTACTCAACATTTGAATCTGAACGAAGTCTAGTGTTTTGTTTATTTCTCATTACGTATTAATATTATAATGCTAGTTATCGTATATGAGTAGAATTCATAATTACTTCAGTATTATAATTTTATAATAATCAGAAATATAATGGCAATAATAGAATCATTTTACGTAGTTGGTAATTGATACAGCAGGGAATGATATCAATAATTGCAAATTAGGTGCAATAAAAATTCCTAGCAAGTTTTGACATGTTTCAACGATATTTGCCTTCTCGTTTAGGCCACTCAGGTCGTAGATGTAGTTTTATACGTACATACTCCACTGGTTATATTATAAAGACGTTTCATTAAAGCTCTAAGAGGTTTTCAGAATCTGATGCAATTTGTTTCAACTATAAAACGGCGATCTCCTTACAGTAAGGGATTTCGTCGACCCTTAGCAAATTTTTATGCAACCGTGCTCAACGTCAGTAATGTCAGTAAAATGGATATAATGGCAAAGAAGTTAAAACAAATTCAAATAAATCTAATAGAAAATTTAGACTAACGTGGAGACGTAAATTAGTAATAATTAAATGTCAAGCTATGTTTGATGAATACACAGTTTGCTGCCCCGGAAGTTGATAATCGAGACAGGTGGATTCTTTCACTGTTTTTCTGATGGGGTACTTTACCACACATTTAATTTCTAAGTTCATTGGTATTCTGAGATTTCAATGTAGGAAATCACATAGGTATATACACATCTATTAAAAAAATTCCTGAAAATATCTTGTCTTTCAATTTTTCAAGATCTTCATGCAATACGTTACTAGACTATATTAATGTAAAGTAATTGTTTTCACACTGGCTATGTCTATGTCATGAAGACCTGTTTTTTTTAATGGAAGAGGAATTTCGGAGAGGATTTTAGCTTCACAAAGAGTCAAAAGTTGTACCAAGTGGTCTACGCTAATGTGACTAAACCATATCTTTTTTATTGTTGTGCACTGATCTTTTCATGCTTCCAGTCTTTTATGCTAGAGAAGCTTCAGGAAATAAGTACGTCACAAGAGACTCAGCTAAAAATCAAGACAAGATTAAAGTTAGGTATATTCTGAGTAATGGTACTTTTAGGTGCATTCTTTCTGGATAAAATTATGGCCACATTAATAAAAATTTATGCAATATAAGCCACAAATAAAAGCTGTTCGAAAATAAATTAAAATGGACTTAAATTGTTTCGAAATATAAAGCATATAAATGGAGAGTTTTTGCGTAATATTTAGAAATGAATAAGAACATAATTTCTAAGAAACTAGATTTTGAATTAATTTTAAGATATACAAATGTCAAAATACTACATTGAAATAAATTTTTATGTCATCTAACGTGAACTGGTTGTAGAATTTATTTACTATGTCAATAAATTCTGATCATATCTGGGGAATATGGGACATGAAAGAAACTTCAATGAAATAAAATTGCGTTGATAATATGTCAGTTTCTCACGAATGTTCGTTTTGCCCATAGTTTGTTTAAAAAAACGTTTGCTTGTGCGTTTTATCTACTATTAGTCATATCGAATGTTGTAAATTTATAAAAGGCCCAATATTATGCAGTATTTCATATAGTAAGGTTGAAGTTCAAAGGACATTTCTAATTGTTTGCTTTTGATTTGTTGCCAGAACCAGCAGATGATGATAGGAACTCATTATTGGTGAAGGGTAGACCCGTCCACTTTGAGTTTGATTGCTTTATCTGAGAAATTCATTGGTCACAAGTTGTGGCCAGGATCTCAAGAAGGTGTAAAATTTTGCAACGATGAATGCTGAGGAGTAAGCTTATCGAGTTTGAACTTATCTAATTTACATTGAATTTAGCAAGAAGGCAAAAAGTAAACGCGCAGGTATTTATATATGTGCAGGTTTATATAATGGTAGGGAGAAACTAAATAATGGTATGTAGCTTCTATTATGTAAGAATATATGTACTCCAGTCAGAAAATTATGTAAGTAAATAAAAAAGGAACCATGTTAGCAAGTAGGTAAGCATATACAGTTAATAGACATAAATGCATGATCTAATTAGATTCCGTAAATAAGTAATAATAGAGAAAGTGACTTACTTCTCTCAAATTATTTTAATGTTTCCATTGGTGTGAAAGTTTTGCTATCATATAGCCTCAATAACAATCTGTTTCGTACTAATTGTGAGAAAGCGAAGCAAATGAGTGCCATTTATCAACAAGAAGAAATACCGAGTTTGATTAATAATACCCACCCAAGATAAAACTAAAAAATGTAATGTTATTGATATATCGGTACGATTGTATTCTTTATTAAAGGCTCCAGATGCCCACGTCAATTACAATAAATGGGATGTTGTTAAATTCTTCGTTATTCGTGGCATTCTGGGTAACATACGGTTTCATAAATATTATAATGACTAAATTAAAAGTTGGGAAGAAATGTAACCGATTTCAAACAATCTTTAGAAGAGAAAACAAAAAAAGAAAACGAAAAAATGAAAATGTAAGTAATATTTAAAATTTTGCAGCAAAATATCGTTTCCAAGCATTAATAATTTTTTAGAGTTTTGTTACAATTATTGATTTTTGAAGTCGATACCGAGTAGAAAGTGATGCTAAGATACTGTCGATGCCTGTCTTTCTCACGCGTACATGCATGCCTATACACACAGCATTTGTTGTACTTTTGGCTTGGATTAAAATGGACTCGATGCCAAATACCGACGCTCTCTCTCTCTCTCTCTCTCTCTCTCCCATGTAAATACGCACCAATTTTTTATTAAAAAAAGTTACTTTTGCCATCTTCCGATATTTATTTCTCTTAACGTTCATCTTTCAATAATTATCCATATGTCGACTATGAAGTAAATTCACATAGTTTAAAGGATGATATCTCAATATATCTTAAATATTCACGTTTTATTTATGAACTATATGATGAATCAAAAAATAAATGACATCTCAGATTATAATTCAGATGTTTAAAATTTGGGTTACGAATTAATCAGCCGCTGAGGTCAATCGAGTTTCAGTAAATATGTAAAGCTTGCTTTATTTAATATGTTAATGAATGCAATATTTCTCACGTATTTGACACTTCATTTTCGAAATGTAAGCAATAACATACTGCAAAAAATGTATTAGCAGTTGAATTATACGCCACAATAAATATATATGTGAAGAAACTTGCATCTTCCAGCTACTTCCCACATATTTCTTTATATCTATTTGGGTAATCCCATTACCTTTTTTTTAATTTTCGTCTTATATATATATATATATATATATATGTATATATATATATATATATATATATATATATATAAATGCATGCTTCTTTATTGTTTCTTAAAATAATTTTAAAAAGTGATACATATATAGACATCGATCTGTCAGTTAACACCATTTTTGTTAGAGATCATTTTATACACGAAATTTTAATTTGGGGTGGATTTAAAAGAGAATGATCCATTTACAGATATTACGTACTTTTGATAGACAGTATGAAAATGTTTGGTTATGTGGCTCTTAGTACCATAATGTAGGTGTGATAAGAATATTTTAATCTTTTTGACAGGATTGAAACATTCAGATTGGTTAGTCGCGATCGTTATGTTTGTGCTCCGCATTTGTTTACAATTGATACGCAAAACTAGCACTTTCTTTACTGAACACATATAATAAAAATGCCTTGGTGTTATATCAATAATATTTGAATATATTTGAAATCATTTTAGTTCACAAATCGTAGAGCTCGTATTAATTAGAAGACTTCACGCCAATTAATTGTCCACTGTAGTGAAAATGTGAGATGCGAGGATGATACGTTGAACGACGTGCAAAGAATGCATTAGTCCTAATATTTAGGTAAGAATGTTAATGTATCGTTATATAAAAATGAACAGTAATGATTTTAAATTTCTTACGCAATTATATAAATTTTGATAGATAAGTAAATATATGTAGCACTTAATATAGAATACTGTCCCGTAACCATACCAATTATTGTAGACGATTCGCTACTTTTCATGTATTAAATTATTCCTATGTGTGGTTATTTCGCTGATCTGTTTATGTGTGCATATGTTGGCGGTTCGTTTATTTTAGATAATAAGAAACAATACACCTATATAGAAAATTAAGCAGTGACAGTGTTTACTCTCAACCACTTCAAAACGAAACAAAAATTAGAATTAATAACATCACTAAAAATAGATGAGTAGAATTTTGGCCATATTTACTCTTAAAAGTGAACACAGTGAATGACGTGTAGTCTGTCAATGTAAAACATTATGGATTATGTTATAGAAAATTTTAAAAGAAAATACGATACTATAAAAAACAACGCAGGAATTACGAGGCGTTATATAGCTATGGACCAAGTAAATTTTTCATTAACAATAATCTTCATTGTTAATATCCTCTAAGAGTATTACTGCATATTATTTCTGATGATCCACCGAATATTCAAACTATTAGGAACAAACTAATAATAATACCATCAAGATAATTCACTTACTTTAAGCTTTCAAGTTAATCTTCTTTTCCTGAAACGAAAACACCATTATTTTTTTCATAAAATCTTTCTATAAACCGGGTTTTGATACTGAATATGAAAATGTAAGAAAACTTAAGGAGCTGCAGAATTGATTCATTCCAGTATTTCCATAAAAATCATCAGAAGTTGTAACTATTTCGGTACCCAAATATTAATTCTGATGGTAATGAATTTTATAGATACCCTACATCTATTTCGCATGTAATTATGTCAGCTGCAAGGTTATGTTCTTACCACCTTCTCTAATTGCATGTGGTGCATCATGCGGCTCCAGAAAAATTATTTCCATTACTCACTCATGTATTTTATTTGCAGCGGGAATGAATCTAATAATAGAAAAATAAAGACAAAACAAAAGGAAGTTCAAAATTAATATTTTTTATAAATAAATTATGAATCAATATTTCAATGATTAATGTTAAATACTTATTTATTCCTTGCTACTATTCCTTGGTACTATTTTATAAAAGAATATTTCGTAGATACAGTAGATCTATATCGTTATTCGAGGCTAAAACTATATAAACGAATTTGAAAGTATCAGCAACTATACAATTTAAAGAAAAATTATAAAGGCACAATGACATTTTGCTGCCACTAACCCCATAAAATTGGAGTTTTCCCAACATCCATTTTTCAAGACATTTCTCGAATTGTATTACCAGAAAGTAAGGTAATGAAGCCATTAACTTTAATCCTTTCGCTGCAGTACACTTCGACCATATCTCTGGTAACATTTTTTTAAGAACCATAAATAATTATTGAAAGGAAAGCGTGATTGTGGAGCAATGTGAATAATTTTAGCCTAATATTGATAGAAAAAATGGATTGTCTCTTTGATACTAAGAACGATTTCCTGCGTAATGTTTGCTGATGTAAAGAAATATTACCACAATGCAAGTAGTAATCTGCTAATGAAATAGCTAATAAATACTAATAAAACAAAATATTTTGAAAACATTGGAAAGAAACATTGGTCCTGTTCTGTATTACTTGTGAATAGATATTGATGAATCAAATAATATTACGGTGTATTTGAAGAGAAGATAAAAAAATGATCAACGGAGCAGACCAATGGTTACGCATAAATCAAATAAAAAAGATAAAGAAAGGAAATCATATTTAATAAAATAAATGTTCGAAGGAAAATGGTTAAAAAAAAGTTTATTCCACTTTTATCTATCCTTAATAGGCAGTGGCCCTCAAACTTAAATATTTCAAAGTTTACTTTTCTTTGCTGATACACAAAGTAAATAACGTTCAATTACTTGTTCAAACTTTAACTTTGGTAAGAAATTCTCTAAACGAGGAACGATCCTTTACAAACAAAACCTGTCGACTTTAATCTTTTTATTTTCCAGAAAGCTTGTATCCCATAGAAACAAGCTTACACAGAAAAATTGTAAGTAGAATTTTTAATAACATTAACCATTACAAATTTCTAATCTGTGTTTCAACTTCGAAAAAACATTACTTACATTGTACAAGTCAGTATCACGTATTATTTTTTATATGTTGATAAATTTTTTTATATTGATAAAGTAAAGTAAGTAACGTACATCAGATAATTTTGCGATTATGATGTAATTATTAATAAATATCACCTCAAATTATGTACGTTGTATACTATCTTTTTAAATGATTTGCCACGATTTTGTAAGCAGTTAAAATATACCTACCATGTAAAAAGCCGAGCCGATTTAGCCGAGCCGATTAGCCGAGCCGAGCCGATTTAAATTCCGATTTAATGACCGGCCTCATTTTTGCGAAGACGAAGAGGAGTTTAAGCGGATTTGATAGGAAAATTTTGATAGATCCTTTCAAATTAAAAGGAATTTTATAACCTTGAACCGCTATAGTAAGTACCATTTAACGTATAGTAGTAAGTACTATTTGTACGCTAGTAATAAGCACTATTTAAGAGGTATTTATTTTTTATTGCGAGTGTTTATTTTATGTTTAGTAGTATTTTGTTAGGTTTAAAAGTTGAAACCTTGCACACTCTCCAATACACTTGTTTAATCAAAAACACTGTAATTTCTATTTTATTACAATGATAACGTGGAAGTTGTGAATATTATGTCTTTATTGTCTAAGGATTCTTTATAGTTTTAACCTCAGACTTACCTGTTTATTTTCCAAAAATGTACAAAATTCTTAAATTACTAGATATAATTGGATGAAATTTTTGAGCTTTATTTAAAAAGTATCTTATTATATTTCTGCAGTGAACGGAAAAAGCTGTATGTTAAGCCAAATTTATATACTTCTGAACTAAAATTTCTGTTTTCAGAATGAGCTAAGGTAAGTACAGTCAATGTGTATTTTTGACCACCCTAGGTTAAAATGAGATTTGTTAGATATCAATCGTTATATGCATAGGCTTTTACTATATAAAATAAAGTTTGATACACAGAAATGCAATAATATATAAGATTAGTTAAATGACAGGAAAAGTAGATTATGGTGATAATAATTATAACCCTCTTTAACTAATTTCAACTGTCAAGCGCGAGTAAAACTCGCACTACGAGGGATCCTTACACATTTCGGCGTTTATAAACATTTGCGCGTACATATAATTTTTATTAAAATATAGAAAATATTAATCATTTTTTATTGAAAAAAATTTTATGAGCCAGTATTTAAGGGCTGTCTTATTTATTAAGATTATAGATACAGTCTCGGATAACGTTTAAACCAGTTAACATTGAGTTAGAATTGTGTACTTTGGTATTTACGGATCCAAAGTTATGACATGAAGAAATAGAATATTTGGGAACAGGTTCAATGTAGATATGTTTGTTAGCCTTGGTTGAAATAAAAGTAATTAATTGGTCTCATTATATGGACATTATATTATATACAATAATTAATTTTTTTTTAATTAAAATATAATTTTGCAAGTTCATATTTCATATGGTGATCTCATCTAAAAACAACCATTGTGCATATATATATATATATATATATAAATATATATATATATATATATATATATATATATATGTATATATATATATATATATGTAAGTGTGAATGTGTGTGTGTGTGTGTATTTATATAGTCAAAACGAGTTGGGAGCCATTAGATAAGTATTTTAGTGGACATGGAAGTTTATTTACCGTTTTTCATGTTAAGTTGCATTTGCAAAATAATAAAATTAAAAATAACATGTAAAATGTCCAGCTATTTTATATTTTCCATCATGCATTTAAAGATTTTGAATAAAATTCATGACTAGGATATTAATAGATATGGGCAGTCATGGAACAATAGTTAGGCATGCTCCGATGTGATTTAAGTATTTCTTTCCGTGGTTTCGCCCGCGTGGAATTATTCTAATTATGCTACTTCTCAAGCTAGCAGTCACTAAACGCTTCCGCTCCTTTCGTCAAAACGGAATTGGTCATTTGAATTATGGACATATCAGTCCTTGATGTGTTTAGTCCATAAATAAGCTTTTATCTTTCGACCTTGTAATGTGTCTCAATTTTTCCCTCACATTTTGAGTTGGAATAGAAGAATGTGCAGCGTTTCAATTTATGACTCATAATTTTTTAAACCCTTAATTTATGATTTTAATTTGCAGGTTTGTCGAGTGGTGGATAAAAAAAGTGTTTTATTAAGGTTTGTCTTTGCACAATATTATGCAATCCATATAGATCTTACCTCAGTGGCAGATTTGTTAAATTATCTACTTTTTAAAAATAGATCACACACCTTATATGCTGAAGCTGCAGAAATGATACCTTTTTACTTTGTTCATTAATCTATTTGAGGCAGAAATTTAAAATTTAGCCAAAAAAAGATCATGTTCACCGGCATATATCTCAATAACTAATTCTCTTTATATGAAAATTATAATGGGGTAGGCAATTTAGGTATTCAATTTTTTTAAAATACTTGTGTATATGTATATATATATATATATATATATACATATATATAAATATATATATATATATATATGTATATATATATATATATATATATATATATATATATATATATGGTGTGGATTATCGTTAGAAAGGGTTTTAGTTACAAGGGTTTACAACACATTTTTTCATAATTACAGATCTTATGTCTTCAGAGTTACACCAAAAAATATGGAAAAAATATGCTTTACCCCTTGAAACTACTGAAAAAAAATTTGTTAAAAATAGGGTGAAAAACCCTGATATGGAAAAGTATTTTAATAAAACTAAGACGATGTTTCCAGACTTTAATGTACACTATTGTTATAAATGTATGGAAGGCTTCAATTAAATAATTGTTTAAAAAGTAACTTGATACAAAAGTTCCTAGCTGATTTTCGATTATCCTTTGTTGAAATTTTATTATCGCTTTGTTCTTTTCTCTCTTTTTACTTTTCATTTTTCAATGCTCATTCAATGTACGTTAGAGTGAAAATACTTTTACGTATTTCTTCTGTTAGCTACAAATATTTCTCTATTGACATCGGCATTGATATTTTTCCTGAATATCTTTTCTTTTCTATAAAAAAGTTCCTAGATAATTAAAGATCCTTACTATAATGTATTTTACTATGTTTATTTTTTAACATAAAATTGAATGGGAATGCCCCTCATCGTCTTATCAACACATTTAAAATGAGTAAAACTTCTTTAGTGAATTTAAATTTGAAAAGAATTGACAAAAAAGTAAATTGCACGAAAATACGAATCGAATATCATTGTCAGTTACAAAGTTATTTTTATTCCGTTTTGGTCATAAAGATACATTTAACAAGAATGTTTCTAAAGAGTTACTCTGTACTCTGTTAAGTATTTGCTATCATCTGAATTTCTTACTAACGTCTAGTGATTTGTTAAATATATAACACACGTGCATTTCGTCGCTTTGTTTTCAAATTACAGTTTTTGTTTTACTGGTTGTCATTACCTGCTTGTAAATCATTGAAATATTTTGATTTTAATATTCTAAAATTTTAAAACTAATTTTCATATTTGAAATTCTATGTACTTTATATATAAAACCAGGTCCTTTTTTATTAGTTTATTTTTGCAAAAATATCATATACTATTGATACGCAGAATTAAGATTATATGTTATAAAAAAATTTTCTTTGAGTTATTTACGATGATATGTAAGTACCCCTTATTTAATTGTATTCTCTATTTTTAAATATTAAATGCACTACAAAGTTCATATTAAATTAAGTAATTCATATCCCAATAAAGGGCGAAAACCAGCAATGAATGCTAATACCCTCAATGCGAGCTAAACGCGCGCATTTTGACGATTTTTAAAATTACCATTTCTTCAGATTTCTTCACTTTTATACATATACATTTAACAACGTGCAAAAAAGCCAATAAGTGCAAAGAAAAATACATCACAAGCATTTCATTTTAAATTTTTCTTCAATCAATATTAGTATTAGTTTTGTCAAATAACGTTTCCAACATAAAATTTAACTAATATGTCCAGACTTCAATGAATCACAAAATAATTTAAAAAATATACCCTCGCCAGACAGGGATAATTTTAAATGATCACGCAGTCAATTGAACATTACGTTTCGAATATTTGTGATGGAAAAGCGGCAAAAAATTACACGTAATTTACAAAGAAAACCAAGTCACAAGTACTCCACGATGATGTCTCGATGTTAGGTAAAGGAAAATGGTAAAAATATTTTCTTTTTTTAATTTAAAAGTCGGCGAACAATTCTAACTAATTCAATTGTCACTTGTGTTGAGTTTCAAAATTTGATAACATTTTTGGAAGTCCTGATTTAAAATTCCAAATTTCATTCAAATGTTTTTAATTTTATTACAATGCATACATGATGAAATGAAACGGATGAGGCGTTAAAACATATTTTTATGGGAATATCTATTTTTTTCCTTCGTCGTCACGAAAAAGTCATTAGTATAAAAATAGTATGAGTATGATTGATGCACTAAAATAAAAGGTATTCATTTCAAAATCGAGTTGATCATGTTCATGTTAATCGATTTTTCGATGTTTAACCACACAATATTTACAACATCATAATTATTTTTTTTTAACTTTACGTATTACAAGATACTTATTTGTAATAACACTACATATAATTTTTATGTTCACAAAATATCAATATTTTCCACTTTATAAAACCTTGAATAAAGATAGAGAAATAGGACAAAGCGCTAAAAATATTTTAAAAGGAATAATCGATTTTAGTATTTTGTTATATTTGAATAGTTCTTTAATTCAGTGCAATTAGCTTTAAGTGAACATTACATCAAATAATATAAATGTGCAAAAACATACGGTTTTCACAACACTTTATTATGTTAGAGGAGGGAACACAAGTACGTCTAATTTCGTCGTTATAAATTGCATTCTCGTGCAAATAGAGCTATTTGTATGAAGAGAGTCTTAGTAAAATATTAAGAATATTCTAGAAATAGACTCACGCTAAATAAAGAACGGTGCTTCATAATGAAATTGTCAGCCTGAATGTGCAATATGGCTCAATATGATGTGTATATAAGCAATAAGTAAAGCGTTCCATTAAATAAAATTCTAATTGAATGTTACATTGGCGCTTCTTATTGATAACATTCCCTTTTGTCGTTAAGTAAGTACATACATTTAGGCTATGTACACTTAATAACATAGAAATAAGTGGGTAAATTGATATTACCCGTTTTTGAAATGAATTATTTCCTTATCTCAAAAGCGAAAACGAAATCCTCTTAAGATCACGTAGGTATCCATTTGTCACAGACGTTTTTCTCAGAAAATATTTAACGCAGATATTTCAAATTTGACACAGTATCGAAGCATATTAACCCAGAAATATCTCAATGGCTAATACTTAAAATATTTTCTATGAGGTTTTTGTGGAGAGAGATGCATAAAAAGACCAAATAAAAAACAGTTTTTTTTTAATGTATCGTATAAATTAATATGTAATAATATATGACAATAATATTATTTTATAATTTTTGGTAGAATACCTTCAGAGTTGTGCTAAAATATTTAAAAAAGTATGGATCCAAATTGCACCAAAATGGAAAATATGGATCAAAATTGAGAAAAAAAGAGGTATTCATAAATCTGTGCAAAATTTGCAGGAAAACTATAACGACTATTCTAGCAGTCATAATTTTTAACATATCGGCGATACATATTTCATTATATTATTTAATAATACAATATTTAATATGCATATTTAATTATATTAAATATTGCCATTACAGAGGTCCGTTTTAAACCTATTTTTTTCGTTAAGTATCTACTGACCCGAATTTTTTTCAGGTAATCCTTCTTTAAGCAATATGAATTTTTTGAGATTTTTTTTGTCTTTTTGGATTTTTTGTCTTTTTGAGATTTTTGTCAAAAAATGTTGAAAGTTATCAAGCAATATTGTTAAAATAGATTTATTTATTTGATTCATATATGAGATTAGAGTTGTTTTTAATTTTTTTTGCCGTACACATTTACACACAGGTATAATTGTAATAAATACATCAAGTATGACTACCAAACAATGTTGATTTTGTAAAATCAATTAAACAACTCTCCGCTAACTATAGGAAAAACCTCACTAAATAAACTAGAAATGCATAGTTGCAACAAAATAAATGAGATTAAAATCGAATAATTAAGTAGTTGATAATATTCTTTCTCTTTTATATTCATTGTAAAAAAGCGACGAAAAAAGTCGTGTCTAAATATTGCTTGCAACTAGTTCAGAAATGGTTTACGAAGATACCTTGAAGATAACGGAAATGTTAAGGAAACTTACGATATAAAAAAATGAGGGAAATTTTCAATATTTTACTCGTTTTGGATTGACAAATTCAATTAAACTTTTAATAAGCATCGATTCTAAGTTCAATTTATAAAATTATATCGTGCGTTGTAATTATTTAATGTAATAGCACAGGTTATATATTTAATTTATTTTTTTATGGTTTTTTTCTTACTTATTGAACTTTAAAAAAATTTATTGTCTTATTTATTTATTAGTTTTACATATTCAACTACGTAAGTATTGTTTAGTGTGTGGATTCTTCTGATTGTAACATTTGGTTTTAAAATAAAGTTTGGAAAAGATTAAAAAATTATTTATTTTGCAGGTGTGTGCTTTATTATCGAATAGCGCAACAACTTTGAGTTTCAAAGATAGAAATAACAGTAATCGTAAAAATTGTAGTAATCGTAAAATGTGGTTTTAAATTGTGGTCTAAATTAGATTTTGAAAAATAATATTTAATATGATTAGAACGTATATACGTGCGGGAGCAAGTTACAGATCACAATGCTCGACTGATTTTGGTGATTTCTTTTTCATTTAACTAATTAATGCTCAGAATGGAAGTATATATATTTAAACAATGTTTTGTCATATAGTTTAATTTTTATAAGCAATCTTCAAGCAAATCTTTCTTTTTGCATCCTCCGTTGTCCGTTTTATGCGGATGTCCCTGCCCTCTCTTTTGCTGTCTACCGTTTTTAACTTTTAAACTGTACACTTTTTTGTTAAATGTATGACCAAAGGCGTTTTTGAGATTTTCTATTTAATTTAGCTTATTTATTAGTTACGATACAAACTTTTTATACTCAAATATATAAATTAAAAAACAAAATATGTGTGTACTTTCGGTGCTATTTTTTAACTAGGTAAGTTTATATGATGTAAGTAACGTTTGAATATAATTTAGGATTAAGATATTTTCCTCTATTTGATCCATTACTCGCGATTTTGGAAAATAGCACGTAGAAGTTAGAAAAAATAAATAAAATTTTGATTTGGCTGACAGTTCAGTAAAATTAAGGGAAAAGGCTTAAATTTAATATAAACTATAAGAAGACTAAGAATTATGACAATCTAAGAAAAACTAGTAAAATAAAACAGAAATGAAAAACTAAGAAAAAGATTATAGTTGAGAAAAAATATTTGAAGGAAAAATACTCAACAGTTCAGAACAGGCAGCATTACGTATCTTGTGCTTAACTTCATTTCATATTTTTGTAGCTATTACCGCAAATAATGTGAAGTAGAAAGTTCGTAAATAGTGATGACTAAATTCGATCAGATTGTTATGTCAGCAAAAACAGCGGGAATACCATCTGCACTGTCAATGTGATACGAAAACTTCTAATTTAAATAGTTAAATATGTATGCAGTGACGGAGTTACTTTTCCGACACATGCAACTAAAAAAAACGAATTAGTATAAAACGAGTAATAAAATCTAAAAAGAAAAAAATATATACCCAAAAAAATAAAGGTATAGTATAGTAGTTAGTAGTGAAAATCAATATTTTATAAATTTTGCAAAACGAAATAAAACCACGATAAGTGAGGGAAATAATTAAAATAATTAATGTTATGCAATTTTTAAATCTAGCGCGTAATTAGGTATTGCAATTTTTAAATCTAGCGCGAGCAATAATTAAATCTTCTACATAAATAGGAACTCATCATATATTCTTCAGGCAATTATCTGAAACAGATGTATATACACATTCAAAAGGAGTCAAAAAACGTTTTTTATTTAAAAGTATTAACTGAAAGTAATATAAATTCATTTATTTGTTTCTTCTTCTGGAATAATTATTATTTTATTATGTGACATCCACCCATGTCTTTGTGTCCCAAATTTGAGCAAGGTTGGATGTAACTATCTATACTTAGTAAAATAGATGTACTTGACCTTGCGTTTATTTTGAACGGTATTTCTTATATATTATAATGGATCTATGTATTTCAACACAGATCGTGGTGTCACATTTTATGTATCGTGCGCATGAACTACATATTCTTTTGAAGTCGTAGATTGTGCATGATTGTTCATGTATAACATATTACGAGTCTTATTATTGTTTATTGTTGTTAGAAATGTTTTGTAATTAATAAATTACTTTTGATATCAGAGTTATAATGTATGTTCTATCTCATTGTGTAAGATTTGAAGATAAATTATGTTTTTTTCATTCCTTGTTTTCTTTCACTTTTGTACATTTATTTATATACTTATGAATAATCTACAAACATTAAAAATAACAAAATTATTGTAATATTTCAGTATAAAATATGAAGTTGCTAAGTATGAAAAGATCTTTGCTGAATAATGCAAAACAATTTTATAAATTGCCTGTTTCATCAAGGTATTTAAATAAAATTTAATATAATTTTTAAACAAATCTCAAAAATCCTGGCTACGTACGAGCTAATGTAAAGGGTAATAAGTTATTTTAATTTTGTCCGACTTTAATTTTATAACAAAACGTAGTGTTTGCTTATACCGATAATTTTATCGTATAAATCCTACATTCATCAACCGTGACTTATAATAACTGTTGACTAGCGCGCATGAATGATAAAAACTTGATATGATTAAGTTCTATTGTACATCCTAATTAAAACAACCTGTAGTACTTACGAGAAAAGCAGATTTAAAACAAACGAACATTAATTTGAATACGAAGAAAGTGAATTTGTATTAACTGTTTTGAATATAGGCACTTAGTTGTAAGTAAGCAAGGATTTTAAAAAGAAAATAAAGAAAAATTGTTGTTGAAGTGTCTTGTATTAAAAGCGACTTATGAAAATACCGAAATGTTAGGTTTTGATCTGTAGTGCTAATTTCTGCAGCGAGGCTTTATAGGTTTTAAGTACTTCGCATTGTCCAATTTAAAGTAAGTATTTCCATACAAAATATCATAAAAAGTTTTGTAAAAAAGGAATCTACGTGTAAGTTTCAGTAAAATAAGCAGAGACTAACGCTTTAATTGTTATTATATTTCATTATAAGTAAAAATGATATTTTTATTTTCGTTCGTTTGAATTATGTATTTGGTCGACATTATTTGTTATATTTAAAAATAGTTTATCATCAGGTCTTTCATAATATACATACTTAAATATCAGACCCAAGAGGATATACACTTGTACGTCATTTAGCGCCGAACTACTCTACTGGAAATTACGTTTTTACCGAAAGTGCATCGCAGCTGTTTTGACACTCTCATCACTCAATTCTAGCTAATTCTGGAAATCTAATTTTTAATACATCGAAAGGCGAGTCTTAAATTATGACATATTTCAAATTTGTATAATATAATAGTGGTTCTCAAGAAATTTTATCAAAATTCTCAATTTCATAAGTCAGGAAATTTAGGATTTTTATACTTAAATAATATCAGATTTTGCTTTCAAATGAATTTAAAAAGTATAATGTCACAATATAATTGTTATAAATGAGTAATGCGCCTAACCATTGTCACAATACACTACGTTTAGCAGCCCAAGAAAAGGAAAAGGAAATCAGTAGGAGAAGCTAAAAGCTCGATAAAAGAAGTGAAATCTCACCAAAGTGTTTCTTTAGAAGCTTAGCTTTAAAAATCAATGAGACAAACGCAGTCAAATCCTTGCAAAGCCGTACTAGAGACGTATATTTGAACAAGTCATAGCTATGGATCTGCATTTATTGAATGATAAATGTATCACAACTTTGAACTTCTTTCCTGGAGAAATGATAGTTATTTATACTTTTCATTATCAGAGTTAAGCAAAGAAAACATTCTAATCCTTTGACAGACACTATATGCATATTTCAAAGCGATAGAAAGATAAAAATTCATAACTATGAAATTTCTTTTAGCGAAGAATGAAATATTTAGTAAGTAAAAATGAAAAACTTACACTAATTCATACACAGGTTTTTCTTTAGCGATTTCTGAGTTTTTCTTTAACAAAAAATTAGCTGTTTTTCCCTCTACTTTTACGGCTGACTTCTTAAAAAGGGACAATAATCTTTTTAAAATAGTATTAACGACACAATATATTTTGCTTAATTTACGGTAGAAGTGAAAATAAAGCGTATTGTTACTTATGGGAAGGAGTAAGATGACAAAATCTCGTCAATTAATATCTGAACGCACCCATGTATCTCTTTGAAAATATAAAATTAAATTTATCGTAAGTACCTTGTAAAACATACAATTGCTCGTGCACTGATATTCAAACTAAAAAGTAAATTTCTCTTAATCTATGTCCTATGAGATGATGCTTTTCTTCTTCCCAGAATTTGTTTTAAAATGTGAAGCTTTTTTTATATTAAAGGAAAGCTGGATTATATCGAATTATTAGCATTTTATATTTATGTAACAATTACGTTTATTTTAAAATGAGACATATTTTAGGTGTGATCTCATTAAGCTCATTAATTCATGATGGTAACTATTAATTTTAACAAAAAAATTAGTCGTAAAATGTACAACAAATTCGCCTTTTAATAAACAGTACAAAGTTTTGTCAGTCCATTGCATTTCTTTTAAGTAACCGCACATTTGACTAGGCCAACCGTGAAATTACTTTCCAAGAAAGTTATTTTGGAATTTCGTGGAAGTAACAGGAGTCTTATTTTTTGTTTTGTCATCATTCATTTCATTTCGATGCAAAGTATCTTAAACACCTATAATTTACTCAGGCTGTCAGCTGTATGTTAAAATTTCTCACGACCTGTGTCTGGTATATGTTTATACCGTTAAAGGAAAAGAGAATCATGTTTTCTAGACTAAAAATCTCCCTAAAAATACATATATTTCGGACGTTGTTGTTTTTAATTTATGCTTTACAAGATTTAAATGGTTTTGGTACAAGTAATTCCGTATTCATAAATATTTAATAGGAAAAAATTAAACATTGATCTTTAAACCCAATATAGCCTTCTATATTATTCTATTAAATGACCTGTGTAATATTGTTTTTATTATTTAATCATAATTAGCAGCGAATCATCAAAGTTAAAATAAATCAGTTTAAAAAGTCTTCTCTTGCAAATGGATCGACGATGGCAATGTGACTTTTAAATGCAATTGGATCAATAGTTTTATTTCCACTTGATAAATATTTCAGGTATAATTCAGTTCTCATTACTTATTTTCATTAAAGTATATAATTTTATGCATAATGTATGTTGTGTGAAGTAGAAATATCCTTTGGTGACAATTTTGTTATAAATTATACGTTCGAAATTATTCGATATTTTTATTTGGCGACGATTACGTCGAATAGGCCAGAAAATATTTTCAGATTCAGTAGCAAAGTGTAGTAAGTAATAGAAAAGTTGACCCTGTGATTGTTTACTTTATTGACTGATATCAAGAGTTACAAGAAGTTTAAATGTTTGAGATATTTTCTTTGTGTTTAGTTGTTAGGTTTTAATTAATTATTCAATAAGGTTTAAGTAATTTAAAGAGTTATAGTAGTGTTAAGGGCCTGACATGACGAGAAAATTGAAACTGCTAAACTAATGCAAACACAGGATTATATAATTGTTTGTTGATGGTTAAGTAACAGAGTATAAATTAAAAATTATGTTTTTAATAATAACCATTTCCGGTCTAGTTTATTTTGTTATAAACAATCGACTACAGTATTAGTTCCCGTACAAAGCACGTTTTTTCAAGGAAGCTTTTCTTAATATTGCCATTTTTAGTGACACTGAACAATGAATATGTAAATACAAAACCTAAAAGGATAGAAAATAAATCATGTGTACTTATGGACGAGGGTTAGAATTTATACTTCTTTGGTATAATACAAGAATAATAGAAAGGCAGCGGAAAACTAAAATGGTGGACCACTTATCCGTCAAATCAAATTTAAAATTCATTTTAAAATTATATTTGTTATTTTAATAAAAGTTGTTTGTAGTATGGATTACTATTAAATTTTAATTACTAAAGAAGATAATAATAAAATTGAAGCGCGATAACTACATTAAGCAAAAAGAGCGAAAGCTCAGGAAGCAAAAAGAATTGCGTAACAGAGGCTTTAAATTTGATTTTTCACAGCCAATAGGTAGTAGTTTCTTCCTAGTAAGAACACTATTCAGGTTGCTTTTTTTATTAAATCAATCACAAGCTGTATTTTTTGTTAAATACGTTTTTTCACTTCCATTCTTTCATTCACAAAAATAAATTTTCAACTGCAATTATACTGAAATTTTTAACGGTGTATTAAATATATGTACCAGTAACAGGAAATGAGTATAATATTTTAAGTTAACAGTGGCATAATATGAAAACATTGTATCGTCATATAAGAAAAATTTGTTTAAATAAACGGAAAATCTTTACTTCCCGAAGTTATTGATTTATTTTTAGGAAATATTATTTACAACATTTCTAACCCGTAACTCGTGAAGTTAAGGTCAGAGCTATATATTGGCAAAAATGTATCATAAAGGAAAAATTTTCAATAATTTCTTTAACGGCTAATCTACTGAAAATACTTTTACAAAATATGATTAAATCGTGGCTTCATATTCGTATGTTCGGTGGTTCAAGGTTTGGAACCTTGATTTTCACATCATTCTCAAAATTTATTAAACCGTGTCATATTCAAGAAATTATTTACATTGTGCTGGCAACATAATACTACATCACTTGGCGATACGGAATACAAAGTAGAATGTAGTCGTTTAAAGCTGATCTCACACATATTGTTCATTCGTTTCCTACTGACGCTGGCATCAAATTTGTAACTGTTTGGTAGCTAGCTCGGGTTTTGTCTCCGTTTCATGTGCGCGTCTATCTGTGAAACTCTCGACACGTGATTGTTCGCCCACTCGTAATACGCTCGGTGCACTTACAACTTTATACTTACTTGTATATGGTATAAAGTCGAGTGCACAGCAAATTATAAATTTTGAGGGCTTTATTTCTTAATCATTACCCACGTCGTATTAATACCTTTTAAACTTCCCGAAAATAGTATACGACTCTTTCGTTATTTAGGAGACGACAAAACGTTAAAAAACATTTATTAACAAAATTCAATTAATGAACGTTACTTCGAACGTCTTAGAATTAATGTGATCTATATTAAGGTGTATTTTTTAACACAGTGCAGGCAAATTTTTAGGCGATATAATATTTTCGGGATATATCGTGGATTGAAATGGCTTCTGAGTTAACTAATTGTTAAATTTTTAATATTTAGACTTACGTCGTTTGTCTTGATTCCTGATTATATGCATATAAGAATTACGGCGAAAAATTAACTTTTTATTTTTTTCCAAATTGAAAATTGTACAATAGAGGCAGTCTATTCTCTATAATTCTTTACAAATGTATCTCTGTCAGTCCATATAATTAATATTGGAAATGAATCTACAGTTATTTCAAAATATTTAAGAGTTTTTTAGAGAATATTTTACAAAACTAATAATTGAAGATTACTCAATATTGTTATCAATCTAATTTATATACTAAATATAGATGTACACAAATAAATATTAGCTGGCGACAGAGCGTGATGAAAAAAGAAAATCATAAATAATAAAAATAAACGTAGAATATTCTATGAACTTTACCAACCCATATTTAAATTTATCATAATATTGATTTGGATATCAATCTATTTATGTCCTAATAAGGGAATTAATATGACCATAGAAGATGTGATTCCAATCGTAATCTAAAAATAATATAAAAGTTCCCTATAAAAAATTAATTTAATGTTATATTAAAGAAAGGTCTAAATTTGGAACTTCATACAACAATTGATATGTTATACGATACTTAAATTAATGTTATGTAATGTACAAATATGTTGCATATAAAAATTTAATTTGTTTATAACCCTTGGGCTGTATTATTCTAATTTTGTTCTCTTCTTTTGCGAAATATTATACTCGTGAAAAGACAAATTCAACGATATCTTAAATGCTTATTCTAAATGAAAATACTTTTATATTTATTTATTAGAATTTTACATAAAAAAGCGGTCAACGTGACTTACGTATATTAAAAACATTTACTTGAACCATTATTATATGGAACCATTTTGGTAACGCAAGTTAACTTATATATTTTGATATATATATTAGAGGAAATCAGGTATATTATTAATCCCTAAACAAAAAACGACTTTTAAAATTATTTTAATATTATTTTTTGCGTCCAAAGTGATGTTAACAAATCAATCGATATCACTTCGTGAGTTATATTAAGAACATTCTCGAGGGTTGTTAGCATACGTATCGATTTCAGTGGCACGAGTTAAACTATATCTAGTGCCATCTCTTGGAACAGTGACAAGTGGTATTAGAACATCAGCCTTCTTGACATTATTTTAACAGAAACCATTCTTTACATTATTTTAACATTATTCCACTTTCCTTAGCGATAATAAAAATTAAAAGACGTAAACAATTTAAAAGAGATGTGTTTTTCATAGAAGCGGGATACAATTTAATGTTGACTATTTAATAATAACTATTTTTAATACTCAAACTGTCGATATGATAGTACAATATGTACTTTGAATTATAGGAATGTAAACCGTATCTATGACCTTTATAACCTCATTTAAATATATTCAGTGTATTTTTTATATTTTGCCTTGCATAAAACAGGTTTAAAAACGTTTTGATTTCTTCTCCCTAACTTATTTTATATCTGTACCATTTGTTAAATATTTGTTATATATAATGAAATATCTTTTCTGTACTTTTTAAAAATTTACTTCAAAACTCTACATTTTATAATTTTTTTATAAACTAATAGGTCATTAGCAGGTCTGAATTACAATTACTTGCCTACAAACTTTGAATGAAGTTGAATGCGCTTTTGTTTTTATTTGTGTTTTGTGTATATGTGTGGCTATACAAAAATGTTTGAAACGGTCAAATGGCCTTCTCCAAAAAAAAATTATATTAATAGGTGTCTTCTCTGATCGTATGTGAAAACTTCAAAAAATTAAATGTGAATGGCTTTAAAATCTATGCTGGGTATACGGGTGGTCTCCGCTACTGTAATTGAATTTTTACAACTTCTGCATGGGAACTAACTAATTACAATGCTTGTTCCATGCTATTCACAATGTGATCTTACTTATCTACGCCACACTGTACCATATCATTCTTTCACTGTTATATAAGCTTTCGCATATTCCATTTCCATGGATTACGATAAAAGATTAATGAAGAAAATAAGTAAAAAAACCTGTTTATGACCTTCACTTTTATTTCTTTTAGTTCAACCGTGCTTACATCAAAATTTAAAATTTTTCCTCGTTTTAAAACCGGAATCAGCAATCTCTTTTAATATAGCTGCTGATTTTAATTATTTTTATAGCATTTTTTAACATCTAATTCTGCGTTTCTCGCTATAAGTTATGGAAATCACATTAAATTTACATTGTTTTTTTAAATTTACATTCAACTCTTAATCATGTAATTTTACGCCACAAAATTTTTATTTTTCGCATACATAATATTTATTGTAAAGTCAATGAGCATATATTTATAAAGAATATTTAATTAACGTTATTAATTCTATAGTTCAATTTATTTAAGTACTTTAAACTATATCTACAATATTTATAACCACTCTATACTATATTTGCGATATTATTATTAGTTTAGATTTAAAATTTATTCCATTAAAATTTCTGAAACTTGACAGTTGGGTAATTTATATTACTTAATTCTATGTGTTACATTCTGTGGTTTTTACCATCCTAATCTGCTTACTTATTTTGTGAAAATGTAACCAAAATGAATAATTTAATCTCTTACAAGTCAGTATTGAGTGGGCAGTAAAAATGGCATTTTAATATAAATATTTATCTTCATATAATCTAAACTACATTCGAGAATTCGTTTCGATTCGAGACCGCTGCGATGCGCCTCACGCTGAAGGTGGATTTCAAGTGTTATCCGCTCGTACTTCCTCTTTGTTTCATTCAATAGGACAACTCTTCGTTGAAAGAAATTAGAATTCAAAATAAAGAAATATATTTGCAAGAGTAAATTTCCAAGAGTAATTTAATTTAGAACTTTTTTTTGAGTTTTTTCGTTACTCCAAAAAATTGGGAATTTGTTTTAAGACTATTAATATAAGAAGAAAACGTCTCGATTTATGGTACTGGTAGAAAGTAGCATAAATGCAAGGTAATATTAATATACAATGTGGGTGATAGAGGAAGTTATTACACATACGAAATAATAAATTTGATTATCATAGGCCTAACAGTTTTAGAGATATGATTTTTTAAACTTTTTGGTACTGCACATGAACAATTTTTTTTTTATTTGTTATTATTACAATTTCTGCCTTTTCATTATCCATTATCTTTAAAAGAACATTTTTCATTTTAATTAAAATATTATTCATTCGTTATTATTGGCAACATAAAAATGAAACGCTGAAACACGTGCATAGTTTTAATTAAAAAACACGAAAAGTGATTTTTGAACAATATTCATGTAAAAAAGGCATGGAAATCCTGTAGAACTTTATTTCAAAATTATCTACAATTCATACAGAATCCAAAAAGGTATAATTTTTTGATGCTAAGTAATTTTATAACATGTTTCTCCTAAATGCATATCATTGATTATTTCTTCGGTCATGGTAAAATAATACAAGTGTAGTATTTATAATCATACCGCATTTAATATGTTTTTTTTGTATGTACAGTAAACACTCGCTCTTATGCATAACCAGCATCTTGTTATAAAATTTCTTCTCAAACTTTGTAAGGCCCTTTCATTGTTTTTACCTCTACAGACACATAGTACATTTTTTTCTTCATGGTGGTTCATTATCATTAGTAGTCTCATAGACTGGCTCCTTGAAATATCCCCATAGAAAATAGTCTAACGGATTGTGGTTTGGCGAAAGTGGTGGCCGTGTAATTGTACCGCCACGTGCTATCCATTGATTTGGGTAAATTGTATTAAAGGGGGCCAGTGCACCATCATTCTGAGCCACTTCCTGTCCCGTATATTTTGCGGTAGTTCATTCAACAGATTTCCAAGTTTATGTCTTAAAAACCGTAGGTAACGAACTCCATTAAACCTCTGCGTTCAAATGGACCGATCATTTAGCCATACAGAGTTCCAGACTACAAATGAAGGTTGTCATGTTTCAGCATTTAATTTTTACGTTGCCCGTAATAACGTATGAATAATATTTTAATTAGAAAGACGAATATTTTCTTAAAAATTTTGTATGATAAGAAACAGAAATAGTAATAATACCTGACGAAAAAAATTATTTTTATGCGCTTTAACAAACATTAAAAAAAATTTAAAAAATCAAATCTCATAAACAATTAGACCTAGAATAATAAATTTTATCGTTTGGTGTGTGCAATAACCCCTCTATCCCCGACATTTCATTAGTCCACTTCTTACGGGACACCTGTATAATTCTGAATTAAAGATTTATAAAAAGAGAATAAAGCCTAAATGAGGTAGAAGGACGAAAATCGTTGCCTCAGTAAGGAAATATCAAATTCGTTATTTATTCATGGCCGAAAGAAGCGGCGATAAGGTTCCGCTATTATTTTATTGGCAATATATTTGTATTTGTGTATATATAAATACATATATATATATATATATATATATATATATATATATATATATATATATAAATATGTATATATATATAAATATATATATACATATATATATATATATATATATATATATATATATATATATATATATATTTAAATATATAAAATGCTGAATATTTAACTATAAGCCTTACGTGGATAAGTAATCTTTAGTAAAGTTCCTCTGCTGTCTCATATTCAACGCAATTTAAATATTGAATATATGTCATGTTAAAAATGTTATTTAACAATTTCACATTTTACAGTAATCATGCCGTTATTATGTATATGTCCATTTACAGTAGATATAAAGCTTTCATTGTTTTCAAAATAATAATTCGAAATTATTCATTGAAAGCACAGAAAGGAAAAGTGATTCAAACTGATATCACCAGTTAATTACTTTTTGCAATTTATTGCATCGATTTTAATATTCATGGCGACCGAACCGAGGCCAGAATTGTTGGTGAGGTGATTAAAAATTTGAAGCTTATTATATTTACGTTTCCATAACTTGTTATTTTTTCGATGTTGATTCGACTGAGTTTTGTGTTTTAATGTTACATTTCTTATATTTGAAACCACATAAATATGCGAATTTTGAAAGCATGAGGAATTGGATATGTGGAGTTGGAGCAAAACCGAATTGCAATATTTAATCTAGATAAGAAGAGAGTCCATAAAAATGTGGTAAAAATATGTTTTCATGTATTTCTCTCTATGTATAGACCGGGACGCAAACTTGGCGTTTACAGAATCGTACGAAATATCTTGGCAGCTGATTTTCAGAATGAAACTATTTACTATTTTCTAATTTTATATCCTGTTTTAAAAATGTTTGGTTTTAAAGTAATATTTCGACAATTAAACACTCCCACCACCAACTGAAATTTTTTTAATTGTGGATTTGTAAAATTTGAAAAAGTCAATTATTTCATTTAAAGTGCATCGTTAAATTTATTCTATTAAATTGCATAATTAATTATCATTTAAATTATTTGTAAATCTTTCTTTCTGCTTGTTGGACATGCAATTAATATATTTATTTAATGTTGGCCGCGTCCGTGGTGTTGTGACCTTTGGAAAATACTATTTAGTTAATTGTAACTGTAAGATCGAGTCATATTAAATTATCATATCTACTTTTTAATCAGTATACTCCAATGAAATGGGGCCCATATGTTACCTCGGATCCTACATAGTCAACTAGTTAAAACTTTATTTGAATCCCTTTAGTGTTTACTGACTGATTAGCAAATAAATAAACATACTGTGGGACAAACAAGTCATTTTGTATTTTCCTGTAAATTATTTGTTTGTAAACATTTTGAATGCACAAAATTGTAAATTCTACGGGCTCATTACATGTATAAATAGGATTAAATGTAGTCATAAATGGTTTGTTTTATAAATACTATTTTCCTTCAATATTAAAACTTCCATTGACCAAAAGTTCATGGATTTTCTATGTTCAGTTTGTTCATAAAAGAATAAGCAATTATTATAAAAATATAGAGAGAAAACCACTTACTGAAACGTGCGAACTTCTAATGCAAGTGGAGTATATTATTTATCTCATTAAAAGGGGATTGAAAATCAAAAATATTGAAACAATGACTCAGAAATATAATTTATTTTTTGTAGCATGAAAATTTTTAAGTTTGCTGATAAGATATTAATAAACATTAAAGATATTAATTTATTTCCTTTTCTCAACAGCGTTGTCCCTACAAGTGAAATAGGTAAATGTATATTAATATTTGTCTCGCTGAATATAAGAATTTTTTATAAGTTTTGCATTCATTTTGTCTTGTCTTTGTTAAGAAAATAAGTAATAAGTACTGATCTAGATGAAGTTTAACTTTGAATGTATAATTACTTGTAGCAAACAGTTCTTTCACATTCTGTTCAGTTCAAGGTTAATTACTCTATACATATTTTTTGTGTGAAGAAACTCTGCTCTCGTATAATTATGATTTGGTCTAACTCAGAAAATAAAAAAATATTTTAAATTAAGAATCATATTCTGGAAAAAATACGTAATCATATAATATAGAAGGAAGATAATTGAAATGAATTTGATCCCAAATATATAAATATTGTATAAATATAAAATATTGTTAATGTTAGAAAATGAAAAGTAATGGTAGAGTTAATATGGTGTGATATGATATGGTTATCAGTCAGTCTCATCAGTGTAGTTATCCGGTGACACTTTTAGCAATTTTTTCAGCAGCTTCTGAAAAAATCGCGTACATTAATATAAACAGATATTTCGATAAAGGTTTTCATTAAAGATTAGCATGATCATATATATATATATATATATATATATATATATATATATATATATATATATATATATATATATATTCTTAACAAAAGTTTTATTCTTTAAAAAATAAATTAAATTTTGTACTTAATTTCCTGAATTTATAAATATAGTAAATTTCCCTTACGTATTACAGTTTTTGAATGAATAGTTTAAATGTTATGTCTGTCTTTATAAGTAAGCATACTCGCAGGATTTCACGCATTGCAACTGCAGACATCAAGGTGTTAAAGGTCTTACTATATACCTACCCGTCCGAAGCCGGGTCGAAAAATATGATATTCAATCATGTAACTACGATTATTTAAGCTCTTATCTATAAGTCATATTGCTGCAATGGAATAAGGCAGGCTTAATAACAACGAAGCAATAACAATAACTGCACTCGGAGAGGATATCGTCCGCTAATCGAAGCTTACTCACCAGTGATTCTTTTAATTGATTCTTTTGCTTTCGCAGATAAAACCCTGCACTCAGATAATTAGTTGCTCTCATGAGACTATAGAAAATTGGTTGGAGTTCAGCGAATATTAAGTAAGTCTCACCAATTAAATTATGGCAATCAGATTGAACGATCGTTTACTAGTCACTGCTTTTTAAACCTGACCCGAATGGAACACAAGGGTTTTCTTACCCGTCTTGTAAATGGCGAAGAAACTTATATTTTGTATTAAAATGAAAGTTCGATTATAAACAACGGCGTTCTTCACGCATAACTGCAACAATGGATTGAAAAACGAAAATCTCCAGTAAAGAAGTATTCACAAGGGAACTGGCAGTGGCATCTCGAAACAGTAAAATTAATTAGATTTCAATTATCGCAATTAAAGTTCAGCATTGGAAAAGTGTGTATATTGAAAATCAGTTTCATTTTCAGGCATTTATATTTAACATTTTCACACATTTTCAGTGTTACAGACTTGTTTTGATTGCTACGTAATCTGTTTATAAATTATGTAATCAGAAAAACTGTTAAACGGTGATATTTACATATTCTCATCGTTTAATTTTACATTTGATGTGAAAGAAAAGTGAAAAATATTTTATTCATCTAAATATAAATTTTATATGATTATCTTGTATCACAAATTTGAAACAAAATCAAATATATTTTAAAAATAAATTTGTCAGTCACGATGAACAAAAAATGATAAATATAATATATATTTTTGAATATTTTTTTTACTATTTTGTGACCAGGATTTCAACACACACATACACTCATATATATATATATATATATATATATATATATATATATATATATATATATACATATATATATATATATATATATGATTGTGTGTGTGTGTGTTCATTTACATTTTTCAATACTTTATGGAAAATCATTTAAGGAAATCTACCAAAAATTACTTAAATTTTAACTTCTCAAGCTTCCATTTAATATTTACTTACATTCACGATTTTTATAAACAAAATAACTGTTGTGCCTTTGAAGCTCCAGAAATTACTTAACTTTTTTTTCATAACCATATTTGAGCTGCAATCTACTCGATAATAACAAATTTCATCAGCCTATTTAGACATTTTATTGTCTTGAAAGTATCGAGAAGTTTATTGTTACTCAGTGTTCGAAAACCAAAACTAAAAATAAAAGAAAAACAAATTGATAACCCCTTTAAACGAAACATATTTTTTTCTTTCCGATTTAAGGACAAATATAATTGATTTTATATCAAGCGATACTATTAATTTTTTCAGCAGCTTCTGAAAAATCCCGTACATTCATATAACACAATCACACACAATCATATAAACTTTTCAAAAACTATCATCGTAAGTTATCAGTGTGCGTAGGAAAATATAATTGATTGAAGTGAGAGGAATGATAATATAAATTCATGTCAGAAAGATACGTCGTAATCTCACTGGAAGACTTTTTCCTTTGTAATGCTCAAAAATCAAAGCCCGTTTTTCTAGTATGGTGAGTTTTTGATGTAACATACTTGGGAAAGAGTGAAAAAATTGCATGAGTACCGCGAAAATAATATATATAAATAATCTGTAATAGATGCTCACACAAACCTAAAAGTATTGATCTTATAGTAGTTTTATTTCTCAGTTTGAGGTACGGAACATTAAAAATGTACCAAATATTTCATAGTTCTATCTATATTCGTTCCTTTCTGAAGCATCGAGGAATATTCGCAAGGTTTTCATGCCATTTGCAAAATAAAAAGACTCAGTGCAGACCTGAAATTCTAGAAACTCTGGGGTAATCCGATTAACAGACGACCTTTTGAGGGAAATGATTAAACTACAAGGGTTATTTGTTTTATTATGAAAATCTAATACAGACATATATATCCAGGCAGGAAGATTTGATCAATGATCAAAATAAAACGCAAGTAAGTTATTTAGATGTGAATGCTGACGGCAATTAAGTTAACATCCGTTCTGGCCGTAGGTCCTTTTTATAGCATTACGTCATCCACTTCCTAACTGTATCTCACCGTCATTACGGTCAGTGAAAATGGCCGTCGACGAAATTGAATTTTTCCTAACGTGCTTAGCGAATTTTGTAAAACCGCTAAGCACGAGTAACCGAGCGACTTAATTGCGACTCTGCTGTAAGGTAAAAATCAATTTGGAAAGTTAAAACGTTCCCTTCCTCGACGATTTAATTTTATCATTGACGTATTCGCTCATTTGCGCAACGATATGTTTTTCTCTCACAATTTACTGGAGGAAAGCTATTCTTTCTACATTTTGTAAGTGCGCGTAATTATTACATTGGTTTACAAATGTAGGAATATTCCGAACGTGCCCACGTGTGTAAGCATCCTCGTCTTAATGTTAAGTTGAAATCATTATTACTCAGGCAATTTCAAGGCTCGTTGAAATTTTTAACACTTGTCTTCAGTATTTATTATTAGTCGTTTCAATAAAATTTAAAAAAAAGTTAATCAACGTACAGCGTTTTAGATATAGACTATAAACCTCGACAGGACTTAGTTAGCAACAACGACGTCTTACAAATGTACACATCGTATACTTCGTTATTTACTACTATATTCGTTAAGTTTCCAAAATTAATTTTGCAAATAATTCTGATTGCTTTTTTGTACAAGAAATGCCAATTCTTATTAAAATTAAATAAACTACTTGTTATCTACATATATAAAATGTATAAACTGAAAAAAATAAAAGGCCTGTTTTATGTTCAAATCAAACGAGAGCATACTCTCTCGTAGATGTAAAAATTTGTTTGCGAAGTGTTAATAATTTTTCTAGCTTTTATGGTCCTAGGTTTATTTCCTAAATTTTTTTCGCTTCACCAATCATAGGTAAAAAAAATGACACCATCACCATAAGGGCACCAGTGGACTCAGAATTGGGTCTCCGTAAGGCCGTAAAGACGGCGTCGATCTAAATTAAATAAGTTATCCTGCTTAAAAAATACTTAAAATGACTAAAAATTATTTTGGTATTCAATGAGATTTTGCTCTCTTATTAGAGGCTTTAAAGAAATATCAAAACGCAGGTGTCCCAGGAGTTGTGATGATTATATAAATCTAGATTTCTAATTTATTTTGCTATTTATCTATAATACTTAAATGCGTTATCAAAAATATTTAAATGTCATTATTGAAAATGTTGTATTAGAAAAAAAATTATTTAGATATACATTAGAAATATCCATGTGTGTTTATTTCGTATAAAACTAATGATTTTCTTCCAGTTACAAATTTATCATTTGTTTAAATTAAAAATACTAATATTTAGGGCTTTCAATTATTACATTGTTACATAATTTATAAATGAAGTCAGAGAAAACAACATAACTTACAGTTCTGTCATACATATCGATAGGAAAGCCCATGATGTAACAATGTTAAATAGCAGCAGGAATCACGCTTCGGAGAACAATTTATGTCTACAAAGGATTGAGTTGCAAACTAAAAGGATCTTTTCGGAATACTAAAAGGCATTACCCTCTTATTAATTGTACCTAGACGTCATAAATTAAGGTCTAGGAAGCTCCTTGGCACCACGTTCTAAATTAAGGCTACTAATACAATACTCACTTTGGAAAATAATGTATTTAAATTTGGAGACCACAAAATGGTTACACAATTGTTTGAAGAAATAATTAACTACAGAGAATGGAAGTTTTATTTCTCATATATTTTATAGGGCCGCACTAAAATACAGTCGACTAACAGTCGAATTGTTTAAAACCTACGTACCTTATCTAGGTTATATTCAGATTTACAAAGACAGAATTTAATTTTTTAACATCATATAACAAAATATTTCGCTAGCAATAAAGTAATTGACTCGTAGATAATACTTTAGGAACTTATTCTGTATATTTAAATATTCACTGTGCATTATTCACAATGTTCACATGCAGGCGAGAATCAATATTCACATGCAGGCGAGAATTATCGGCGAAGCGATTAAAGTTTGCCATCCTCTTCGCTAATGAGACTCGCATTTCAATAACTACTTTTTTCATGCAAATTACGATGTTGGTTTGGTCAAGTATTGTTTACTACGTTTCGCTAGAATACCAAGTCATATTCCGTGGATATTTCGAGGTATTTTGTACTTTAACTTTGATTTATTGTGATTCGAATTTTAGATATATTATTAATTGATTCACCCCTAAAACTTATTTAAATTTTTTAAATTACAAATTAAATACAATTGATCTAACTAAAATGTTCGTTTTATTCTTCGATTTAATAAATATAAAATTTTGGAAAAACGCATTAATGACTGAGTATATTTTCAAAACCGAAACATGGAATTACAAAGATTTAAACAAAATATTTGCATTTTAAGGGAGCATCTTTGGCCTTGTTACACAAGTTAACAAAATTATCACATTGTTTGAGGTTCTTTCATTTCTTCTTTACAAGTTCTTATATAAGTGAGCCGTTATCAAGTTTTTCACATTTTTACATTTGCGTAATACGCATATTTGATTCCGTATAATTATGCTCGTAATGTGTTTGAATTACGAGCATATAATTATGCTCGTAATGTGTTTGAATTACGTGTTCGATTTATTCTTCACTTTTTAATAAATATGTTTAAAAATTTAACACAGTATGATCAAAATTGTATTGTACCAAAATATTTATTTATTAAAATGAAAATGAAATAACGTGAAAATTTGTTTTCGTGTGGCTCATTGAGTGGGGGTTAATCGAACAGGCTTTTTAAAATGAAATTGAGTCGTTTACCATTTGTCAGATTCGTTTGTGAAAGATTAAGCTACAAAATGACTTACAATTTATCCTCTAATGATCTCTTTATTTATTAGCACGATTATGCGCGTAGAGCGTTGTTAAAGAGCATGCGTCTTAATATCACAGTAGAATCATATCAAGTTTTAGAACGTGGTTTCTTTAGTCACCAAGATTGTTGAGTCATTTAGAGCGTTTGCAATTGAGTGATTCCTTGAAAATATGGAATTGAGTGATTCCT
Organism: Druceiella hillmani; assembly: GCA_039881145.1. NCBI lineage: Eukaryota > Metazoa > Arthropoda > Insecta > Lepidoptera > Hepialidae > Druceiella > Druceiella hillmani. The sequence goes on along the minus strand of JAYKKI010000078.1, from coordinate 10,600,387 downwards.
TGAAAATATGGAATTCCACATTCATTTAAAATTGTTACTCCTGACGAAATTTCCGAATATTAAGTGCCTATATTAATTTGAAGTGAGACCTGTTATATTATAATTTTAGTTTTTTTAAAATCCTTCTTTAATATGTATAGCATATATCTATATTTCAAAAATGTTTACTACGTGCACGAAATTTAGATTAACTTATTATGATGATATGAAAATTTGTCCATTTATTTATTGGAAAATTAAATTGAATAAATAGTGTTATAATATATTTATTGGATTCTCTCTAGCATAAGCCATTAATTTTTTCTCAATGATTATAATTTACTTAACAATTACCAATTTTCATAAACTCTATAACTGATATAGTAACTATTATTTAAATAACTATTTGTGTAATAATATTTTTTTCCTGATTATTTTCAAAATTTTTCTATTTTTGGTCTTAAATTTTTTGTCATTTTGTACATCTTTATTTTTGTTACTATTATTAATTTTATTGAAATGTCAATTTTTAATTCTTTGTTCCCGATTTTTTTTGTGGAAAACTATTGTTGTCATTTCATGATCTTAAATTATTATATCTGTTTTTATTCTTTTTATTAAATTATCTACTAACTGTTAGGTTGTATAGCCTTATTATTGCCTTTGTTACAATTAAGTCTTATATTTAACAATACTCTATATAGAATAGTATCTAGATGTGGGAATGTTAGGATAAATGTCTGCTCAGTATAAAATTTACACGTCTTGACTATTATCAAATTTTACCTGGTGTGAATTAAATAAATAAATAAATTGGAAGTGATTAATTATAAGAAATGTTTCTTGCTAATATATGTTCGCAGGCCGCTATAGTTAATAAGTTCATTCATGTGTCCTTCTGTCTGTCTGTAACAGCTGATTTATTGAGGAAATGTGTAACGTAGGAACATGAAATTCGGCATAGAAATAACTATAATAATCCACTTATTTTCCAATGCTTATCATTTTAAATTAGTTATATTAGAGGTATAATATTGATGCATACCCGCAGAGATATAAAAGTATAAAAGGTGTACATATTTCGGAAACTACTGAATCAAACATCGTGAAATAACAGGGTGTGTTCAAACGGGCTGGAAGATTATAGGGAAACTATAACGATTATCTTTTCAGTTTTACTCATACTTAAGAGATTTGTATAACTCTTCTTGTCTTCATATATTCATAAATCACCACGTTCTTACGTGTTAACTTTGATGAATATGAAATACATAAATTAAATTAAGAACATTTTCAATGAAGTAAAATTTTTTAATTATTCTCAATAAAAGGGTTTTAGGAAATTACATTTTTGGTAACAAAACTTTTACATTTTTGGTAGCCCCTGAATCATCTGATTTATTTTTGAAAATAAGTACCACTTGATCTGTAATTCACGAAGAAAACATAACTGAATAACATATAATTTAATATTCATATGCAACTGAATAACACAGTTACCAAAAAATCACTAAGTCTTTCAAAAAGGGAAATGAATGGTAGAACTTTTAAAGAAAAATACAAATTTATGATACGCACTGGAAAAAATAATTAAAAAAAATTTGGTTGTTACATTTGTTTCTGAAATTTCGTTTTAATCGTAGTCAGGTTTCACTTTTCGTTAACAAAACATAAATTAATTTTAATATGGAAAATGCTTCCGGTTACTAACTTTTCGACACATAACATGTACATATTATAGCCAGAACATAGTGAACATCCATAGTCACACTTTATTTATTCTGAACGATGGACATATCCGCATATCATACTGTTAATTAAATTCTCAGAATTCATCATGAGTATTAAAGATTTTGTACCAGAAAGAAATACATCTGCATATTTATTATCATTAGAGAAAATATATCATCGTGTTGCTCTCCGCACATCCCTCTTTTTTATTTCTCTTCTCTAGAAAGCTCTTAAAATTACTTGTCTTTAAAAAAATAGTGATTACCATACCATATATGGTAACTAAGTAATAGAGATACCATATATGGTAACTAAATTTTATGAGTACGTGTCTTAAGTACGTGTTTTATGAATACGTTTTCATTTCATTTTATCTGGTATAATAAACGAAAACTTTTTATCAGATTAAATTTAGTGTTGCATAATGACAGGGAATTTATATGTACTTTCTCAAATAATAGTTCATATATGACTTTACCGAGAAGCAAGTTAAAGCCAGTTCAATTATTTAGAGCCCACGTGAAACTAAACACAGTTTAATGACAAGATGTATCCAAAAAATATTGATTAAATATTCATGAATGAAATACAGTTACTGCTCTTTTTTTGAATTTCATTCTAAAATTATCAATCGTTATATCTTGTAACTACCTGCGCCCGCGTAGTTATAATATTTTTGCTATACCGGTATCTAGAACTGAATTCAGTCAAAATTCTCCACTTTATCTCAGTATAAAATTACTCAGCCACTTTAGGAAATTATGTATTTTTTTGGTTAAATTTGGGCAACGACTTATACTTCCATAAGTAACATGCTTTATATATAGCTATATGTGTTATAGTTTGAATATTTAATTTTCCAAACAAAACATTGCGTTACTGGCATGTAGTCATCTTTATAAATACACGAATAATATAAATATAATTTATACAGGAGTATAGAAAAGTGAATAAAGAAGTGCTCTTAAATCACGTCGGAAATTGAAAAACGTAATAAACACTCAAATCATCGACGTCGAGTGTCAAAGTAAAATTAATTTTATCGACATTTTTTGTGAACGCGGAGAGCTGCTTCGAAATAGTAGGGAGTGTTCCTTATAATTTATTTTTGAATAAAGGAGGAAAAAACGAAAGTGATAATAGTTAAATAAACTTCGATAAAATAAAAAGTGTTGTTAAATAATTCTAATCTATAGAAAATCACGCACACAAATGCGCTCCTGTGGTATTTTTTAAGAAATATAATATATTCTAATGGGTTTTTGCCGATAAAACCCGTCGTATTACGTTAATTGTATTAAAAATAAGTACGGACATTTTATTTCTTAATTATTAAAATAATAATATAAGAAGTTATTAGAGGGTGGTTTTAACAATTTTGGGGAAAATATAATATTTTTCTGTGCAAATTACCTTAAGTATTGTGGTTATAAAAATAAAATATTTTATTGCAAGTAGAATAAACATTTTAACTGTTAAACTATTTACGAATCAATATGATTAGGCTCAATGCTCTACTTTTTCCACAAATAAAAAAAAAATTCTCTTCATAATTTTGGATTTATTGCTTTTAGAATTTAAAAAAAATGGAGGGAATGTATATTTATGTAAATTCTTAACCCAGACTCTGAAGATATTCCATTTAAAACCATGGACAAAATATCACATACATCGATCGAAAATGATGGGTTAATTTTATGTTTCCGCAATTATTTTATACACAATGGTAAATATGTAATTGTTTATTAGTTTTTAAGTTCTTCCTTGTTATATCTTATCCAAACAAAATGTTTGAAAATGTAGTTTACGCAAACCCAGTTTAATGCTAAAAACCTTACATTATTGTATTTATTTTCTTTATTTATTTACAAACTTTTATGTATAGTGCATATGGCGGACTTATTGCTACATGAACAATCTCTTACAGTCAACCATAACAATTTGTTTTGAAATTTAATTGGTAGACTGCAAGAAATTTTACAAAGAAAATCCTTTACAGCACATTAGACGAAAAAAAAATTAAAAAAAACACAAAAGTAAAGTAAAAAAAACTTTTGACATGATTTGGGACGGGAAAGACAGGAAAAGACAAGGACACAAAGGAAAAGGTTTCAGGAGAAGCAGAACTTTTTTACTCGATCTTTGAAAATATTTAAAGACGTGATTTTCCTGATGTCAGGATCCAGGTGATTCCAAATGTTTGCTGCTTGGACAGTGAAGGACGTGATTTTTCGTATGTGGTACAGGTATGTTTAGAAATAAGTAGGGTGAGTGAACTTTGACATTACGATCTTCGACGATCTTAGTTTGATCTTAGTAAGCCTTGGACTACGGTCCAAGGCCGTGAGCAGACAAATCTTTAAATTTGCCACTAAGACAATTTGAGCTATGAGAATTCTTTAATACATTAAAAATACGTGTAAGTATGTGAAGTTGGCGTGGCTCACGAGTCTTCAGCCATTTGAGAAGTGACCTGTATTCAGAAATATGATCATATTTTCTAAGATTGTAACGGACGCACAAATTTTGAAGACGTTCCAACTTGCAAAAATATTCTTCATTAAGATGAAAATAGGATTTTAAATCGAATTCTAAACAAAATACATCATCGATGGTTAATACTAGCGGCCCATGACGTGTTGTATCATTTTCGTCTACAAAATAAATCAAACCACGTATTTTGGGCTATTTTACCGCTATGCTATGGCGCATCCTATGGGCGAGTCGCAGACCATATTTATTGACTACTAACGACACATTTTATTGGTCCATCGTGGGTCACATTTACTTATTGTTAATGACACAACGTATCGGTGAGTCATATGCCATATTTACCGTCTACTGATGGCACATTCTGTTGTTTCGTAGGGAGGTTCATTTTTACTGACTGGTATTGACGCATCAGATATGATAAAGCGATAGGAGAAATTATATAAAAATATTTATTTGTACCTTCAAAAAATTATTTGATTAATGGTCTCTTTATTTTTCCCTCTTTGATAAGAATTAGACAGAAAATATTTGTTGCACAGTGCTGTTTTTGGAACATTATTGACGATTGACGTCTCCTAGCTATGAAAGACTTTGAGTAAACCGATGGAGCAGTAAGCCAGCAGTTTTTAAACTTGGCTATGCATCAAGATTTTTTGACTTTGGTTATGTAAATTATCAATCAAGGGATATAACTTTAAATAGACAACTTTTTTGACTTTCAGCAACTATACAAACAGTAGTATAAAGGAGTGTACAAACAATCCTATATGTAAGTACTCATATTTGCTTTAATTTCTTACTTAATAAAATATGTCGGACAAAAAAGTGAGGGAAAAATAACAATTTTGTACAAAACTTTTTTCAAAATATTAAGAATTAATATTAGCAATATTTTAGTCTATCTGAAAAGCTGACAAGAGAAACAAGGAATACAGTTTATGCTTTGATAAGAAGGAAAATCTTAAGTGACTGTAAATAACTGACCTTTTTATTGTTACAATTTAATAATTTTGAATCCTCCAGAAACATTGCTTCCTTGTTAAAACGTAACACATTAATTTATAGCAATTAACATAAAAAATTAATATATTCTCCAAGCATCTAATTAGCAATTACTTCTGGGAGCTTTAAAATATTCTAACAATCATTTTTATTTTATTTCCAATCTTTGTTAGTAAAAATTCGTTCATTCTTGAACTACTGAATAGAATTAAAACTAATAACGGATAAAATTTTCCATTCAATACCTTCCCATTTTGCATAAGTGTTGTAGCCATGTTTGATGTTAGCTTCGTATTTAGTTTATTTGTATGAAATTTTAAATTCCTCAAATGATTCGGTTTTTTCCAATCACTGTTTACGCGTTAAATCTATAAGCGGCGCACTCTTCCAACTTCCGTCCAGGCAGTTATTAAAAAAAACAATTGCAAGGAAATAATTATAAAAATATTATTAAGTAATCACTTAAATACAAACTCAACCATAGTATTGAAAATACTTGAGCGTTTGATAAATTTTGCATGACAGATAATATTAACGTAAGATCTAATATATGAATCCATTTGTTGCGGTAAGCAAGCTAGTTGTTTAAGTAATCTCTAAGCGATGTAGTTAATCCATTCTGTTTCGCAATTAGTGTCCTGAATATGAGGAGTTAAGTGCTCGCACTCGCACCTTTGATAACATTGAGGGGAATCATCGAAGTGGCGTCGCATTATGTTCAATATTTTTCAAACTGTGAAACTCAAGAATCTGCCTACTTACGCTGTGAAACTGGAGGAGGTGCTTTTTTATAATAATATTATAGGTTTCAAGTAAAAACTGCCATTAAACTTGCGATTCTATTTCCTCGGTCCTGATGCTGCAAGAGTAATGCCCACTTAAACCATAAGCTTAAGTATCTGTTGTTTTGAAATTAATACTCCGAATCTCAAGCAAAGTGATTATCAACGAATTTCGGATTCTAACTCCTCAAACCTGATTCTTCAAGGTACTGCCCATATAACCTGTGAAAATTGAGTATTTTAAAGTAGTATTGGGTCTTTCAACTTCCTCTGTCATGAGGAGAAAAATAATAATGGCAACATTGAAGTCTCTGGTAGAGTTCAAAATGTACATTCGAATACCACAAAACTAGTAGAGTATCTCTAGTAGTTCGAATACCCACGCCTCGCTGATATCATGTTACCGTCGCGATTAGTTCCCTATATGTGGGAAGCTTAAAATCGGCGCTATCGTTCACTTCAACATGACCTCATTAAAGTTTTCCCATACACCTTAGACTTTCGCATATTTTAATGCAGGAATACTACAAGCTTAAGCCGTAATTGAAATAGTATTATGGGTCTCAAGCAGAGACTTTGCCATTAAATTTTGGATTCCAACTCCTCACCGTGTTAGTACCTTGACACTTTGATGCTGTAGGGGTATTATCTGCTTAAACAGGGAGACCTAAGGATCTCTTCCTTTCACATGATTATTTTGGGTCTCAAGCATTAATTCCGGATTCGTATAGCTTAGCTTGGTGGTGCAGTAGTACGGCCTATGTTGTGTGTTAACTCGTGTTTCCAGCCTCGATCAAACAATTTAGCTAAATCTTTCATATTTAAATTATCCCAATACAGAATCATATGAAAATTGTTAGATTATTACAAAGGAAATTGAAGGTATCACATAGAGTTACCCAACCATGAACAGTACAAGTATCTTGATCGAATTAGGGTTTTGACATTACTAAGTGAAGCATAAATCTGCCCTTTAACAAAATCAGAGTACAAACGTGTAGCCGAGCAGTACTGATAGGAATTTTTGACTTAAGAGTAAATCTCATCCAGTTTCGAGTGATTTCACTAGTGTAAACATAACCAAGAATATAACAAAGCCAATAGACAGGTAAATATATACACATACATATAAAGGCGTGAAACAATTGCAGTATTACTTTGTTGGTAGATAAGTAAGTAAGTATGTAGAAGTATATACAAAGGCCTAAAGCAACTAGAATATTAGAAGGCAATAATCCACGACATTAGCCTTGAAATAAACCATGTTGTCATACAACTCTTGAAATTACACTGCAAAAAAGTATAAATATATTAGTTATCAAAATGCCACATATTGCAATATTAAGTAAATTAAAAAGCAAAGAACAGTATTTGAAACAAAATTTATCAACTATATTAACAATGAAGAAAACCATAATAAACATACAAAAATAAAATTACGTTTAAAAATTATTTGCGTAAAAAAGTCATTTACGTGTTTTATTAGCAGCAAGCATACTTTCCATTGTAGTACGAAAAATTCGCCACGGGAGTTGAACTTGTATCTGACATATTTTTCTAGAAAAAGGTCAGTTCTAATTTGTTATAATTAGGGAATAGCACACAGCAAATATATTTATAGATTTTAAACATTTACACATTTTAAAGGTAAAATTTTCATAATGATCAATTTTAAGTAAAAATCTAAATAAATTTCTTTAAAAAATTTTTGACGTAATCATTCGACGCCAAAGTCTGTCTTGTATAGGACTTGTAGTAAAACCAAATAAAATATATTGTATTTTTTAATGTGGAATTTGTTCAACAATACTATCCATTTGAATACAAGAAAATGTTTTACCGAGAATAAACCGGAATATCGAGAGAAGTATCAAAAGATATGAAACGTTAAGAGAATTGTGAAAGAAAAATCAATAAATTGTGGTTTATAATTACGCAAAATAATTTACGCACCCAAAAAAAATAATGACAATGTAAATATCTTAAATAAATTTAAGCATCGCAAATATTTTCCAGCGTTTATTAGTTTGTCACGAGTGAAATAGTCTTCTTTGTTGAAGTTTAAAGTTGTATCGGAATTACGAACTTTCAAATATTAACAATTATTCGCTTCATTCAATTCGCTTATTTATCATAATGAACGCAAAATTATGTAGCAAATACTTTCTTATTTGGCGTGATAAACTAATAGTAATACACCGATCAAATTTCAAAATCATTAAAAGAGAAAACCAATAATGCATGAGACATTTCGAAGAAAAACGGCCATCACATACGTATATATGGAATTTGGATCATTTTATAAGGATTCCAGTTTTCCTTTTGAGACGGCGAACTCTACAAATGGAGAGGGAAAAAATATGTCTTCATGTTTGTTTAAACTCATCACAACATTCAAGTTTTGCTTCGATGCGAGTAAACATTAGAATAAATGTGAAAATAATTTTAATTTATGAAGGATACTCCATACTATATCCTTAATAAAATATTAATAACGAGGGTAGTGTAATGAATACACGCGCTCGACTATAATAAAATATATCAAGTGTTATTCCATAAGCGCGGTATGTATAATACTCCAAAACAAACTACGTCAGTAGTTACCATTGAGAGTCAAAATTGTTCGGTACCGGCGTAAAACCATGCCATGGGTTCATAAAATGGCACTTTTATTACTAATCGTAAATCGATTAAGTTAGAAGCATATGGCAGAAAGACAAATGGAGGCTCGTTGCCAAAATAATAGGTTTCGGAACGAATTGTTCGAGTAAGAAATAAATATGGATAAAGGCTTATATCCTTGACACGTTATACTCTGTAGAATGAGGGTTAAAATCAAAAGTGTAATGAATAAGTATAGAAATGACAGAGTGCAAATTATGACGAATTAAAGTTGCAATAGTGTGACATATATTTTTGAAAATATCATTAGCGCAAAAAATAATCCACACAAATAATTAATTCTTAATGTAATCATCATCATCATCATCATATCATATATATTAATACGCTAAGGTTAAGATGTTACACTCCCATTTTAGAAAAAACCTCTCAACTAATCCACATAAATTATATATCATTTTATAGATAATTGCTTGCTCTACCGGCATCCACAACTAAAAAATTTATTATTGCTATTGTTTTTGCAATATAATTAATTATTAAAATTATACATAAAACAGCAATGCTGCCATCTAACGGCTCAACGTCAATATGATTGACGGTCGGTAAAATTTTTGTTTAATTTCAAATCCACTCACGTATAAATAAAGTGGCGCTTTAGCTCAACGCTTTTGATACTTGCGCCTCTATATGTTAATTTAGTAAAATATAAGCTCTCAATTTTAGTAAAATATTTGTTTGATCTGTCATCTGAGCTTCATAATGGAATAAATAATGCGAAGACTTCGCACGGGTCACGCTAGTTACTATTATATATGTTTTTTTTCTTTAACAATCCGCATATAAGCGCTACCTGTGGCTACTTTTTTTTGTTCATTGAAATTTTCAGCACTTAATTAAAAGTGGTAATTTACCACAGACATTATTACAGACGTATATCTTAACATGCGTGATGAAAGTAAGTCTAAATGGGGGTACTTCTTTTAAACTAATAACTCATATAAAATTAATTTTGATGCTGATGGCGATAAACTTATTACATTTTCTATTTTTAATGGGGAACGCATAAAAATATCCACTTTAAAATTGAAAGGATTAGTTCTCGATTTAGTTAATTAAAATAACTATACGTAAGTTTCTCAAAGACGCAATTCAAATTTATTGACATATTTTTTGTTAACAAATGAAAATGATTGGTTAATTCTTTATTAATTGCTTAAATGAATTATTGCATATATTAGCGTCCATATTAAAGCGTTTCTCATAACGTGGAGAAGATGACATTGAAAACAGAAAGATTTTGTTAAGATTAAAAGATTTTGTTAAGATTAAGATTAGAAGAAGCAAAGGAAGTTTCCGACACTCTAATAATACATTGCACGTCATATCAAATTTAGCAATTTATCAAATTATTTAAAAAAATATTACGTTACTACGAAAGATAAAATCAAGAGCCTCGTCCGAAATATTTAGCTGGAGGTAAATGCGTTATAATTTGTTTTAGCAGTGTTGTTCCAACTTTAGTTTACACTTACAAAATGCAAATAAAATGATCCAAGTCAGTGCCACAGAGCGCCGTAACTAAACGTCTGGCGTATGAATTATCAATAAGCGAGAAGCTTCGTCTGCTCCATGCATATTTAATTTGGAAGCAGGTAGCGTGTTCAACTTTATGGTATATTCAAACTATCGTACCATATGTAAAAATGACCATATGGGAAACATAAATGTATTTTCAACTATGCTATTCAATAAATTGTTATTACTTAAACGATTATCGTTACGTGGAATATTTTGGTTTCATTTTTTGTATTAATTTATTGTATCTGAGAATTATTTCATAAGGAAAGAAACATCAAAAGTCGTATTGATAAGACGTTTTGACTAATCGCGCTTTACGGCTGCCTAAATATTATGAATGTTCTTCTACTATCTGTCTTGAACAGCCATCTACCCTTCTACCCTACCCGCAACCTTGATCGCTATATAATTAAACACATATGTCTATATACATACACACACACACACACGCACACACACACACATATATATATATATATATATATATATATATATATATATGTGTGTGTGTGTGTGTTCAGCCGTAAAGCGCGATTATACTACTTCTCAACATCAAAACTTATCACTACATTCTTTCGTTTTTTCCAAACTGATCAAAGTCATTACGCTTGCTTATTAATAGAATAATACATGAATCGGATACTTAGCAGTGTAATTTATTAAACATTATTAACCCTTATTATTCAGATATTAATAGCAACCGTGACTTCATGACAAATTGTCGTTCAATAAATGGGCAATTATTTTAATTAATTGTGACTAATTTAAGTTTTTAATTACATATAAATATCGTGTTTAAAAACAATTATGTCTTCATTTTTTGAAGTCCCGTTGTAATAATTTCTGAATGTTAAGGATAATTAAGTTCCAGAATTCTAATTTAGGAAATGCCAGTATTCTTATTTCAAATAAAATATGAGCATAATTAAATTCTATTATCGGCCTAACATTTTAGAGGTGGAATATAATCACGCTGATCTTTTCATTGCAATAAAATTGCTGAGAGTCTTTGAATATACAAAAACCAACATTAAACCATTGGTAGTCATGAAAGGATAAAAATAAAAATACAGTCTGGTCATAATTCCAAATAGAAAAACCTAATAAAGTATGTAATCACTTTTTAGAATTACAGATAACAATTAGTATATATCGCATAACATAAATTAATATAAAATTAATCAAACTGACTAATATTTGTCCTATATTGTCAAAATGAAAGCTTCTTTTCCTAATTTCTCGTTTTGTCGGACAGAAATATTTCCATTTCTTTTTCCTTTTACTTGTGTATTACTTTTTTTGCAAAATATCTTAGATACAGCTGAATATCAACATTAAATTGCTTAAAGATCAAGGTGAATCAGGTCTTCAAGATGTACTGAATTTATCGTCAGGTAACCGCAAATTCAATGATGCTTCTATTGACATATGAAAAATATACTGGGTCAAAATATATATTGTTAAGTTACTCTTTAAATTATATAAGAATTTAGATGTTTTGTTTATAAAGTTTATCTCCATATGAATCTCCACTAATACTTATTTTTTTTCATAATTTAAGTATTAAAGAAATTATAAAAGGGAGATTTTAATAAAAACTAACTCTCATCTTTTCAAAATAAAGTTTTTATTGATTAACATTATATTCTTTTTATTATTTTATTTACACGGTATATAATACAACTATAAAAATACAGTTCATTTTCCACTGAGCTAGATACTTAAACAACAAAGCCATTTACGTGATCTAAAAATGGAGAAGTTCTTTAAGGATTCATTCCAATTCAGAATAATAAAAAAAACGTGACTCTGTGTGGCAACTAACGAGAAATTTAAATCTGATTCATCGAGTTTACGCAAAATATGTGGTATTTATATCAATATGGAAAATAGATGGAAAGACTGAAAGTGAATGATTATATGTATTGTCTTTATTTACAAAATAAAAATCAAAGCACACCCTATTGGATTATAAAAGAGATCTCTAGGTCTCTGCAGAAATAAATGGTTCTTTAACGTAAATATAGTAAATGTAGGCCCTTACGTGTACGTCACTTTCCGAGAAATGAAACGTCTAATTCAATCAAATAGCATTTTTAAAGTTCTATCTGGAGATCTACATAGGTTTTTCATGCTTTAAAATTTCATTTATTTTAAAAAAGGTAATCAAAATAATTTTAACACAATTTTTAAAAATTTTCCTTTCAGTAAAGCAAAATATATTTTTCACCAACTTTATGCAATAAAAGGTAATTAAGGAATGACCTTTCAGAATTTCTTTCAGTCTAATATTATTTTAATTTTTACAAATTTATTTACTTTTCTCTTCGTTATTATAATTTGAAAAAGTTGTTTTTCAATCTGTTTAAATCAAATTTAGTTAAATTAGTTTAATTTTTCTTCAGCTGAACTTAATGAGCTCAAACTCCATGGGTTGCTTTTCTATTCTCGGGAAATTCCTTTGACCATCCGTCATCGTATCAGCTCGATGATACTTTTACATTGTTACAAGAATGGTATTTGTTTACAAAGTCTCAAATCGATACCAAATGATTCACCCATTTGGTAATCGGATTTGTGTAAATACAATCATCGGCTTGCTAGATTTCTTTAAATATAAGAATATTTACAAATGAAGCTTACAAGAGACGTTACGTTATTATTTATTTAGTTAAATATTCATAATGTAACTGGCACTGAACGAAGTAAAAGTATCTTTTTACAACAAATATTTTATTTTTTGTATAAGAATTACGAAAAGTTCAAAGACATAAGCAGAAGGCGTTTTAAACGATCTAGCTCCAATAGCGCCGTCGAATTATTTATCCACAACTACGTTACTGATATTTCAAAATACAGGTAAGTCGAATATTCTATAGACACTTGATTAAATAGGTAAAAATGGAAAAGGTCACGTCTCTGGTTAATAATGTATGTAACGCGACGTACCCTTATACTGTCTAGAATCGTTGTATTCGGGTTAATGGAGTAGGTAGTAAGTAATTTAGGATAAAGTATAAAATATTCATTACTGCCAATGCGTTCTAAAACCTATCTAATATTACTCGGCGTAGAGACCTAATACTATCTTTTTTATTTTCAATAGTGACGTATATTTAAAGAAGGACGTTATAATTGTTATTATTAAAATTGCTATTAATCTAATTTTTACACTAGCCCTGTATGTAATGCACACTATTTAATCAAAGATAGTTAGTTCAATGAGTGAGGTTGGAAGACAATTTTCGGGTTTTTCGCTGTAATTTTTATGGTTAATATTAACTTTTGTTTAAAGTATTATATCGAACGAATGATTTCCAGTAACAACTATTATCGTAAATGATTATAAAAGTTTTTCCGGCTTAATATTTTATATTTTGAAACTTTGCCTTCTTTGTCAGTCAGCGCTCATCCGCAGCGATATAATATGACTTTTCCGGTGACGACTGCAGCAACCTGGAGCTGCAGTCTCCAAAGTGTGAGCACTTTCACTTACATTCCCTTTCCCTTACATTCGGAAGAAGACAGACAAAGTATTCAGTGCGATTCTTTACTAGTACCTTTGGAAATAATCTTGACTGGTGACAATCTTGAATATGCCTAAAGCAACTTCTCGGGGCAGATTTTTGGGAGAATTATTTTCGATATTTGACAAACGTGATTTTTTTATGAGAAGTGCTATGCAGTTGCATATTGAGGATTGTGTTATCGGGTGCGTTCGGTGGGGGAATGAGGATCCCTCTTCGGTGTGTCTATCATCGTGTTTAGTGCCACTGAAATCGTGGTGGTAAATATTTCTGTAATGGTTCTGTACGAAAAGAAAAATTACTGTCCGTTAGTGAATAATATATTAAACATTTCATTAGATTTTTTATTATGTAGTTCATTATTTGTTAAAGCATTTTCATTGTTTATGTTTCACTAGCCAATCCCATTAAAGGAACGAATCATTCGGCATAATTTTAGCTGCGGAAGAAACTCGTGACAGGAAAAGACAACTCTCCGTCGGGCAGGCGTTAAGTTAAGATTCCGTAGCCACGTGTTTGTAAATAATTAAACAATTTCTACCTCCACGGTAAAGTGAGACAAAAACCGTCTAAATTGATTTGCTTATTTGCAAATTATTAACTTCGTAACCATTTTATATAAAGTTTCTATGCACTCTGCTAATTTTATTGCAAATGTCTTTAATTTATTAAATATCAGTAGTAAATATCACGTTATCACCCGAATAGGATTATTTTTTGATTATGCTACTTTTCTCCCACCTCCACCCATCAAACGACATAAGTCATCAAAGTCGGAAGTACATCGGAGGATTTTAACAGTTTATAAATAAGTCTGTCTCTCTCTAACTTGCACCATCGAAGCGGTGTTCCCTGAATTTTGTTACATCTTTTATTACCACTACTCCGCCCATATGAGTGGCAGATTAATAATTTATAGCCTATCTCAAAATACGAGCCACCTAATGGAAAATATTTGCAATCATAAGTGTAGTTCTAAACATTAGCGTGGTCAAACAAACAAGCAACCATACTTTTCCAATTTATGGAATATTAATAATTATTTAACATATGTGTATATTAATTGTTATACCTTATTCAACAGTATGTTTTATTTTCTTCCAATATTATTACATCTTAATAACAGAATAACTTTCCGTTTTGTCATGCATTTTTCAATAGATCCATTATAATAAGATATATAATCCAACACATATTCGTCAGGGCATGATGGTTGGTTGTGAACCTGTACATTGCGCGTAAGAAACTTTACATAAATAAGGAAATATTTTGTTAGAAGAGAACCCTATTGGTGACCCACTCCTTATTGTAGTTTAATGATCGTAAATAATTATTTAATAATTTCCCGCTCAACGAATCCACATCGACATACGACATACTTTTCTCAACCACCTTGGCAATGGGCTCGCCCATTGCCAAGGTCAAAAAAAGGGCGAGTCAAAAATGATTGTTTTCGACAATATACCAAGTTACTAGATCGAGCGTTATCGAAATTTTAAGGACGTGTCAGACCAAAACACACTTTGTTCATTCCATAACTAGCCCATATTTTCCAAATTTATATAATGTAAGCAAATAATTTTTAATGTTTTCCACTTAAGATGTAAATGGTTTTTGATGTTGTTCAGTACGTCCTCTGTTATCCTTATTGCTCTTTTTATTGGCACTATTTGCCGTGTCCCCCGTGGTTCCATCGTACTAGCCGCCAGGCAGTTTTAATGAAGGGTTTTGAAATAGACCCGTGTTATTTTTTTATGAGATTATCTTTAGTTGCCTGGGGTATTTTGTAGAAATTTAACGACCAATTTGCGCAGGTATTTTAGCATGTAAATAATTTCACTTTGTTAGTGGTGTTTAAAAGAAGTTTTATACTATTAATATTTTTTAAACAATTTGGCTGAATTATTTCTTATTATATTACACAATTTTGACTTGATATTAGTAAAAAATTTAAAATTTTTAGTTCTATAAAATTGGCTTCATATTCTATATAGTAAACAAACTATGACGCTTTATTGTAGTGCTTTATTATATAAAAAATATTAATTTAAAATAAAGGAGAAAATAATCGATTATATAGTTTTAGATTAAATATTTATTTTAAAAAAATTATCCTAGCGCTAATTATAATTAACTTGGGAGACAAAACATTACTACGAATATAAATATTAGTAGCATCGTCTTCACATTAAATATAATTTATGCTTTTTTTTAATAATTTTGTAATTTTTCCCCGTACTCCATCTGTGAAGGCTTTGCTTCCATTAAGATAGCCAGCATTGCATAATTGTAATATGCATCTGAGACTCTTCGAATCTGTACCTTTAAAATACTGGTGAGGTATTCAATGAAAATATTCAATAACCCTAAAAGAAATAATGATTTATCATTGGCTTCAATTCTTGAGTCCTCTCTGCATATTAGGTGACAATAAATTTAGGTGATAATAAATTAAGGTCTTTTACAAACCTCCAAATACATTTAATTAATTATTAAATAAACATTACGGATATTGTCTTTGAAGATATTATAAAAAACAATTAGAAAACAAAACTTAATAATTTTTAATTAACCTGTTCTTATAAACATAGATGCACATAAAGCTGGACGTGAAGAACTATTATAATATTTTAGACTTGAAAATTAACATATAATTAATGTAAACAGTTAATTAATATAAGGTAATAAATGTTTCCTTAATAAGTAACATCCACTGTTCTATAGACACGGATAAAACATTCCTAGGTAGTGGTAATAGAGTACCGTAATAAAGTGCATGTGATATGCAATACTAGTCAGAGCCGTGACTCGCTCACTATGTACATTTAATCAAAAAGTTTGTAGAATATTCGAACTAAATATATTTCAAAAGCACCGTCTGCATAGTTTTATGTTAATAATACGACGGCATTAATAGAAGAAAGGTCGATAGACGCAGAGATATTAGATTATTAATTTTTAATTGCCTTATTGTTTTTAAAATAATATACATGAACGTCATTGGTACGTCTCGGTTGTTTTATACACTAGTTTTATACACTATCTAGAGTTTTATAAATAATCGCGATGCGAATCGGCAAATTTACATCACGTAACAGTTTTGTTTTAAAGCTAACGTCGTTGCTATTATAGAAGAAAGTTTCATGGAATGAATTAAATATCATATTTATTTATAGGAAAAAGTTTTAAATAATGTCTTTAATATCACGTCATATTTCCTATGAAAGTACATCTGAAGTGTGAATTGGGAGCTTTGAAGTGATTCAGGTATTATCGACAGTTTAAATAAATCATCCCTATAAATATTTGAAACTCATATTATGCGGCGTTTTAATTTAAATAATTTAAGGAGATACTGAGTATTTATAACACACGATGGAGGAGCATTAAATAACATAACTTACAGATACAATATAAGTTAAATTTATTTATACACAGAGGTTTTAGGTAATTATTACAACATTACGTCATTCTTAATACAAAAAGAAGTTTAAAGTATTCCACATACGCTTTGAGATGCTACATATAGTGCCAACATTTTATTAATCATAGTTTTGTGAAAAGATTCATGTATTATATTTATTCATTTAGTATGAGACATTAGAAGTATAACATATTAATTTTATTATTATGATATGATCTGAAGCTTCCATTTCAAGCTTTGAATTATTTCATAATTCTTTCTAATTACCCAATTTTGGGTTTTTATCATTAGGTTTAAATAGCCCTCTACTTGAAAATAATTATGTAAAAGTGAATACTTTGCATATATGTAATACTATTACGTGCAAGTGGTCAATAAAAAATTAATATTCGTGGTCTTGGAAAATGGCGGTCTATTTTCACTCTTTCGCTTACTTCTAACGATCAGTTTCTCATTTCAAACATATAATAATTATAAAATCCCTAAATATCTTCTAGATTTAATTCAAAAAAATTGGAAAACTTTATTGAAAGTTATTCCAGGTTAAGCTCATGTTATTTGATAGAGTTAATATCGTGCGCTCATACTGCATAAATTTATGGAAATGAATTTTATACTTTTGAGTACCGATGGGAATATATCGTCATTTATGTTACCACATGAGCCAAAAGTTATGGATTCATATGCGATTTTATTAGACGACAAAGTAATATATGTATGTATATAAATATTACATACATATGTGTAGATAATATTACGTACATATATATAGAGTGTGTGTGTATAAATGGATGTATGCCTAAGAAAAAACGCTTGAAAAATGCTTCGTTAGACGCAACCGCGTTTATCAAATAAAAGTCACCTATTTCAAAGGAGTTTATCGATTTTAGGATGGTTTTTAACGATATTTTTTGCTAGTAATTGGTGAGGCAAAACACTTTGTCAAATCAAATTATGCGTTAAACAAAAAAATACTCCGAGCAAACATTCTAAAGACAGGTCCAGAAATTCTGAATTTTTCTGCATTTTGACAGTGACAACTTCTTGGAACGTGACAGAAAAAAGTGGCATGTTCAGTGCAAAGACTGTGAAAACCGCATTCATTTAATATCAAAATTATTGTTGGTTATCGTTTGACTTTCATTATTTGACATATATTTAGCACGTGTATTGTTTCTTACATATAATATTTTGACTTGGAAACAAAAATAATGACGTTACTCAAATAACACTGATACTATGGTATTATAAATTTAATATATATGGCATGCAATCTGTTACGGCTAATCAAAATATCAGTGAGATGGTAAATAGTACTATAGACTGCTATAGATTATATAACTAACAAGAAGCAAATAATTGCAACAAACTTATAGGTCAGTACTTATAAGTAAATACATATGCATATAAACACACACACACATATTTAATGAGCGTTCTAGAGTTGAATAAATTCATTAGGTAATGAAAGAAATATCCTTATTTTTTGGTCGTGATTTCGATTTATTACCTACTGTGACTTATTAGGAGTAAACACTCTCTTTTACCTTTCTTTCTATGACACAACATTTTGTCCGATAAAATGCCGTTTTTAGGATTGGGTTGCTTAATCGAAATCTTTAATAGAAGTACTTACGTGTATAACATGATTTCTCACAAACCATGTGACGTGGAAACTAAGTTTTGCGCAGTAATATATCTTATATATATATATATATATATATATATATATATATATATATATATATATATATACACATATATATATACATATAAATATATATATTTATTACAGAAAACAATATTCATATTTTCTGAAATGATATTTTTTTCAATATGCACCATATTTTGTGAAAGGTAAAGCAGGCAAGATGTTTCATTGTGAACAATTAATTTCGTCAATAGTTTAATAGAAGTCCTATGTGTAAAGTGAGTACAAAACATTCGTAGTGTAAGGTCTAATACTCGATAGGTTTTTTATCTACAGGTTTTCTCTTAATTTAAATTTGAGATGATTTTTTCATTCAGGTTAAGATGTAAAGCTCTTAATTTTAGTACGATATCAATAATATGAAATCATCCATCCCTGAAGTGAGCATTATGCATTAAATCAAAACTACAATTAAAATTTGGGTTGACTTTGAGATATGAACGATTCAGTTTAACAGTGAAGTTGACAAAAAATTATTTTAATTAAAAAGGTCCGCATTAAATTTAATACATAAAAAAATGTGAGGCGCGATTCCGTTTTTCAATCTTCTGTTTCAAAAACGTAAATCAAATGTATATTCACTCTGTGATAAATGTTATACACCGGACGTATGATAATATATAAAAAAATATCACCTTAAAACAGTGTAGAAAAGGAAACCATTATGCATATCTGAATAATGACAGTCCGTAAAGAGAAAGTATATTGAGTATAAGAAAAAATAATATAGTAATAATAAAAAAAATGGTGTAAAATAATATAGACGGTGTGCAGATATAAGTTTTGGACAAAGAAAAGCATTATTGGTTAACTGAGAAATAGTTGATTATCTTTAAAATAAAATTTAAACGATGACTTTTTTTTCAGAGCATTGAAAATAATATTCATAATTATTTTTCATCTTTTTCATACACACGATACTTACGCACATTACTTAGCGAAACTCTGAGGAATAACCCGCGAACATTTTCAAAGACATCTAGCTGCTATATCGCTCTCTAGCCATATAGCAACAGGAATAATAAAAAAACCAGTAGTAACAGGAATAATAAAAAAAACAGTTCTAAATATTAGGTTATTAAGATGTCTGCCATCACGTTGAATGCACTCCTCAATACGTAAGAGCATGCTGACTAACTGATCTTCGTAGATGATCTCCGTTACTATGTTCAGAATCGATCGCACAGACCTATTTCGAGGTCCACTTGAATGTTTTAGTACAGATCCTGACGATGTGAATTTTGCTACACACGACTTGATTAATTGAATACTGAGCCCGTCATTAAAACGCCGGATTTCAAAATGATTACAAAACTTGCATCGTGCCTCACTAAGAGCAAAACTTTGCAGAAATACGCTCCCACTGTATAAGCGCGGTGACGCCAGGTCACTGCGAAATGGTGACTAAAAAATTCGCGGCAATTAGTTATTGAACGCCATCCCTCCCCTTCCACTAGTCCCGTTGCTTGCCAAGATATTCGAGCTTAAAATTTGACTATTATATATATATATATATATATATATATATATATATATATATGTATGTATATATATATATGTATATATATGTATATATATATATGTATATATATATATATATATATATATATATACATATATATATATATATAAAGGCATAATACAAAACTAGGCCATAATATATATTTAATTCAAATCGAGTAATGAAGTTATATATACACATGGATATGTATATATAACTTAGTACAGCATGCTCGTTCGTATAACATTATAGGTACAGCATGCAATAATTCTCAGATTTTACTGAAAAAGGAAGGTTACCACACGTATTTCCAAAAGTACGTATACGATTGTTACGGAAACGAATTTCAGGATTCCAAAAAAAAATCATAGAAGGACGTACCCATAGTATTGTCCAAATTGCTTGCGATTATCGAGAAGCCCTGCATTAATTGCTTATCGACTGTCCGCCCGTTAAATATAGGTTCAGTTATAATGGACACTTAGCTTAGCAAGGCTATAGGGGGTCAAAATGGAAAATAGTTGTGTTTGTTATATTGCGCATTCAAGTATGTGCGCAATATACTGCTAAATCAAATAAAAAACCAATTGTAAATCCTAAATTGTATTTAACTATTTCCTTTTGTCGTAAGATATAAATCCCACTTACAAACTGATTAGAAATGAAATAAAATCTTGAAAATAAGACCTAAGTGTAATTGTCTGCACTAAAGGTTAGGCAATAATTGAATTTAAATGTGATAACTGCTATCTTAAAATGTTTTTTACTACCATTTAAAAAAAATAAAAATAAGATGTGCACAATTTCAAATTCACCAAAGTTTTACGAATATTAATATTATTTCTCAAAATGTTGATATACCGCTTAACACATGTCGTACCGACGTTAACATATCAGATTTATCTCAAAAGCTAAGAAATCTAGAATCATCACTATATTTTCCAGGAAGCTTAAGGTAAAGTTCTAACGCTCTTTTTTCCATAATGTTGACTTTAGAAACTTCAAAGACAGACAGAGAAAAGTATTTTTATGGTTATTAAAAATAACCATATCTCCGCAACTATCTCACATAAATATTCGGAAAAATAGTTCTGAGAATCCTAATAAATTATTATTTTAGTTGATATTTCAGACGATACGCGAAAGGAAAATATTTTCTCCAGTATTTTAATTGAATGGTAACTATTGAAATATATGCCATTAATATACTGTTTATTACGCCAAAGTTCAATTTACATTTTTAATGGTAGAATAAAAATGTTTCTGCCTTATTAGCTTCACCTAAGATTATCATGACTATATTTGGATGTTAACTATTGAGATATGTAAGGGTTAATATGCTTTATCACTACGCCATCATCAATTTTGCACGTCAAACGCTTCTGAGATTTACGGCTGAAGCAAACGGTCAAACCGAGAGGCAAGTCAATGATCTCATTGACGTTCTGTTTTCTTTTTTCTTTTGAGATACAAAACTCTAATGATCGAGATTGTCACAGCAATCCAAGTTAAAATTCGAGCGTAGTTATAAATTACCTTGAATTTGAGATGTAATGGTTAATCCACTATGTTAATAAGAAACCCTACCTGAGTGAAACTGCGGGAAAAGTTAGTATTCTACATAAACATCATTTGATGGCTAGTACTTTTTCCTTTACTATTTATTCGTAATAATGCGCCGCTATTGCATTCCTACATTCAAAATTACCTTTGACATGAATACATGACCGACGCTAATCGACCTGAATAGTCTACGATAGAAAACTTAATTCATTCTGAAAGCTCGATGGTGTGAAGCTTTTAAAATATCGTCCTATTTTAGATGTCGAGGCGATTTATTACAATGTAGAATGTAAGTGTTGCCTAAATAATGTTGATTTACCAAGGATTTCAGAAAAAGTTATCTTTGAAAAGACTTGTAATTTTTTATAAGTTATTGAGCAAGTTGTTTAAAATTCATTCCTAATATTTTGTATAGTGTAAAAGTATAGTTACTTTCATACTATCAAAGTAATAAGATGGATAGACAGGCGGCTTTGAGGGCGACGAAAGGGAAGTGGTGAGGTTTATAAGGGAAGAGAGGAAGGGGAGATGAGATGGAGAAAATGATTCTACCATTTTACGTTTAAATGGAAAAATGTAAGAAGAGTCGCTTCTGTCGGAAGTCCCACATCTCACTTTTACTTTTATTTAGTTTGGTTTTACTATTATAGTCAGCTCAATAGGAATAATAATTTACTGATAAATAATAGCTATTATTTAATTGCTATTTTGTTACTAGAGTCTTCATTTTTTATTTTGAGTTCCATAATGAAACAAGGAGCTCATGATCTTACGGGAAAGAAATTTTGCAACTATGTGCTCTATATTGAGATTTTAATTGTTATGGACAAAATATGCTCTTTTATTGTACTTTCTTATACGTGTAAAGTAGGGGTGAAATATATTTTTTGCTTATGTGCAGAAGAGTTATTTTAAAATAAAATAAATATGCTCGAAGAGGTTGAAATTTAAAAATTTCGATATTCGTAAAAATAACAGCGGTCCTATTTACAGCTTGATGTATGTATAATACATCGTTTCGTTAGCACTGTGTATTTAAATTCCTGCCGTGTTTATTCTTTTAGAAACATTAAACATTTAGTAGAATTTGATATTTTTGATAATTACCATCTCCGACCACCAAAACTCATATCGACATTCGAATTAAAAAGCGTATCACACCGCCCTTCATTAAACTTCGGCACAATGCATAATAATTTTAAGACAATTACGTAAATGGACTCAAGTTACAGGACAATGGAGTGTCCTCGACCGAGGGGTATTAGAACCTCGTCCTTGAGCGTACTTCCGCATCTCTCAGTAATCAATTTAACGAAGCGAGGATAAGTGTCAGGTCTCGGGCCTAAGTGCGTCACGTCTCTCGATATATCGGTAGCATTGTCTCCTCTGTACTTGTGAATAGATGGAATATTACTTTTGAGATATAAAGACGGGGACAAACCGCTAAATGTTGCTAAATATGTCATAAATGTCATTCTGTGGTTTTAGCAAGGAGCCGTTCAATTAATGAAAGAGGTTAATTAAACTGAATATAATTCAAACGTTTATAAAAGATAATAGTGATTTTTTTCAGAAACTGTTGAGATTTATCTCGTATATCATTAAAAGTTTCTACTCAGTTTTATGCGTAAAATCAAATACACGAAAAATAAACACCTTTTTATTACAAGCTATGTGTACGTACAGATAATAATAAAAAATATAGCTATTGTTTATATATTTGAAACGCATTTTTCTAAAAAAAAATTTCTTCATCGGAATCACAACTTCGACAGCGATTGTTTGTTTCGCACAGAAATAGTTGAGCTTCGACAGAAATGGTTGAGTTTATGTATTTAATAATTTCTACCCAGTGTGATGCATAAATCCTTTTTGTAAATAAGAGATAAGTTCTTGATACAGTTTGTACATATTTTGATGCATGTATTGAAAAGAATTTTAAAAAATAAGTGAGATAGACCTGCATAACCAAAAGTTCTGCATTTAGATGAAATGAAATTATCCAATGCGGTCTTGGTAATGTAAAAAAATTAAGAATATATCTTCCAATTCATATATATCATAATTTCCAATATTTCATTTCAATTTCAACATAATTATTTATTAAAGTCAACTTTAGGGGAAAAATTTTAAATACAATCACTACTATTCACTTGTTGAATATATTTGGCGTTAATTATGTAGAAATTCATTATTCACAATTAAATGAAACCACGTGATGTAGTATTATTTCTACGTTTTTTAATTTCTTTACCACGACCTAGGTTTTGTTGTATTACAACATCTTCAGGTGGGCTATTAGCAATGATCATCAATGCAATGCAATGATCAGCACTGCAATCATTGCTAATAGCCCACCTGAAGATGTTGTAATACAACGAAACCTAGGTCGTGGTAAAGAAATTAAAGAAGGTAGAAATAATACTACATCACGTAGTTTCATTTAATTGTGACTACTATTCACTACAAATTTTTCAAATGAAATATTTTTTTTCAATTTTGTAGTGTTTATATAATATCTTTAAAAATAATTTTAAAAACTAAACACTGTTTATTAAATAGGTGACATCAGTATTTTAAAATATAAGTAGTCTTGTTTCAAGTTATGACTATTTAAAAAATCAATATATTTTTCATCGACTAAAATGAACTAAAGACAAATTTTGCCTATCATATGGTAATCTTAAGGTGTGAAGGAAGTATTTCCAATGTATTTACAAACTGTGCAAAAAGTGACTTTTTTTTAAAAAATATTGTTGAAATTATTTTCATTGTCACTTGAGATTGAGACATGCCACAGATTAATATCTGTGTATATAAGCAAAAAATAAGGCATTTGTTGTATAAATTGATGGATTCTCTCTACTCTGGTGTAAGTAGTTGGCCTATTTTTGCTGGTGGTCTTTATTAAAGACAAATCTACTTTTTTCATCAGAAATGTAAAATGTCGCTGAGTATGTAAAATTAGAAGATATACGTTTTTTTCTTTAGCAACATTTATTTAATTTTGTGCGTGAATTGATAATCAAGCAAAGTAAAGCCAAATGCATTTGTTTCATACTTGCATCTAAAAAGAGCGATTTCAAAGGATTTCAATGTATACAAGAGCGAGTGGTCGAGGAAATGGGTCGAAGCAAATGAGAACACACCGCGACGGCAGTTAATAAAGTCGTGACCTGGTGCCACTAAAAGCTACGTCAGGCCAATGAAATGCTTTTGTTGTTTGTAGATGCTCAAGTTAACATAGTGACACATGGAGTATGTTGTAGGAGCTTGAATATCTCTAAATTTGGTGAGTAATTCAATGTAGATTTTTAGACACTGCTCTCAGGTAAATATGACAGTAAACTTTTTTTTACTTTCCAATTTTAACCTGTGTATTGAATATCCATAGCGAAGATATTTGGTTCATTTTGTTGTAACTACAAGCAATTGAGCATAAAGTAAATTTGAAATGAAATCAAGAAAGAAAGGAAGGAAAGTGCATATAAAATTGGTTTTTCCGGGCAAAAAAGCAAGTAACTTCGGTTTTACAAAGTGGTAATTCCGGAAAGAGAATCTTTTTTTTTTCTAAGTTAAGAATCCAAATGATATCCATAATTTCAAATATATATTCAAATCTAAGTAGCGTTTTTCACAGAACTTCACTTACGTTATTTTTTTATTAACGCGGTGAGATTTTGGCTCCGTATCTACAATACGCGTTTTGTCAAATAATGACATGTTGCAATGCTATATATTTACTTTTGAGGAAAAAGCAATTAGTTAAATTCTGCATGTATTACGCTAGTTCTTAAGTTAAACTCCTAATAAATTAATGTATATGTTAATTGGGATCATAAGTTATTGTTATATACCACATTTGGTGAAAACTTGATAAGCCATTGGTATTCCTTATAAGCAACGGCGCGAGTAACGCGGGTAAAGTATCGTATGTGTGACACATTAACAACGCGTTTACTAAAGGTAGATATTTGTTTCTAGCTTGTTGAGTTATTAAATAATCAACAAACAAAATACTAGTATATATAGTACTAAGAAAGGGTCACACAATATATCTTAATATTAGTTTAGCGATGATTATCTTTAATGATGTCAATATACATTAAAAAATAATATAATATAAAATTAACTTTTTGTTCGTTGTTTAATGAATTAAAATTTTCTATATCTTTTTTTGTTTAGGTTAGTTTACATATTAGTAATTATAAAGAAGCCATATCCATTCCATATAAATAATTATGAATATAAGAGCTTTATAACAAATTATAGTTTGCAATTTGTTAAAAAGGTCGATGTTGATGTTGTTAGAAATTTAGAAAATGGAAATCTTGTGATTTTAAGGTATTGTTTACGATTGAAATGGATTTGTAAATAATTACCTCAGCCATTTGTAAAAGAAAACAAAATTTCGACTTTCATAATTTTTAACATAATCTATATTAATATCTCGTCTCAACCATAATATATTTCACTAAAGAATCGAATTATTGAAAAATATCTTAGTCTTTTCAATTAAGTACTGATTAAAACGTTTATGTGATTCATAAAATAGTGTGCATTTTTTTCATTTCCCCCGATTAAGTAGAAATTGAAAAAAATAATTTTATCTTTTCATGATAGTTGTCAATTGAGGTCATTTTTAGAGGTCCGTAGTCAAACAGAGGACAATTATTTCTTCGTTTTGTCTTACAGTTTCAGATCTATGTTTTTACATTTTACTATGCGCTGTTTTAAAGATCTTTCAAATTTAGATTTTTAATTTATAATTTAATTCCATGTTTTTAATTTAGAATGTTTTTAATTTTTAATTTAGAATTTAATTCTATGTTTCATTTATCGTTTATCATTTTTAGGCTCCGTTTCAAAAATATTTAACTTCAAAATGATACACAAATTATTCCTTTATTTTCCAACAGAAAATGTTAAAATATGAAGAAACTCTAGCCACAATAATTTCTATTTCGATATTAACCGATCCCTTTTTAACTCAGTTTTCGTATCGACTGTTACCACAATTAGTGAAGCATGTTACAGTTAATTGAAAAGGATATTCATGGACGGGTGTTAACATATCCATTTTTCAGGAATGTTACTATAATCTGACACTGAAATTATTTTGGCATATCAGGATTGAATGTTATAAGAAAAAGGGATGAAGCGAAATTTTAATTTAACAAAATATTTATTTAGAAATGTGTCTATCACCTGTAAAAGTGATAACGAAAGAATATTTTCAATATATATATATATATATATATATATATATATATATATATATATATATATATACTTGTAATAAATAGTCTTAAAAAAACCATTTAAAAATGACTTAGTTGATTGAATTGCTTTAAATTTAATTTGGACTGTACGTTTATATTTCATCTCGTGAAGGGAAATAGAATTTTTCATCTTTTAGATATGTGATAAATGTACCAGGTAAATTACGCGGCGAGAAATGATATGCACTCGTACACGAGTTCGGCTCCTGGTTTATTTTTATTGAATGCATGCCACTATTCTCTTCCAGATTGCAATACTACTCGGTACATACATGAAGTAGAATTATATTTTACAGGCAATTCAACTCTCTTAATTGTTTCAACATACAATAGCATTATTTGTGTAATCTATCAGTGTCCCAGTGTTCGGAATATAGATACTTATTCTTAATAGATCCTGTCTTTTAATGTTGTGAGTCATGCCTGTTTATATGCTTAAACTCACGAAATTTTTAGACAAGAAAAATTTTCTCTGTAGTTTTGAAAATCCTTAAAAATTTAATTCAAATATAGAAAATTAAAATTTGTTATAAATACAAAAAAATAACGCCACGTTAATTCAATTATCATCCTTGAATTAATATCCCATTCCTTAATAATTTATGTAATTAATATACTCAAGATTACAATAATATGGTTTAAAATTACTAAAATATTTTAATAATTGTATTGTTCTTATGAAAATAAAGAAGGGAATGTCTTTAGACATAAAATAAAAATTAATACCGGTACAGCACTAAGGGTTCGCGCGCGTGTAGTTTGCAGTTGCCGGCACTATACTGTGTCAACATAAACCTGCTACTTTGCGCCACGCGCTCTCGGTCGTATTCCCTCCATACCGTTCTTACCTTTCTACATTATGCTACACTTGTATCGAACTAAGCCGTTGGCAGTAACATGCCTGTCGCCTTTTATACTCTTTGTTTTCGAGGAATTTTTTTGCCGAAATTTGACAAATTTAATAAAAAAAAAATTAACAAAAATTAATAAAAATTTTTTTTTGATATAAATTTTATACTAAATGTGACTGCAAACTATACAAACACATGCATTCAAAATTTCTAGTTGTACTACATATACAGAAATAAATGAGACGCACACAAATTATATTTGAAGAGGCATAAAAACTTTCCCTTAATCGTCTCCGTCATAAAAATTTTAAATAAATTCCATATAAAAGTGAAACAAACATCTGTTACTAAAACGTTACGTAATGAAATCTCAACGTAGTAGCAAGTTGAAATGTACTCAAGAAAATATCAACGTACGTATGAGGGTTGAACTGAAGAATTGATAGCGGAAGTTCGGGCAAATACGTTAGGATGTTGTGTGGGTCTGTAATTATTTTATTAATTTAGGACACCGAGTGGAGAAGGAAAATTTGTAAAGGTTTAGTTTCTATGTTGGGCCGAAAGTAGTAGAATTAAGAAGCAAATAGTTATAACAGCAACTAGGTTTAGTTTTTTCTTTATATGATTTTACGTAACCTAGGCTGGTGCTTTTAGACCTTAAATTATTTTTAATGTTTTTCATAATTATTGAATACTTTCATTAAAAGAAGTTTAAAGAAAAATATATCTACATAAAAGTAAAAATATAGGTTTCAATTGTCGTAAAATATTTTAATTAATTCAAAAAGCGTATTACTTAACCATACTTCATTATAAACAAATAAATGGTCAGACTTAAAATGTAGTCATGGCACTCAAAAGATCGACGCAGAGAATTTCACTATATTGAGAATTCTACGTTTAAAGGTTTTGCATTGAACGCTATTGTATTAATGACGCTCTACACACTTTGGATACAGGTTTTTAATTCTAAGATGTCGTTTAAAAAAAATTGTCGTTTGAAAAAATTAGATTGTCGTTTGAAAAAATGTCTATATCTCGAAAATTAAAATTTTTTTAAAGTCAAATTTTGTAAATAACCCATACATACGTACGTGTGTGAGTGTCTACATTTATATATATATATATATATATATATATATATATATATATGTGTGTATATATATATATATATATATATATATATGTACGTTTGTGTGGGTGTGAATTTTTTTTTTCAAAATCATTATATCCTAGGCAGCGGTCGACTCATCGGGACATAACACACAACACACTAATAAATTTCAATTTGTAGTTTTTATCTTAGCACTTTCATACTTTTGTTTCTTGGTAGGGCAATATGTCTACTACGACAATGCTCTGATTTAGGCCCAAACATTTAGTTAATTTTTTGCTAAAGCTTTTGAACGAAAGTTTACAAACTTTTTAGTTTGAAATAGTGGATAACAGCGGATAATTTAAATTATATATATATTCAATTTTCTGTAATGAAGTAAAACGCGGGTAAAAGCCCAATATTGAATTAAATACTCTCGGATATGTTTATTTTCTACACCATTTTTTTATGGAGCCGGGATGGTAGATTTAAAAATATTAAATTTTATGTCGTAAGGGTTGTAAATGAAATAGATCGCTTTTGTAGCATTAAGTCCGCCAAATTATTAACATTGAAGTACGTAAATAAATAAATAGTTTTCTAATAGAATCACTTGTTTTGCAGAACCTTCCGTACCATCAAACTCTGCAGCACCAATACCGCCATCGATCTTTTTTGGAACACTTCTCTTGCCATCGCCTAATTTGTAGTGCGTTCAACCTTTTTGAAGTGCCTATCTCATCTTGTCTACAAGCATCTATCTTATTTATGTCCTCGACTTATCTCTTGACATGTTCGTTATATTGTCATCGATCTTTTTTTTATTATAATCAACAATTTTTGAACTAGTACTATTGTCCTGTTTGAAGAACTTCTTGTACTACTGATATTTTTTGCACCGTATCATGTGTGATGAGTTTTCAGACCGTGGTGATTTAGAGTATCCCATAAAACAACTCAAGAAATTGTACAAAAATATTTTTTACAGATTCCTTTAACCTTGTTGCAAATTAATTAATGTTAAACGTCATAGTGATATTAGTAAACAAAAATTGTTTAAAGGCTAATAAATATTTCAAAGGATATTTATAACTATTAATCGATAATCAGTCATCTGAATTTTTCGACGGATAGATGTCAGAAAGAAGGACGGATGAGAGGGGCATAGTACAGTGCTCAATAGATAGTAAGAATAATTTGTGCGAACACTCTACTATACCCCATTAATTGATCCATTTAATAGACTTCCCCCACGGGAAATAAGATGGCCATATCCTATACGCATTCTTTGTTTTCTGTCCATATTCTAACGCATTCTTTGTGTTTCTTTGTTTTCTCGTAATTTATTGAAAATTTGCTCAGTATATCAAAGAAAAATATGTCTTGAATGGGAAATGACAATTGAATTTTTTTGTGTAACGTTGAAGCTTACGGCATGGAGAATTTTTTGAAAGGTTACGTAAGAAAAACCACAAGCCATGAAAGAGTAAGGTATTCTTACTAGTTTGGAAAAAAAATTAAAAACTTAAGTTTCCATGGACAAATTTCGTAATTTTTCATTATTAAAAGCAGCACTTATTATTAACTGAATAAATATTTTACCATTTTTTTTAAATATTTGTTATAATTTATTTCTGAGAAACCATTTATAAATATTTTTTATAATAATGACAAAAATGTTTTTCAGAAAAAAGTCTGTATAAATATTATGTAATGTTAAGGAAAGTAGGGGACGCTACTGAAATGTTAGGGACAGCGTTTGTCCAGTGTATATTTTTGCGAAAAGAGTTTAAATTAATTCCTCAAGTACGTATTCGACAAAAATAAAGTTCGGTAAAATTTTAACCTTGCTTAAGTTAGAATCGTGCATATATGGGATGATGATTATATTACCAGTTATTTCCAATTTATTTATCAATAATAGAAAACCTTTATTTGTTTCTAAATATTTTGCTATTTAACGTTCATAAATGAAAAAAATGGAATTAAATCTTTAACTTAAATATTTGGACATTCCAGATTTCCATGTTGTTTTCATGTAGTGTGGAACTGTAACATTATTAATATAGTTGCCATTGGTGTTGCGCTCCTTATACCAACAGGTGGCGTGTAAAAAGCAGATTCTTTATGAAAACAAATTGAATTATATTGTTACAAAATTCTTCAAAAATGGCGTTAGGCTTTATTTCAGCAATAATACTGGAAATTATGTGTACCTGCACTACGTGAGATAGGAACAGTAAATACTACAGCCCTATTTTCTCTATCCATCTGGCAATGCAAACTGGTATCACAGTAACACGAGAAGCAACTGTACAACAATCGCGTACGAGCGTTTAGATGTTGTTTCTGTACTCAAAAAAAGCTTAGCAAGCAAGATTGTTTCTAAGGATTTTTTTGGAATTTCAATATATTGAGAATTGTAAGTTTAAAGCCTTTGCACTGAACGCTATTGTATTAATAACGCTATCTGTTCACACTTTGGATATAGGTTTTTAACACGAAGATGTCATGTTTAAAATATATAAATTCATTTTGAAGGTGACACATTAAATGTCAAAGAAAATGTAACCTAGGCTTATGAGCAACTGTTGAAACAAGCTACTTGAGTAAAGCGCAAATTAACGATATGGTAAACCATCAGCACAATGTGGAAACGACTCCAACATGTGCAAATATTCATTACTGTAAGTTTCCAAATTAATTAATATTCAACCCGTACCTGGTCATTTTTTAATACAATATGGATGTGCTTATATATGTTACATTTTTTATACATACGTACACATTATAAATGATGTATTCATAATAGATTTTCAATTAGCTTTTCATAGTTAGTTTCGCTAATAAAGTTTATTTTTTCTAATAATTTTATCCAACCTCCAGTAATCCAACGAGTTTCTGAACAATAAACATCCGACTTATGTTGTATTACACATATTTGGTGGTTTATGAGAGTTGATATCTACAGAATAATAAAAAAAATTAAATTCGGAAAACATTTTAGGTTTTCTTCTCAGACCGTGAGTACATACAATAAAGTTTCCCATGATTAATCCACAAATTTTATCTCCAAAAAAGCATACCGTAAACGCAATACACTAATAAATGTAAGCAGTTAAACAGCGTAAATGAAAGCATTCAGAAAATTCTAAAATTGAAATTGCAATCGCCGTGAAAATTATTTCGATTTATATTTGTACCCGTGATTCATCTCACTGATAAGGATATATGTTGGCTATGACTGTCTATACGCGGGCTGACTGAGTCATGTACACCTGTTGGAAAACTTTTAAATAAAGCCTTTTGTTGTGCGATTCCGCGTGTTCAGAAAACCTTTCCCGGTATTTGCGCTTTATTGGTTAATTTTAATAAGCATCTCTCTATTAGTGACTCATCTTCATATTAGTGATAAAGATTTCACCAAATATATATTTTTACATGCAATAAAAATAATTTAATTTCTTATTAGATTAATATTTATATAAATATTATTTATATTTTTGTAAGAAAGAAAGAAATTAAATTTGAATTTTTAGAATCAGCCAAATGGTGTATTTATGAAAATATGAAAAATTTTTCTTTTTTATTTTATACATTTATTTATCATTATCGAGTTGATTAATTGGATACTAAAACCATTGAATTATAAACATTTTTGGCCCCAATTAAATCAAACCACTTGAAAATCCATTATATTTACAACCACAAATAACGAACTGGATTTGATTTAACATTTATTTTTGCTTTAAGAACTATTTAAATTTATGAGAATATTATTTTAATAAAAATGTTTTCCAAAAGTATGTAAAATGAACAAATCTCACCATATTGACTCAAAGACAAAACGTTCAAAAAATAAAAATAAATCTCTCCAGAATAAATTAAATAAAAAACTATCTAGCTTATTTTTATAATCCTTAAACAAAAAAAAGATTTTCAAAAAGTGTGTAAAATTACCAAATCTCACCATATTGCGTCAAAGAACAAACATTAAAAAAAAATAAATCTCACGGGAATATAAAAAGTAATTAACTTTACCTCGCTTTTCTTTTAAAAACATTATTAATATTAGGCTAGAGTTTTGTATATGTTCATTGTTCATTTATCATTTTATGAATGAAGCAATAGCTTCAAACGGTCAACGCTGGTGAGTGAGTGATTTGATTTAATTCTATAAATTGATTTGCATGCTTTTAATTTAAAGACTGAATATATTACTACATGTGATTATACATGTAACCCACTGTTTCATTAACTAAATTTCCTATAATACCTCGAAACATGGAAAATATAAAACTATGGTTGCCCTATGCAATTTATACAAGTAAAATTAGCGACACATTAATTTTTTCGAGTCCCGAATTTATATGCAATAATTTAAAGACCTCGTGCTTTTTTAATTTTTCAATGTTAGGTTAAATTGCTTTTTTTATTTTTTCAGTTACATAACTTATATTAAAAACAACACTTAATTACCTTGGAATGTTTTATTTTCTTTATCCGAAAGCTACGAAGTTTAGTGATTATATTGTTTTGCACTACTTAAATTATTTCTCATAATGGCGACACATTTCAATATATTTTACGATTTGCAATTGTTAATTTAAAACAAGACAGGTTAAATACAACCCTGGCTCACGCTACGACATTTTAGTATCTCATTGAGAGTGAAATTGCTTCATCCTAAATCGTATTAATTTAGGCTTAAGAGGAAATGAATTTATAACAATACCTAACATAATTAGTTGGCGGGACATATATACAATCGTGAATATTTAAAAAACTTTGAGATCCGAAAGCATCGTCGTACTTTTTCTGGAACCTTTGTATAGGGTCTAAAAAACTTGTTTTTGTATAAATTTTGGTTTACTAATTTCAGAAATAAGCAGAAAGCACCTATTTTTGAGTATATTTCCGAAAATTAACTCCTTAAATTTAGGAAAATAATATTTTCGATACCCTTATAACTAATACTTTCAAATAATACTATAAATTAAAATACGAAAAGCAAATAAATTTAATTGTAACATCATGAGGGCATTCCATTCTACGCATGCATGGAAACTTGTTTGAAATCTGAGTCTTAATCTTTTTATCGTTCCTAACAAAAAAAGATAGGCGGTAATAATATGAAATCAGTTGCTGATTTGTAACTTAAAATTTCAAAACATTTTTACTATTTAGTAAGATTAATCATTATTTAACATTTTGGAATAAATTAACCTTGTTGAAAATTATTATTTCTTTACTGAGCTTTGTTTAATTGAAAGTAAACCAATGATCGAAATTTTACGTCTTATTTTTTATTATAATATAATGAGTACTAGTGGTAGATTACTTCCTAAATAAGACATTTTCGCAAAACTTGCCATTAATGTTACTTAATATATTTAAATTATGTTACTTTGTGTGTTATGACAGCCTAGATGAATAGACTATTTGTTAACTATTAGTGACGACCAGTAACTCTTTGTAAATATTTAGTAAGAACCCAATTTATTTAATATGGTATATCGATCAATGATAATTGAACCAAAAGTCGTAGCAACTTCATAACCCCAAGCAGCGGTCCTTTAATATTTGAACTAGTTTAATTTTTCTTCCTAAAACCTTTTAGTATTTAATGATGTCTATGGCCTGGTAATGGAGTCAGAAATGATCCAAGTAACTTCAGTACGACAAGAAGTAATTCTATTTTATTTGGGTAAACTTAATTTGTCTTTGTGAGACTTTTGGCCTCACATAATCTCCATGACATGATGATGACACAAAATGGTGTTTATTGAAACTCCATATGTTCACCCGTAGAAAAGTTTAGTAACCACCATTTTGTGTCATCATACCATGGAGATTATATTATATATGAGCAGTATATTATGCTGTATGGGTATGTCGGATTGGTTTCGGTGAGAACTTTGATCATGTGTGACTTCCATGGTCTGATTCTGGTATCGGAAATTAGTCATAATGGTTAACGCAGATATGCCGTATTTGGACTCGAATTGTTCAGCAGACAGTTATGATGATATAATGACCCTGACATCCGCTGAACCTAACACCAGTAGTTAGGTTTAGAATGAAATTTTACTTCACATTGGATAATGGCATATAATTCTAGTTGGGACTGTATTACTAATTCTAATAATCAAATGTTCCGAACATTATTAATCTGTCGGTCAACTTCTCTATCAATAACAATCTATCGGTCAACTATCGGTCAACCGCACTGGATTTTTTTTAATCCTTGCTTTTAAATTGTAACGAATTATCACTTCAATTTGTTAAAACTACTTTTTAATTAAATTACTTATTGCAGGTATTGACAAAAGCTACATCTGTAATTGTTTATCGAAGAACTTTAAACTTTCGATATCTTTAATAATTGTACTAATTGTTGTAAACTTCAATCTAACTATTTGATGTAATGTTGGCCATCACAAGTAACCTTATTTTTAATTAAAAGAGTAAGACAGAAAAAAATAATTCTTTCTTAATATCAAAAATTGACCTCAATCTCAGGAAGAAAAAAGATAAATCTGAACCCTCTTTTTTCCATATAAAATTTAACTTTAGGATCTTTATAAATTACAAAAAAGATAAACGCCAAATGCATTTAGTATTCGAAGTTTCGTATATTGGCGCTGGAAATTTAAACAAATCATATTCTTACTTTAAACAAATAAACTAAATATATATTAAGTAAATAAATAGGATAACAGTAATTTAGTACATTTCGACAAAGTTCCTCGTTTATTTCTAACGAAGAGATTTTCAGAATATTTGGAATACTAGTTTTTTTCAACTCAATATCTGAGATTGCTGCTAAATATTTTGATAATATGTGCACGCTTAAGAGCTATTAGAATGATATAATAACAAAATACACGTCATCGATTTGTAAATGTACGGAGGGAAGAAATACAAAAAAGTTTGGGATATAAGTCTCAGAGTAAATACACATGAAAAGGTAAATTGATAGATTCCCTTTCTCATTTTCAAATGGGATTATCCTTTAGAAATATTTCATGTTTGCTCGGCACCTTGACCTTGACTAAATCATAATTTAATATCTCAGACAAAACATATTTTTTTAATAATTATTGATAATTATAATTAAAAATCAATATTTCACGATAAGTACAAAAATCTAAAACTGATCTACAAGCAGACATAAAAAGAATTTATCACCTGAAAAATATTCTGCAACTTAGAAATATTTTCATAAATATTATTTTTGTAAATTATTATCTATATTAAACACTATCTGCGCCAACGACATTGTGTATAGAGAGTTTACTTAAAGAAAAATTGAAATGGAGACGGCGCCCTACGGAATATAAAAATGTAGATATCTTCTGTATTTATATATATATATATATATATATATATATATATATATATATATATATATGTGTGTGTGTGTGTGTGTGTATATATATATATATATACATACACACACACATATGTACTGATCAATGAGTGAAATAATTATATGGTTCAGGATGATTTCTAAATTTCACTACGAATGAATGCATCTTTGACCTGTATTAAGTATACGGTATGGATTACGTAACGCGTATGCGTACGCATATGTATCAAAGTCTCAAAAAGTAACAGTGTACAGACTTGCTTTAAGTAAATCGAAACCAATGTCATCGTAATTTCATAACTTTTTGAGATATCACGACTAAATACCCAAAATATTTATAACTTAGTAAAGTTTTTGTCAACAGATTCAGTAATCCAAAAAACAGACAGACATAGCGACCAATAGACAGAATTCTTTTAACATTATATTGGTTTTGGTTACCTGGTATGCAAACAGAAAGACTATTTAAACTCTTATAATTCGAAAATCACACTCAGGTACTTCAATTTTATTTAACCCTATTTTTTTTATGATTTTACAACTTTTCTTGATATTTTTTTACTTTTTCTTCCATTTTTACCACATGTCTTTATATTAATAAATCTATAAGTTATTAGATTTTGAACTTTTATGTAGAATCGCATGTTATTCAACTCTTCCAAAGTACTATGCAGCAAACAACGTTACACATTTTATCTTCCAAGCGAATAATAGAAAAAAAATTATAAAGGTCATTAGATTGACTTTACAGCATAATTTACAATGAAACGAGCGTAATTTCTTTACTTTTTGATCTTAGAATAAAACGACATTAAAATTATCTAAATCTGTTTCGATTTGTTGTGTCTTCTTGTGAAAAATTTAAAAACCTAATACCATATATCCGGCATGGTTAGAACTATGCTCAATATAAAAAAGAAAAATATTAGTGGGAATGTGGCGCTGATATTTTTTACTTTGTATTAAAAGAGATACGACATTGCCTGACATTGAAAACTGCTGTACAGCTTCTACTGTGCCAATGTAGATTATTTTTTGCATTAATTATTTTGCCATATGTTTATTATTTTATTCTTAACAGCAAGTTTGATATCCCATATCTTCCTTTGCCAGCCTGATTTTTTCTTATATATTGATTGAAAATATAAATATATTGTAAAAATTTTAACCGTTTTTCTTTCAGAGGTAATAGAAATTTTAATTTTAAATAAATTTTATCTCGACGTTTTAAATAATTAGGAAGATTGTTTAAATGTTTCGATAGGGACATTAAATTGAAAGCGTCCAATACCACGTCTCATACCACAGTCAACAAGATGATTATTATAATGGAAACAAGGTCAGCTTTATTGAAAACACAGGTGGTAGAAAAAGCCGTCGATTTTTTCCAACTAATTTCATTATATTGTAATTATTTACAAATTGTAATACTCGAGTGGACTACAAAGAATGTAAAAATTGTAGTTATCTGAAGATTATTAAAATCAACTTTAAATTAATTTGAAATGCCTAATATGGTGCAATATAACGCAACAAATTTCCAGTTTTATATGAATTTAGTGTGGACGTATATTTTACACACAAAAAGCAATCTGTTGAGTTGATAAAGTTTTAAGAAGTAATCCAATTAAATATGATTTTATAAATTTACTCTTACAATCCTCCATAAATTTTGTAAATGATTAAACATAGAGATCAATAATGTAAAATATTAAAAATTCTGTTTTCATGGTTATTAAAAATGTATATTTGAACGTTAAGTCTCTAATAATATCTTGGCACATTTGTATGTATTATCTTTAAATACTGTTGTTACTCCAATATTAATTACATGAAGCACGTTCAAGCATGAATTGGCGTATCTAAAATTTCTAAATTTTTATTTTATGCGATTTCAGATAAATTATAGCTTAAAGTATTGCATTACAAAAGACCCCAAAAAAAATATTCTCAAAAATTTCGAATGTATTTTAAAAGAACTTTTTTTCGCATAAATTTCTATTAAAATTTCTTTTACATACCGTTATATGGGGAATATGTGTAATTAAAAATAAATGACAAAATGCGGGTCTGGCTCGGGCATCCAAGACTCTGTACCTCGTTTGAAATGAAATTACTTTATCATGAACTACGAAAATTGTAACTGAGATTCTAGATGTTGTCGCTTAGGAGATATTCATGTAATATATATGTTATATTTTACTTATAGCACTAGGAAGTTCAAATTAGTGAAGATATATAAATAAAGTAATTTCATTACAAACGAGGTATGAAACCGTCGATACGCGAGTCGTTTCGTCCTTGGCCGGTTTTTTGTTATCAAATACTCTCAAGGGTCTTTAAAATTATCTTTTCGTATGTTCTATAACTACTAGCAGTCGAGCAAAAAGAGCGAGCGCGTGGGCTTAAAGCAGGTACAGTGAAACTGTCAAGTCTACAAATTAATTACAACGATTCGGTTTTTACTTCAAACAACGACATGTTTACATATTTAATTAGGTCTAGAAATATTTTAATTATATTTTTTATTTCAGTCAAGGATATTAGGCCAAGCGATTCTGGAAAAAAACTCTGCCAAAAAAAATTAAATATATGCGCGAGCGAAGCCGTTTAAAACAAGGTGGTATCTTAAAAATTTTAATAAAATTTATATTTTAAAGTAACTCTTAGTTTAGAAAACAAATAACCATATTGTGAAAATAATACATATTTAATAAATATTTATTATTTCTACTAAAATATGTATTATCCATGTAAAATTATGGGATTACGAAACGTAACTACTTTTGACAACAAATGACGATTATCGAACTTCCAAAAATCTAGTAGATATTTCCGTCCGATGAAAAATACACGTGTGACATAAATTACCGACAATTTTGCTAAGGAAAATCTCACAGCACAAGAATGGAAAAATAATTAATTCTATATGAAATGATTACAGAACTGATTATTTCTTTTTTATATATACGTAAAATACATGTCAAAGCTTTACTATAAAATGACAAACAATTCAAAGCATCCAAAATGCGAGTTCTACTCGGTTAACCATATTTGTTATTTTGTAGAAACGAATTTAGCCAGGAATTTAAAAAAAACATTGTGCGTGTCAGTTCCGATTCGCCACTGAAGTTTATTCATTAATTACAATTGTCTTGTAATGCATAAAATATGTAACACTGAACATAAATATAAATATCAATATCATCTATCAATATATCTTTTACCGTTAAGGCAGCGTTCATAAGAAACGCATTTACTCGACTGTTTTTTCGTTGACTTACGTTGCAAAACAAGTCTCCATGACATTTTTAACGGGAAAATATACAACATATGTCCATCCTGAAGATCCTATCTAAATAACGGTGAAAAAGTTTTTGAAATCGGATGAATAGTTTTGGAGATTACCTCCTACATTTAAACTTACAAAGTTTAACTTTTTTATAACGTGAATTTTCTTTTTAACGGGATAATATACAACCTTTGTCCATCCTGAAGGTCTTTTCTAAATATTAGTGAAATAATTTTTATCTCTGAAATTCTGACTTTACTCCTCATAAAACTTAATACTGGGCGCTATATATGGAAATCGATTCTTAAGGAGTAATCTCCAATAAAATAGAATTAAGTTATTACAAAGATCGAAATATAATTTCAGAAAAAACAGTATAAACTTTTACGAAAATTAGTTTCTTTATCAAAACAATTGCTATTGAGATTAAAAATTAATCGTACGTAATAACGAAAATAAGCTTATAATACGTTTTATATATCCGCAGAGTGGAAACACTTCAACTGTACAGGCTTTTCG
Organism: Druceiella hillmani; assembly: GCA_039881145.1. Classification (NCBI taxonomy): domain Eukaryota; kingdom Metazoa; phylum Arthropoda; class Insecta; order Lepidoptera; family Hepialidae; genus Druceiella; species Druceiella hillmani. Next base: position 10,560,059 of record JAYKKI010000078.1, on the reverse strand, counting down.
GCATTTGAAAACATACTCGGTTTAATTTTGCAGTGGAAAGTGGGCCCTCGAACAAATAACGGAAACACGGTGAATTTAGTTCTGTGTGCGTTTAAAGCACTTAACTTTTCAAACATTTTATTTATAAAATATACATATTCGTTTTTGGGAAAAGTTACAGGAAAAAATTAAGTAACAATTATGATATATACATAAGATACGCAGTAATATATTAGAATAAAATTTTATTTTTGCTTTATAAATAATTATTTATTTTATGATAATAAATTTAAACAATAATGAAATCCCATTAGACATTTTATAGAGTTTTTAATATTTAGTTAGTGGCGTTCATTTTTATGTTTCTAATAGAGTGATAGTATTTTCAGTGTTCTCACGTCCAACAAAAATTATATTAAACCTGCGAATCTAGTTATATAAACCTTTTATAAATATGAAGAGGCATGAATTTTTATTTTGTTTATTTAAATGATGTATTTAAAAGCGATATATCCTTGGACTAAATTTGTGATCGTTAGCATATTTTAAGTAATAACAAAATTCCGCTATGCCCGCAAAAGAAGCAAAACGCCGCCCATTAAACTTAATAAAATAATTTTTATTTTGGGTTAATAATGTTAATTAACCCAAAAATACCCTTCATTATTTCCATTTTTCTGCAATTATTTATGATTCTTAAAAATTAAGCGTAACTTTTTCGTATTGATACTGACTATATTATACGCAACAACCTCTCCTCGAACCTCTTTATAAACAAAAACGACATACTTTTTTGAGAATGTTACAGTTTACTCGTAATGGGAGTTAGTGCCTCGTATGATTTTAATGAGACTAGGTGTGGTACGATCTCACGATTGAGATGAACGGCATAAACACAAACGATAGCATTGTTTTTGATTTACCGGTCCAAAGACCCGGTCGAAACTCGACTATTTAAAGATTTTAAAATTCCAATATGTTAGATGTTTATTGAGCGAAGATTATTGAGATAAGAGATTTATTTGAAGATAGAGTGAACTGACGCAAATTAATTTATGAAATAATTTCAACAATTGAAGCAAAAGAATAATAGTTACAAATATATAAAGCGAGTGATATTCCCTTTCCCGCCTCAGGCGTCTTATGTGACACAATTCTGACAAAGTATAGTTTGGAGGTTTTGAACCGATCTATCGAATGACGCTACAATAATTTATTTTGCCCTCGCCCCACATATTATACTGCATATACCCCTTCTCATAAATGTAACACCCTTATTATATACGTAACATCTGCGTCAACTTCTCTAACAGCACACGACCCCTCCCACCCATGCCAAATTGCCACTTTCTTCCGTTCATATGCGAGAGATTTTAACCCATTGTGTCAATAAATCGGTGCAATAGTGAGCCATTAACCTTAAGTTGAATTTATATTTTCAACAAAAGTAATGGGAATTTTATTCATTGTTATATCGACCAACAATTAAAAATAGTTTCGATCCGATACTAAAATATTATTTCCAGAGTTTGTTTTGATATCCCGGTACAAAATATCGCCACGGTAACTTAAAATGTTATCTGCATCACAAAATCAATGCCGGGAAGGTTTTATCCGCAGGACTGGTCTCCTTTCCCCTATGTACCATTCCACTTATTACATTTATGATAACTTAAAATATAGGTAGTATAAATTAAACACTGCTATTTTCACGGCAGGAAAGTAGAACATAGAAACTTAACGTACATGGCTAGTTTTTAGTCCGTTATAATACTTTTTTTAACTTTATATGTTGTACCATTTTGCAATACCGGGAAATCAAATAATCTTATTTTATAATTACAATTTTATATGAAGTTAAATACACGTGCATAGACTAATTTTTGGTCTCCTTTGCTGGAGATAAATTCTTTTTCTATATTCTATCTTTTTCTTTTTTCTAATATTATTTTTCTTTTAATATTCTTTTTATTTATTAAGCAAACCGATGTTTATTTCTTTGTATACACACTGCAAATTGTCTTAAAGAAATACACAAAACCCTAAAATTATTTCTTGCGAAACAAAACAGGAAAATAATCGTCTTTTTATAAGGAATAATGAAAAGTTCGTCATGGATCAAATTGCTTCCAATGTTCCTGTATTTTGGAATGGAAACAAAACCGCTAAATTATTGTTAAGGGAATACGTGAAAGGCTAGTCAACTAATGGTGTGTTTCATTATCAGCCTCCATCAGGAGATATAATTAGAAAAAAAAAACAAATTATCGGAAAAAGGATTAATTAAGTTCTATTCAATATGGCATGTAGTCGTGTAAGGTACTGTGCCTGACGTAATTCCCGTTTTCATTCGAGCAATTACTGCGGAAATACCGACGGTGAAATATATTGAATAGTTCCTGATAGAGCTAGTGTGCAACTTGCTACAAGAAGAAAAAAGTCAATTTAGTTTTCAGTGGACATGGGATACAAAAATATATTGATCGTTGCGCATAGTGATCGGAATATGATAGTAATATTGAGGATAGTACTATTAATTGGGCTTTAATGAGTTAATATAACAAAGTTGTAAATCAGGATGAAGACCAACTAATTAACTTATGCATAACACAGGTCAACATGAATTTTGAGTATGAGTTCTGAACCTCAGATTTTGATTACTTATGCCTAACTAAAGAAAGAAAAAAATATTTTTATCTAATAAAGTTTGCTTTTGTACTTACCAGAACGAAATTTAAAATTTTATGGAAAAAGCTCTATTTTTTCATTTAAATTATATTTAAAAGAAAAGACATTTTTAATCATATATTTATTTATTTTAATTATAAAAGACGGCATATACAAAACCCAAAAATACAAAAAAGAATACAAAAAACTTTTAAAATCAATAGTTTTGATATTTTTTTTGTATTCATGTTGCTTTCTTTGGTCACTTGAGCAAATTCCACTGTTTTAGCCGTGAAGCTAATATTTCTGCATTAAGTTCAGATAGGTTTACATCTCTCCCTAAGTCATTAAATTCTTCTGAATTAATGAGATGTGGTTCAACAGAAGGTGATTAGATCACAAAATCGCTGCCTTCGCTATTACTAGATATTTGTGATAGCGGCAGTGGCTGCTCTTGTGTTTAAATCATCGGGAAACGGAAGACAACGACCAGTGCTGACAACTGAAGGCAAGCTGTTTATCTTAACCGGAAATAGAAATAGACCTAAATTACTACCTTGACTGACTCCAGATTGAGTAACGTAAGGCCAAGATACAAAATTTCCAACCCATATGTATTGCTTGCAAGTCCGAAAATAATTGGGCAACAATTATTAGCCAAAAATAATTGACGAATAATCCCCAATCATTTCATTAAACATCCGATAATTTAGTAGAATATCATTGTCCACTAAGTCAAATACCTTTTTAAAATCAAAATGACTACTTGATAACCTTGATCTAATTTTCCAGCCACATAATCCACAAAATAAGTGAGACTAATGATGGAACGCTTTAGACGAAAACCGTACTGGCAATCTGTTAACTGGGATTGGATATCGATATGAGTACGGCGTTGTAAAACAGTTTCGAATGTTTTTATGAATGAAGATAAGAAAGCTATAGGCCGATAACTTTTTTCATCAGAACTAGAACCAGATTTTAAAAATTTAGTCACACGGGAAGTCTTCCAAACTGATGAACAAATTTCAGAACACAATGATTTATTACATATGTAAGTGGTTTTATAACGGAACAGGTCTTGATTACGTATGGAGGTAAATCGTCAGAACAGGGAATATGTTTAGATTGAAGCTGTTTTACGCGATTCCGACTTCCGCAATATCTACTCCATCAATATGCAAAAGAGATGAGCTATTATTAACAGCGGCTTGTGTTGACATTGTAAAGATTTATTATTAAAAAAAACTGAATTAAAATACTAAGCAACGACGTCGGAAGCGGCTTCACCCGTGTACAAGATTATGTTGTGTCCTATAGTTGCAGGAAGCTGCCTGTCCGAGCGCATACATCTCACGTACGTCGAAAATGTTTTTGCGTCAAATTTAAAGTTAGCTTCATCATCCCGAACATACGCGCTATGCAAGGGTCTTACGTAAATGATTTTGTCTGATTGTCCTAGATAGTATTAGTATTAAACTAAGTCGGATAACTACACACGCTTTTTAGTGCTTTTCAGTTAAAACATCGTTTACAGAGGAATATACAAAATTAAAAGCTTGGTTACAGTCGTTAGCCTTACGAACATTGTTCCATGATGAAGTTTTAATTTTTAAAAATAATTTTAAAAAAAAATTACTAAAATCCCACTAGATACCACTAATATATATCTATATACAGTACTTGACGAGCTCACAAACTGCTGACTTTCGTTACAAGACGTGGATGAAATTTACTAGGTAAATTACCAATGATAGTGTTATATAAAAGCTTTTCCGTCATAAAACTTGAGTTATCCTAGTTAGGAAACAATATTTTCATATTAAGCAGCAGAGCAGATTTTCCTCCGAAATACTCGTATTGTGACAAATACATATTTATCTCTGTCTTGTCAATTCAAAGTCTGCCATTCATGACACATTGGCAGGGATGCTGATGCTGATTGATGCGTTCTTATTGGCAATACAAACTTGATCAAATCAACGTCATAATATATCGTATCGATACCACCCACAAACCGCTCACTCGTCTCCTCCCCCTCCCCCCATCGGAATCAACCGCGGCTTATGCCCTGCACCGATTGATTGAAGCGCTAATTATCCGAGAGCCCATTTAACTTTTAGGTTATTATAATAAACGTTTGGGTTTACTATTAACACATATTGGATTCTGTGATTCTATAGGAATAATTGAAGTGCTGATCTTGAATATATTTGTAGAAATTAATTATTTACAATTAAATGAAACTACGTGATGTAGTATTATATCTACTTTTTTTATATTTTATTTAATTTTTATTTACTTGGTACTGAAAATAAATTATATCAAAATATTTTTTCGGCGACACTTTCGCCAAAATTTAAGTCTGATATTCAATACTAACTTTAAGTGTGCGGTTTACCTTGCGTAAACTTCTTTTCCCTAATTGTCAGAAATAGTAGTCAATGATAAGCCGTGTTATGGCAGACAGAAAGTAAATATTAATACATAATATAGAAGCTATGCTTAAAGTATTGCCAAAACTTTAAATAAAATATTAGGTTGTTGATTTGATTTCATAGCTCTATTTTTTCCAGCAAATTCTCAACATCGTATGCAGGTTATGTGTATTTTAATATATACTGCATCTTCTAAAAAAAGGAGGAGGTTCTCAATTCGTCGAAATCTTTTTTTATATATGTTCAGCGACAATTCTTAACCGAATAAACGAATTTCGATGATTCTTTTTTTTTGTCTGAAAGAGGATATTTTAAGGGTTGTCCCGTATAAATATGATGATGATCTGATGGTAAGATCCGAAAATGAAATATGGAACTTCTTAATGAATAGCAATAAATCATCTATGATTCAAAATATTTGCTACGGATAGTTGTTACTTTGCAAAATAACTACAGTACCGACCATATCAGAGTTTGAAAATGCATTCTGCAAACAAACAATAGAACTCCTTAGCGGATGGTAGTAAATAGACCGTACTTTACGATAACTGCTACACGTGGAGTTTACTTTGCAAAATCTAATATTGGATTTCGGATATGGAGAACGGAACTCCTCAAGTGACAGTTGTTACTTTGCAAAATCTGATATTGTACTTTATTATGGAGACCGGAACTCCTCAACGGTTAACGTCTAACCACTGGCAGCTACTACTATCACCTTGTTTCTGTGTGTTATTTATAACTAATTTTAGACAAAGAGGAAATTATCTATATAATAGATTTTACCCGTAACTTTTAAAAATTATATAATATTCCAAAAAAAAACCGAATGTTTTTTATAATGTGACGATTAATATAAGTAAACACTAAAAATTATAAAATAAATTATCTTTTAAAAAACTGAGCTCCAAAAAATAAGTACTAAAAAGTAAGAAATAATTAAATCGAAAAAGCTATCTACTTATTCGCAATAAATAACTAAGTTATTTATTTCTGAAATCGGTGTCAACATCACCAATTAACTTAAACAAATGTAAAATTTTATATTACACCTTTATGAATCTAGTTCATATTATGAGTATATCAGAAGTTAATGTTTTAAATTTACATTAAATTCTAAATTTGTTTATGTCGGTTGACAGTGCTAGTCCCGACTTCGAAAATAAGTAACAATGTCATTTTTTTATTCTCTAGCTTTATACCTACTTTCCTGAAGTCAGTTTTTTAAAGGTATTTTATTTAATTAAATATTCCAAGATTTTTTTTTATGCTTCATATTAATTTATCTTAACCACTAAATCATACTTTAATATCCTTTTACTGTATTTCCGTGAAATTAAATTCTTTTTGATGGCTCCAAAATTAATGAAGTTAATTAATATAATAAGTTTTTGGGATTTTTCCTATATCTTTATGGTCTTGTCTAATATTTCATAAAAAATGAAAAAAGTAAAAAGAACCTAAACATCATCACAAAAAATGTTTCTTGTAGCAATATAAATATCTTTCCGAATAAGCCTTAAAAGAGAGAAAAAAAAATTTCTTGTCAAGTAATTTTTCCTAAGTAATTTGTATTAAAAAATATTTCAAGTAAAAATCTTTTTATATTCATAGTTTTTTTACATGTATGAATATTTGGCAATATTACGTAAACTCAATCTGTTATCTTTATATAATGTCATCCCTACGTTCTTCAGTGATGTTTCAGCTTACATAAATTCAACTAAAACTTATAATCAAGAAAGGATTTATAAAATAAAGAAATAAATATATGAGAATAGCTTAAAATAAAATTGCCTGTGATAAGTAGGACAAAAAGAATGTGCTACACAATGACAAAGAGTGACAAAGAGAGACAAAAGAGTGTGCTACACTTGAAATCGAAAATATTCCAAATCGAAAATATTCAACATTGCTGCGCAGCAATGTTTGAAGTTGGTACAAATTTCCATTTTTCGTCCTCCCTTTCCTTTGTTATCGTTTCTATATAGAAGATTCTCGAATTCTCATTCTCCAGTAAAAACTCACAAAACATATTGCATTAAATGTGTACATTTTTGTCCGAAGTACTAATAAATGTTATTGCAATATATTATTGTTCTAACTCTTTATTCTTGTGACAACCTGGACGTACTTGCTCACATACACACACTTATATACATATATTTATATATATATATAAATATGTGTATATATATATATATATATATATATTTGTGTGTATACATATTTCGTTTTTAAAGCCTACTAGAAAAACTGCTATGGAGGTATTTTTCCATGTTTTCCATTTTCGTATATCACTTGTTATTCAATGGTGGGCATACGTATATTCTGGCGGACTATTTTCTGATGTATAGTGGCCAAAGAGAGTATGCAACCCGGGCACAAAAAGAAATCTTGATCCATAGCAGAGTATTCATATAAAGTTACATAAAGTGTAACTTTACTTGTATATATAAACACATAAGTGGCTACAAGTATGTCAAATTATAAAGTTTCATATAATTATTTTAGATGACCTTAATGTACCTCTCGGTAGTTCATCTGCAAATATCCATACAGCAACCAGCCCAGAATGGAGTCTACAATTTAAGAGCCTGGGTCTACGTAAGATATTACTTAACGCGCTTTTCGATATCTGTAATTTTTGGCAACTCTGGCGCGTTGAATTCTTGAGTCAGCGCAAAACACCAACGTAACAGCAAAAATCCATATGTAAATAATAAGAGAGTAAAGGTAAAAAGGTCTGTAAATTAAGAATTTTTTTATCGAAAGGAGGGTTTGGCTTGCATTAATTTGTAGAATAAGATATCATCGCTTCTGATTTTTTCTTGCCTATCCTTGTCTCCGTCCGAGGGACTGGGCCTAGAAACTATTTGGTGGACTTAGATGAAGGTACAGTGGTAACTCGGAATTGTCTAGGAATTGCCTATTTGTAATATTAGTAAAAAAAATTAATTTAAAGAATCGAACTATACGTTTAGTTACTTTGCTTCAATTTGTCATTCGTTTTCACAAATTTACGGCAATTTGTATATTGTATGTTTTAAATTAAAATGTATTTAACACGAGAACGTTCCGTTCAATGATTTTTATGACTTTCTTTTTGTCATATTCAACAACAGAAACAAACTATTAACGACTTAAATTTGTATTTTTTGATGAAAACGATTTACAACTACTTTAACGAGATCAAGCTTGGTCGTAACAATTTTAGTGAATTTTAGTGAATCTCCGTAAGGAAATTCCTTCAAAAGCAACAACTGAAGATGGCATCAGTGCATGATTTGGACTGACAAAGGAGTAACCTAACAAAAGATTCGATTAAATATAGGTATTGAGAATTAGTCAAGCACAGGAATTTCTACATGAATATTTAATTGTCAGGAAGATTTTTAGATACATAATTTTGATTTGATTGAAGTTTAATAACTTCGTCGTTGTTGTTGGTGGTACGAAATGTTAGGAAAATTTGACGGAGGTTACTCATAAGCTATAATGCACATCATCATCGGTGACGAAAACTCAATATATTATTACAAATTCTAAACTAAGAGACAATCTAACCTGTGGTTGCTTTTTTCTGAAGCATTGCCTACAAAGTTGAAGTAAGATCGTAGTACTGGAAAATAGATCGTAGCCTTGTTTTTCGGCTGGAACCTTATTTGGATAGACGATAGTCTATCTATCACTCTCATATGCCGGCAGTTGTTTGTTCATTGTTTTAGAAAAATTTCGAGAGTAATGCCTTTGCAATAAATTTCTCTTTCGTCAAGATAACACCCCTACATTGAGCGGATGAAAGACCGAATATTTGATTATGTTGAAAGTAAATTTATACGTCTCTCCGTCATGGAGCTCTGACCTCACAAAGATTCAACATATAGTTTGAATCGCGAAATACGATCAAACTATATGTTGAATCTTTGTAAGGTCAGGGCTCTGTCCAGAAAAAGGAGGGCTCTGTCCAAAAAAAGTCTATTTACTATTTTTGATGGCTATCATCGGCTTCAGTTTTAAAGGTTTCCTACATTAAAAAAAAACAGTACCCTTACAAGACCCTTCGCCTCTCTGCCTATTTGTTTTATCACAATTGTTTATTTCAGAAACCCTTTGAAGTAGAAACATTTGTTGTGGTAGTAATAAGGCACATTATCTGACTCCCAAAAATATTCATATAGAAATTTTAGGGAAAAGGAAGAGGCAAATTTAATACTACAAAACACTATTAATTTCAGTACCTACTACGGATATCATTCAAGAGCTAGTTATAAGGATTTGAAAAGTATATTTTTCATAATTTTAAATAGAATATATTAGCAACATATTGAAAATGTGCACATATTGAAACATATTGAAACTCGTTAAATACATAAGAATTGCAGTCCAATCTCTACTAAAAAACTATGAAAGAAATTCATAGTTTTTCCGTGATTTACGTTCCTTGGTGTTCTAGGTCCTGTTTGCGTAATATGTGGATGTGCAAAACGAAAACCTTAAAGAGCTTATTTACGTTTAATACGTTTCTGAATACGTTTTCCTAACAAAATGAATAATTTTTTCGATCCGAAAAGAAGTCTAGAAATGTTTCAAAATCATTTCTTTTTATTTATAGATTTAAAATGATTTTATTGCAATCCTTATTTTGCAGCAGTATTCATATCCAATTCTTTCATGGAGAAGACTTGTTTGAACTGCACACTTTTCTTTGACATAAAGAAATACATCGTGTATTGCGAAGTGCTTGTTTAAAGAACCATTAGGCAAAAAAACTTTACCAAAAAATTTTATTCGTTTCAATTTTTCAGTCGTATATTTCGGACTCAAATATCTAATGCACTAAATCACCCACAATCCGTTAATCAAACTGATGGGTTTATTATAATTGTTGCAACGAATCGCTTTCCTTTTTTTAAAACAACAACAAACAACATTCCCAAAAAATTACATTCCCTACAATATCGCAAGCCGGCCGCTTTATTCGACTGGAATAAAACGAAGATGTGCTGACGTTTGACAAGCTCGTTTTTGCGGATGAAACGGAATATGAATGGTCGAAAATTTTTACGCTGCTCGGATTGGTAGTTTAGCAACCGGAATATAATGTTGAACGAAATATGTAAAATATTCATAATGGTATTTATCTTTGCTTTGTTGCGTTGTCATATCGTCACAGCGTATATTTCCGTAAGCGATTATGATCATATTCCCATACGGGTATATTAAATATTTTGAAGATTTTTATAAATTAATGGTAAAATTTTAGGACAGTTTTATTTGTTGTAAAAAAAGAACGAATATTTTCGTCTTTACAAGGAAGACTTTGTTTGTTTTTTAAACTAAGGCGCCTAAGGAAAAGGTAGGAATCCGTTATTAAATCATATCCCGTACAAAGAATCTTCCCTCTCTACATCTTCGTCGCTCCCTTTCGAACTACCACTAAACATTACTACCTGTAAGCTCAGCTGTATCGCATAAGAATTCTTTCATCAATCGAATGCCTACTATGTAACAGGGGATCTATGGATGCTCAGTTCTTACGGATGTCAGAGATGGTACCGCGAAAGCAATAGGATCTACCAAATACAAGTCCTGTACTGCTTGAAGCGTTTCCTAATGTTGGGCATTAATTAACAGCAAAAGTAGTGTAACTTCTATTTAATAATTAGTTTTCAGAATTTCATATTAAAACGAAATTCCCATTGATGTGAAGCTTGTGGCATTGATATGGAAATGGGACGCATAATTTATTTCTAGGACATATTGTGACTATACTTAAACTTTGAAAAAACTATTATCAAAAATGTATATATATATATATATATATATATTAAAAAATACTATTAAACTTTTAAACTACGTTATTTGAAGTACTATACTCGCATGTGAAATATTTGAAAACCAAAAAATAATTTCACGATATAAATTGGTATTTATTACAAAAATACTTAGAGTAAATACATAAATATCAAACATTGTTTTACGGCATATGCTCAAAAATGTATTCTTGTGCTAGCGACAAGAACAAATTTAGTAGCGTCATCTGAATAACGGGAAGTTGATATCATTTAGTCGAAATTTTTCCCACAAAGTTTCCCTAAATTAACTAACGCTATCTATTTATAATTTTGTGAAATGATTATATATGGTAACTACGTCACTTCCGATTTTCAGTAAGATGAATATTTCCAATAATAACATAGATGTGTATTTATATCTTGTCGAAGGTGTGTTTACTAAGTATCGTATAAGCTTTAGTAGAAACGGCTTCAGTAGTGTGCACACTATATAAAACGGTTGTGAACCGTTTTACACTTTTCATATTTAACTCTGACACTGAGGCTGAAAGTGAGGTCACTTTTCCCACTTTCGCTCTATACCGTTCGTGGCATATTTTAGTGACGACATTGGAATTTATTTACACTTTGCTGCACGTGAAAACTTTTATATATAAAGAAACTTTTACAAAAAGAATGAATAATACTCACAAATCCAACATTAGGAATACGACTGAGCAAAATATAAAATTTTAAAATTAGTGAAATATTAAACAAAAATTCTTGGAAATTAATTTTAAACTTCTTTTTTCCACATTCAATAATTTTGAACAAAAGGATATATAAATTTTATAAACTTATTACAAGAGTAATATTGCTCTATTTTCAGGATTGGAAAGAAAAGTGATTTAGAAAGACTCAACAATAAAGTGGTATGAAAAAATAACCAATTCTGAGGCTGAAACTTTTCTCCAAAAATAATCTTATGTGTTCGCTCGCTTGCACGTGCTTGTGAGCGAGGGCATGCGTGTGTGTATTTTTAGAAAATCTGAAAACACCTAAGAAGGGACAAAATGCATGATATTACGTAAAACCATTATTTTACAAAAGTAACAAAACGACGCACTATGAAAAATGATAGAACAAAGGCATGTCAGAAATGGTTTTCACCAATGTTGCTATTGCTATACTATTTTTATTTTTTTCACAGGTCAAACTAAGCTATCGTGTAGGAATTTTACACATGTTATCTGAAACTTATTTTTGGTCATGCATATATATATATATATATATATATATATATATATATATATATATATATATATATATATATATATATATATATATATATGTATATATATATATATATATATATATATATATATACATAGAATAATTCATTTATGAAAAGCTCATCTTCTGTCAATTTTGGGGTGAAAAAAGAAATATTTTCAAGTTCTTCGAGACTTTTGACAGTCACCCACGTTTCACATTTAACGGTAATTTGCAATCTAGTTATTCATCCCCGAAGTTATTGATAAAAATGTAAGAAAGGTGAAAAAATGGAAAACTGCTGTCTATAGCAGTTTCAAATGTAGATTATTCAAATCAATAGTTTTGGTATGTTTTGTCATTTATCATGACCATTTTTTTTTTGATAGGCCATTTCGCACTCATTCACATGGGGTCAACTTTCGGAAGATGAACAAGAATCTTGTACAAATCGGGAGCATCTTCTAAGTTCTCCCGATTAGCCACAAATGAGGATATATATCATAATCTTCTTTATACTTGTGATCTGTATATAGCCAGCATTAGAAAACCATATAACAAAATCGTGAAGGAACTTGATGAGTATACACTAGACCATCTGAAAATTAACGAATTAATAGCAGATACCGAAATCCTCCAACTATAATAGTAGAGTATATAATTAAACTATTTTAATAACAATTTTTCAAAATAACCATTATACCAGTTACATACCAAAAATTATTCCCATAATTTTTATACAATAAAAAACCATATACAAAAATTATTCCTGTAATTATTTGCTTTATAGTTAAGTAATAATTAACTACTACTAGTAGCACTTTATTTTTTTATATTGATTTTTGTTTTGGAATTTGATTTGATTTGGGATTGAAGTTTTTGTACATATTTCAAATAGCTTAAAAAGAAGTAAAGGTATTTTTGATAATTTTGAAATTGACTTTGATTGTTAATATAGGATATTATAATTAATTACATTAAAATACACTGGATTTAATACCTTAAATACTACTTTATTATTGTGCAAAATTTTACAACATTATCTTCAGAAATAAAAAAGTTATCAATTTTCGATCCGAAACAGAGCTTGATTTTCCATAGTGCAACGGTTCAATAAAACCATCGACTATGAGCGAGTGCTCCGGCCATTTTAAGGAAATCGACACACGCAGGCAACACTTTTTATATGTTTATCAAGTTTGCATCAGTATCACTCACTCACATACCGAAGCTGCAACAATTTGCGTATTAGTTTCTCTGAATACATTTAGTTAAACATTAAGAAAGCTGGCACAGAAAATAGTCGATATAAAAACATTTTTAAAATATTTCTAGTGGATCAGGAGATTAACATTAGGAAAGTCATAAACTGCCATTTCCTCTTTACGATTTTAGCGTAAATTAACGTGGACGTAAGAATATGAAAATTTGTAATGCCTTTATTTTTATCAATTTCATGCTTTTAGTATTAGGGAATTAATAGAATTTTTTGAGAGAAATGTTCACATTTCAAATTTTTTTTTTTAATGTGAGTTCATACTCGCTTCAGCATGTGGTTTTTTTAATATAGTAAAAAGAAAACAAAATGGTATGTAAGTGAAAAAAAATGGTACATATTGATGAATTAGTTAATAGTATTAAATATAGAAAAGTAATAATTAGAGATGGGTTTGCATGTCTCCGATGTGGAGTAAATAATTATATATACCTATTGCGGTAAAAGTACGTTATGTTAAATTAAGTTCAATGCATTGCATTGAACTTAATTTAATATGATGTACTTTTAATTTCTCTCAAATAATTTCTTGAAGTAAAACATTTTAGAAAAAACATTTAATTGAAACATCCTTAACCACAGAAATCATTAGGTCTTTGACCTTTTTTTATAAACATATATTATTTAAAAGTAATTTTCCAAAAAAATTAAATAAATGTTAAAAAATGACACGTAAAATTACATTTCACTGATAAAAAACTACCATTTTTATCCACCCAGCAATACACTGCAGTGTAAAGTACTAGCAATACACTTTTTTAATATAAATAGCAAGCCATGCTTTTGACAGACAGAAAAATAACCTTTTGTAAACGATAGTAAATGTTTTTGAAATTATATTAAAAAAAACATCTTGTCAACTTAGCTTAGCCTTAGGGCTCTACGATAAATCGTCTTACTTAGGCAGACATATTTACTGAAATGTGTTTTACAATAACATGGAGACTAAAAGAATTAAAGCAAAATTAATATTATTTTAGAAAACAGGACGAGCGTTATAGATATACGTATATATATATATATATATATATATATATATATATATATATATATATATATATACATATATATATATATATATATATTAGAATAGATTCTATCCAATCACGTTGAGATATAAAATAACGTTTAATCGTTAATAAATTCTCAAGCCGGATTTTACTTATTCACTTGCATAATTGCTATTAATCGTTAGCGATAAGCCAGATCCATGTTTCCTTCAATCTTTTTGAGTTCATTGTCATTTTCAAGTTGCGTTGAAAGGTTTCAATAATTCTGGTGCGTTTTGAATATTAATATATATTTCATTTTATTTATAACAATTTTCACATTTAACGCAATCTTAACATTCAATTTTTAACCTTCAATTTTGTTGTACAGTATATAAAGTTTTTTAGGCATATTTACTACCTTGGCTATTTACAAGCGCTAGACTATGTAACAAGTTACACTCTGACGTATAAAGCGCTCTTTGAATGAAGGAGAGCCTCCATAATCTGTCATAAATAATCTCTTACTTTTTCCCTCTCATTCTCTCATACCTTCCTCTATTCCATTATATGGGTGGATATATCTGTGTGTATTACAATATCCCGTAACACAAACACTTGCCGAAAACTTAAATATGCCATGTATATACGGATATATACCATTCTAGGGTTATCTTAGTTGACCCAAAGTACTGATAAGTGAAATACTGAGAAATATATTATAATGCTATGTACTCAATATTAAGAATTCTGTAACTCAAAAAAAAACCGAAACCTATGAGATAACTCATATTCGTCCGTCTGTCCCTCTGTCACGGCTATTCTTTATAGAAGCTGCTTGACATAAAATTCAAATTTAGCATAAAAGATAATGTATTAAACCGCACATACCTTCACAGTTAATACCATAAAATATGTGTTTAAAAATTATAGGGGAGGAGGAGGTAAGAAGTGGGTACTCTAGAGATTTTTTTTAAAAATTCCATTTTTTGTAGAGGGCATAATTTGAAAGCACTAGTTAAAAGGGTTTCTAAAATATTTTTATTATAGCTGTAGTTATTACATCTTCCGGAGTTACTGGCCCTTAAATGTTGAAAAATAACAGAATTTTAGAAGCTATAACGGTGCAGATGATTTTTGAGATATTCAGGGTACGTAGAAATGCCATAACGATAATTTTAGATGACATTGCTTTTGCAGGATACGTAGATAAACCATAATGATGATAGCAGATGATTGCTTTTGAGATATTCAGGATACTTAGGAAAACCATAACGATGATTGCAGATGATATTACTTTTGAGATATTCAGGGTACGTAGGAAAAACGTGACGATGATTGTAAATTGCTTTGCTTTTGAGATATTCACGATTATACAAATAGCTCACCTATTAATTCTATTAAGTATTGAATGTTTATTGAGCTAGGAAGTTCATATTAGTGACGACATAGGATAAATAGGTAAATTTCACTTCAAATGAGGTACGGAATTATAAAACTAACAGCGATAAATTTATCTCATATGCCAGTTATATATATTAAAGCCAGAAAATAAATTTACAAAATAAATATATATTTTGTTGACTTACTTTCAGGATTTCAATGTTATATGCATTATATATATATATACTGATATATGAGACGAATTTACCTATGTTAGTTTTATAATTTCGATCTGAATATGATTTAAATATTTAACAGAAACCCGATGCAACCAATTTTTTAAAACTTTAAAAAAAAACATAAGTAGTAACAGAAACATAATAGTTTCACTATTATTATATTTTTCTCAGGTTTAACTAATGTGAAATAAATAGCCACGGAAAAGCACTTTCAATAGCTATTACGTGCTGATTATAAAAGATGATTATTATTTTCCCAGTAACTTCTTTATAAAGAAATTTTATACTAATTGGATTGAATGTTTACGATAAAGACCAAAATTTTGATCGAAGTTGATCTGGTTGCTAGACACGAAAATGAAGATGTGAAATGAGTGTTTCCAATCTAAGAATTTTTATAGATTTCTTCGACATATCCCCCACATACATTTAAATCAGGTACGTATAAAATCTGACTTCTAAATTGATTATCCTATTAAGTCGGCGTAGTTGCTCCATTAAATGTATTCATTATCAAAAAGTATGCACTCGGTCGTAATCGTATTTAACTTTTACTCGATAGGAATTTATAACCAAATTCAATTAGCTTACAAATATTTTGACTAGGGCGGGTTTCGAAAACGTACTCACATGGATAAATATTTCATCGTCAATAAATGCCCCACTTTTCCATATTATTGCAAAATATCGGAACATTACTAGAAAATGTTATATCTAACAATTTCTTTGGCCACAATAATTTAACAACTTAGAAATTTTAATTCATCTCACATGCATCCACATGAAAAGTATCAATTCATTCGTGAGTTGTCTGCTTTGTAAAATGTGATTGACCCTTATCATCCTTATCAGGAAAAGGTGGTAGGAAAACTTATCCACTATACAAGGAAATGACGTTTCAAATAAATAAAAGCATTGATTAGATAAAAAATACGAAATTCGAGTTCTGTAATCGAATGAAGGAACGTGTTTCATGCTTATCAATTATACTTGGTACTTCTGGTTGTGGGATTATAAATTATAATTTTTTTTACCAGAGTTAATAAGCAGCTGTACAAAATAAATCAAGTAAGGAGTGTTCATCTAACTTTGTTAATTTGTTTACATGTGAGAGTTAACAAACATGCTATGGATATAACAATATGCTTAGAAATTTATGCGAGTTGAAAAACTATCAAAATTTTTATTTTATTCACACCCTAACGACATGATTTAATAATATAAATTATGTACTTTCTAGCAACTGATGAAAATATTAAATATTCTAAAGATTCTTTATTTAAAAATGCTTCAAGAGAACAAAATCTTTATGAGGAACTTCGTTGTCTTCTTTCATATTATATATTTTTCCCTATTTCTATGTCATTATAATAATTTTGATTGTGAAAATAAACATTTTAATCTACGAATACAGAAACTGTCTTGAATTATCCGGATAAAGTTGTAAGGTACACAAGAATTTTCTGGATATCATATTATAAAATATGTTATTTGAAAAAATTTATACGAAAGTGTGAATTGGTGATAGAGAACGCTACAATTCAAAATGTTAAATGTCGACTATAAATTTAAATATTTAAAACACATTTCTAGCATGCACATTTCTAAAAATCCTAACTAATATTATAAGTGTGACTGGATGGATGTTTTTTAATATAACTGCCTAATTTCTGAACAGAACTGCAAAAATATGGCATACATTATTACATACATTTTTGCAGATCCGTCCCGAATTGAAAAATTACAACCTAGATTAATAAATAAGCTTATTTTCCATGTCGAAATTTAAAGAATTCTAACAGATAGCATCCATATTTTATGATGTTCATATCATATATTGTATGCAATGAAAATTTTGTAAGTTGGACTTTAGAATATATTAACTTATAGCGTGTGTCTTGAATACCCAAATCTGCATGGTCTATGGGATAAAATATTAAATTTTCTTTCTTTTATAATTTATATACGATATTACTCAGGAAGCTGAAGCGATTTTGAAAAAAATTGGAATTGAGATAAACTATAACCTGAAATGATACGTCCCGAGTACTAATTGGAAACAAAGCCTACGTCTCCTTTCATCTACTGAGAGACTTATTAATTCTTTTTGATGGTCTTAATGGTAAAGAACCTTGAGTTATATGGTGAAAGAAATATTTTTCTAGGCAACCTTATCAATCGTTGACAGGCGTTGAATAATTCCTAAGCATGAAATACGTTTCCTTATTCAATATCAATGCGAGTTTCTGTTATGAATGCGAGTTTCTCTGTTTAGTTAATCTTTTTATTTATTCGGGGTACGATGTCGTTGTTTTTTTAGTATGTTTAACCTTATTTTCAATTCCGCTGAGAGTTTTTTTGATAAACGTGACAAAGTTTCAAATCAATTTCAAAGGTGGCCAAGTAACGAATGAATTGGCTTTTTTCATATAGATATGTATACCATGATTTTCTAAATTTCTGCATTGTAAGATAATTGCAACCAATTTCCCCTAAGAAGTTTCTGATAACTTTCACAATTTCTGTAGCCCTTTATGCTACTAATACCAATTAACGTCTCGAATAAATTGTTATTGGCCGATTTGTACTATATTTTGATGATAAGAAGTAGGTGTATATATCTTGAATCATACTTCGTTACATTTGCAATGTAATAAAATATGCTTCAAGTTACAAAAGCTCAAATAAACATAAAAATTGAACTGGCACTTTCAGTTCAGGTCTCCATTTAATATATCAAAAATTGAAACCAGCAGGTTTCGATTACCTGATCTTTCATAAATGTAATGCTTACTAATAGAAGAAGGTAACAAAAACAAAGAAAATAACAAAAGGTAAAAAATGACAATAGGGTTGGATTCTTTTTCGCTCAGTGACGTTTCTTCTAAACTTTAAAAGTCACCGTCAGCAAATCGGCAGGTAGCCATAGTTATATAAATAACTTCTATCGAAACGTCAGGTCTTGTCCAATAGCATTATCGTGAAGGATTTATTGACAAAATTCCAAGTATTTTTGCAACTTTACTCTATGGAATCGACTTTTATTTCAAAGTTTTATCTCCGGAAATAGAAAAAAGTCCAGCTCTTTTGTCCTGCATATTTCATAATTGATTCTATGTGGTGTTTGGGAACCACGCTCGACAAAATAGTAAAATCACTTCTTAATTCAAGATGTCTACAATAGGCGTATTTTTGAACTGATAACTCTGATAACTCTAATAACTCCAATGTTCTTGCCTTAGTTTACTCTGATAACTCTAATGTCCTTGCCTTAGTTTTCATGTTCTTAAATAAAAACATTTCAGAATATTTAACACCTTTTTGTAATTTATAAGAAAAAACAGAACCGGAATTAAAAACCTATTAAATACGAGTAAAACATGCACAACGAAGGTTTTATACACATTTAGGCTCTTAGAAACTTTTAAGAGTAAGTCGTATTCATTTCTACGCTATATTTCACGTTGACCTACGAAAAAAGTTAAGGAGTAATAGGGTAATATTAGTTAAGATTCGTTATAAAATTAGTTATAATATTATGTCAGTACTAGTTGTAGCATTGGGTGGAAATCATTTTTTAGGGTGATCAATACTTATCTAACATTTTAAAATCAGATAAGCTGTGTATTGAATACACAAGAAATACCTGCTCGTTGTGTGCCCGAATTTATTACGAGCGATGAACTATATTTTGTAAAGATACCATCTTTTCGTTTGTTGTGTGACGAAATAGGCAGAAGTAATATAAAGTAATTTTTTTATATCCTTTATTATTATTTTTTTTATTTTTTAATAATATTTAAATTAATTTAAAAAAATATTTATATAGCATATAATAGACTTACGATTCATTTCTCTTCATTACTTTATTCTACGCAAGGGAAATTTTCGTTGTATTTGAGAGTGACATAAATTTTTCTCAATATTTATTTTGCAAATTAAAATTGTTCATTGTATTTTTGGACTAAAATAATTTTAATTGCATATTACTTCGCTTTAATACGAATTTGGTAACATTTTTCATAAAAAGTAGCTGAGTGTGTTGAACTGAAATAGTAGTTGAATTACCTTTACAATAATATTTTGTTTAGTCACATAAATTATGCTATTATGTTAGAAATAGGCATTTTCTTAATCCTTCCGTTCATTTTTGTTGATTTACGATATTTAGAGGTAATGAAAATTTGAACTCATAAAATTTTAAGGCTCTAATGGGGCTAACAACTAATTCTCTGGGCCTCTTAATTTATACAGTTATTATATACAACGTTAATTTACAAAATATATATTTATATTACATCAAATGTATCTTGGTTATTATAAGAAAAGATGCAATTATTGTTTGTGTGTAAAATGAATAGTAATGTCTGTATAAAATGAATAGTAAGAAAACGCAATATAATAATATATTAAAGTAAATTAGTAAATTGTACGACCGTTTTTCAAAAAGGAATTTATAAAAATAATTTAAAGTGGATCCACGTAAATCCATGATGTTCTGTTACGATGCCAACGAGTAATATGATAATTTTAATTAAAGTAAAATTACCTTCACTGCCATAAAAAAATTATGTCATCAGTTTGCTACCAGAAACTACCAGGTCTCCCAACTGTGATGCTTCGAAGAACGTAATTTATCTATGATAATTATTAATAGTTTTGGCTTAAGTTGAGATAAATCTATTGTTAGGATTATATATCACGGGATTATTGCATTTGTCACGCTTCCTTCTTTTTCAGCTCAATTTTTAAATTGGATCTATTTTTATTCCTCTAGATGTTTATTTTTTCGTGTTTTTTAGTGGCAACATGCAATTCTTGACATTTATTTTTTTTATTTTCCTTTGATACGGATACATGAAAATTATAACAAAACTTGCACGATATCATGGAAATGGAACTAAGTACATAAAAAAATGTATAATTTTCATAAGCGCATCAATTCCTGAAGTGTTTCTTTTATTGTGGGATTAATATTTAATTTTTTTTGATATCTCCAAATATATCTTCCATTATATGTTTATAATAAGTAAAGTAGATGTTTGGAAAAGCGAAATCGGAAATGTTTTATGTTTATTTACATAACGTTTGTATTTATTTCATTGTGTAGATGACTTGAAAGTAAAATCACTTTTCAGTATGGATTAAAAATTAATATATATCTTATAAAAGGAGTCGCTCTCCTTATATGGATCAAATGCGGAGATAATAATTTTCATTTCTCATTAAAAGTTGAGATGGAAAGATTAATTTTTTCGTCGATTTGGATATAGAAATATGTATTGTGGAATAGAATACTGATTGTGATGTGGTCTGGAATAGAGTATTGAATGTGATGTGGAATAGAATACTGACTAGTGAAGCGGATATAAAAAGTCATACGTATAATTGTGTTTGTATCTAAGAAAACAAAGACTAATAGAATTGTATATATAATTTTTAGTACGTTTCACCTTGAATCGATTATTTTAGGCTTATAGATGAAAGTTTTAAGAATCATGAAGCAATTATTTTGGATACCTTGAAGCGATAGTTTCACGTTTTGAAGAAACAAATGCGTTTTGTCGGTTTTTTTTAATTCAGTGTAACAAATGACAACATGGAAATAGACTGTGTTTTTGTGTTTCTTTTAAATTGAAAGTAATATTTATAAATAGATATAGTCATACGGAAATATCTTTATAAAGGTATATTTCACAAGTATAGTGAATGTACAAAGTCATAAATTTGAAAGCAAATTGGGAAAAGGGGAATGTATAATTTCCTTAAAACATCGCCGAAGTTATAATACACTTTAAACTTACAAAATCTTCATTAATATCTAATTTTTACGAAACATTTTGTATCATATTTTCAATAAACAGAAGAGAATTTGGAAACTTACACGCACACACACACACACATATATATATATATATATATATATATATATATATATATATACACGTACTTATGCTTTACACACCAGTGTATGTGTCGAGGTTACAGAATTGTGTTAATATTTAGCAGGCGCGACCCAGAGTTTAGACAAGTAGGAGGAAAGATGGCGACTGCACTGGAACGGAAAACCATTTTATCGCTAAAGTCCAAGCTTATAATTTCCACGCAATCGAGGCTACGTGTAACAGCTTAACTTTCTGTAAAGTACATATTAACATATTGTTTTAAGACATTTATTATTAATTAAAGACTTTGATTAAAAAAAAGTTACGTTCGCCAGTAACACAATTTATTCATATTTGGAAAACTGAATGAGTGAACATTAAACGGAACGTACGCAATATTACTATTAGGCTGAAGAATAACGGGAAATCAAAAAGCGACCCTTAGGATAATTGTAAAGAGTTATTTCTTATGAGTGGCTTATAATTACGAGTCGGGGTTATTCTCTTATAAGTTTCATAAATCGTATGTGCTGAGAAAATAAATTCAGTACCACGCCCAAAGTCCACAGATTACGAACTAGGTAAGTAATCGCTGATGAAATATTTATTCACCCATGGTAGTGCTAGCTAGTCGACATACAGGTCACATTATTGGGATGATTTTTAACCACATTACACTGACTTCAGAAGTTGTGTACATTATAATCATATGTCGGACAATTTTTCGAAGTTTAAATTAATTTCCCTTCATTTGTTTTT
Source organism: Druceiella hillmani (assembly GCA_039881145.1). Taxonomy (NCBI): domain Eukaryota; kingdom Metazoa; phylum Arthropoda; class Insecta; order Lepidoptera; family Hepialidae; genus Druceiella; species Druceiella hillmani. The sequence continues at coordinate 10,537,395 of JAYKKI010000078.1, read as the reverse complement.
TGATGAAAACTATTTTTCATCCTTTCTTCAGTAGTCCAGATATAAGAAGAATATACTGATGAAATTTTGTTTAAATAGAAAGTATTTCATGGTCTTTGTCATTTGAAAAAAAAAGAATTGCAGTGCTGGGTACTTTACCAGTTATTTTCGTTTAAGACAGCAAACGCGTGCGGTACATCGAATTTAAAACATTTGTTTTGGATCATTTAATTCATTTCAAGCTTAGGTTTATTGAATTTATTTTAGTGATATGAGAAATAGGATATATCTGGCTTTCAATTTATTTGAATACCTTCTGCTAATACCACACCTATATAATAGAGTTGGTATAAAATTGTATGTCCAAACGGTTTGTGCACTGTTTGCAACATTTCATTAGCTCAAGTGCCACAACACTGGAATAAACTTTTAAGAGAGACCAAGATGGCATCGCTAACACACTTTTTAGCCGAGTTATGAAAATTTCAATTTGATTCACTGGGAAATGTCATTTGTGTCGTGTAATTTGACGATAACCTTCAAATATCTTTTAAAGACGGTTTCATGCCAAAAAAGACTCACATTAAATTTTATTTTTTTAAATTAAGTTTAAAAATTACATATAAAAAATTAAAATTTTGCTTTAAATTCTGTTTCGTGTTATTACTCCTAAATAATTAGTATATGTATTGAATATATTTGGCGTTAATTTTGTAGAAATTCATTATTCACAATAAAATGAAACTATTATTTTTTCTACTTTCTTTAAGTTCTTTACTACGACCTAGGTTTCTAATAGCCTACCTGAAGATGTTGTAATACGACGAAATCTAGGTCGTGGTAAAGAACTTAAACAAAGCAGAAATAATACTACATCACGTTGTTTCATTTAATTGTGGGTAGTATATGTATATTTGGTATATTTCTATTTTTTTTGTAATACTTGTGTGTAATGGTTGTGAGATGGCAAATGAAGTTTTCTAAAATAACTTTGAGATATATTAATTTCATTTAATATTGATGATTATAGTTATTGTCTCTTTGAAAAAAAGTGGTTACGTGTGAGTCAAACTAATAATAAAATTGAACGTATTATAATTTATAACACGTAACGTTGGCAATTTTTGTTTACCATAGACCTCATTCATCCATTTATTCAGAATAGTGCGGCAGGACAACAATTTTTTTGTCTTACTTTTATTAGGGCATAGGAGAAATTGGATGGAACAAATAGCATATAACATATATTATTGGATTTCTCTATTCACGCATTATAAACTGTGTGAACTTATTAATACATCTATTTTCGACCTTCGTTTGAACTACTTCCTTGTTCGTCATGATTGACAACATCAGTAACGTTGTACTACGTCATTTGATCTCGGTTTCAGTATGGAACATATTTTTGTTTTCGGTATTCAATTGGACTATGATATTATTTCTTGGTTTGCTATTGAACATTTTCCTGTTTTTGGTGTTTAGTTTGACTACACCAGCATTTTCCCGTTTTTGTATTGAACATTATTTTCTTTTCGCCATTCATTTTAAATAATTCATTTTTTACAGGTTTCCTTAGTAAACATTCTTTGTTTTCGGTCTTAAGTTTACCTACTTATTCATTTCTTAGTTTCTTAGCTGCATATTTTCATTCTTTATTGTGAAAAATAAATTAATCATCCGAAATGTTATTAAAGTATTTATTTTCGGTTAATCTTTATTCTGCTTATATTATAATTTTTTTATTTAGTTTATATATTTGACTGGTTTAAGATATCGATTATAGGGTTGCTTAGTTCTTCACGTATAATCAATTTGTTTTATGCTGGACAATTATGAAGTTTTATTTTGTTTTATTAGTTATTATTTGTTTTATGTCCAGCACTAGGTGATAACCTGTAAGTCGGGCGTGGGGTTTTCATGATAAAGGAATAAATAAATAAATACGAGTATTCTTTTTTTTATTAATTTATAACCAATATTTCTCTATCTATTAGTCTTCTCTCTTTTAAATAGTAGGCAAGATTTTCTTCTAATTATTTATTTCATTGTATTCAGTGCTAAATTCATATTAGCAATATTTTCTTCATATTAATTTATATTGGAAAAAACGTGTCTCTATTATCATTTTGTTTTTTATATCTATCTCCATAATCTTAGAGTATACTGATTATAATAAATGCAATGTTGCTAAAAATATAACTTGCCATGATAAAGAAAATACTGGTGATCTCTTTTTTGTTAAATATTAATATTTTTAAAAACTGTAGAATGTTATTCCTTGTCATATTAAATCGAAAAACAGAAAAGATGAATTTATTCATTGTCCTTTTTACGATAATCGCACTTAAATTGTTGGAACTGGTAAATAAACTGGCAGCTTGAAACGTATTGTCTTATTATTCAATTATAATAATTATTACACGGTCACAACAACAACTTAGATGAATGCGGTGTACATAGATATTTTTCTAATAGTTTGAAGAGATTAATGAAAAGAAAATTGCTTCACATCACCTAGAAAAAAATGCCAACAGTTTATTCAGTTATGTCTCTATTTTATCTGTAACTCAACCTATTTGTTCTACCAATCCTTAGCCATATAAACTACCTCCAATGCTGCGTGTTCAAAGAAACTTCTTCACGATCAATACGAGCTTTGTGAACGTAAATGTGGCATCAGTGATATGTTTTGTAGGGAAACGCAATGGCGTTGAAGAATGACGTGCGGCTTGAAATGGGATGGCATTGAAATTGATTCTATATATCGCCCCGACATAGGTTTGAAGCGTTCAATAAAAGTAATACATTGTGTTCGACGAAGTAGATGACGTTGAAAAAATTATTTATATGGCTATCGTCTCAGTTTTATAACATGATACTATTTAGGTTTTAAATACTCATCTTGCCTAATTATTTTACATTAAACAATTTAAAAGAATGTAAATACTGATTAACTATTATAATTATTTTTTTACAAACTTTAATGTATGTATAAAAATAAATGTATCTTTGGCGGATATCGCCAGGATCGCTATCGGTTGGTTATAAGAGTCATTTCTTCCCATGAAACGGAATAGTTAAATGTGACAAAACTGTTAAATATATTCATAAACTTATCTCTTGAAATATTTGAAAATTAAAATAATTCAAAGAAATTTTAAAAATATGAAGAAAATATTTGTGAGTAAAAATCGAGAAATAAAAAACTTTAAAAATAATATTTTCAAGTTTTGATATGGCACTGTTGGAGAAAGGGGAGCAAGATAAAATTAACAAAATGATTACGCGAAAAAACACATTTTCAGACGGTGTTTGAAAATATTTATTGAAGACAAGTTTCTGGTATTAGTATCCGATTGATTCTAAAGTTTTGCAGCTTGTAAAAAAAGAGACAGAGCCGGTTTCCATAGCATAGTTCTAGACCTTCAATAGACATTTAAGTAATTTTATTTCTAAGATATGCTGGATAATTTTTCATGTGTGTATTGAAAATCGCAAAGTATAAGTAACCGGATTTATAAGTTTACACTAACCTAATTTACATTTCCAAATTTTCAAATTTGTTTACCCATAGCCTGAGCATACGTTTATAAGATATACATTAGCGGCTGGTTTCTATATTTTCATCTTAATTTTACGATTATTCATCAATCTTTACCTGTGACTGCAAATGTGAAATAAAAACAAATTTTAGAAATTCCAATTAGATATATAAAAAAACCAGCTAAGGGTGACTTGTGCTAACTTATTCTAAATCATCACTAATATGGACTCCCTAGCGCAATACATATTTAATAATAATTAATATCCATAATTTCCTTTCGGGGAACATATACACTTTTTGTATTAAAAACTACGACATTTAGATTGATAGTTAGTTTTCCTATAATATTTGTATAGGATTTTAAGAACCATGTTTATTTACCAATTGTAGGCTGAAAGGTTTCGGAACTAAGGAGAAGAGACACGTATTTTTTGCATATTTTTTCAATATTTCTCCAAATGTATACTAATTATCATCATGAAAGGAGATTTTTGAAGTCGTCATGACCCTAAAAAGCCCTTTCGAACCACACCTTACATATTTATTTAAAAAAAAACCATATTCCAAATTTGTAATTTGCACTCTAAAATTTTAATATAAATAATTTTTTAATATTATCTTTTGAGATAAATGCAGATGAATATGTTCTATTGGAACGCCAAACTTCATGTATGTACGTAGAGCGAATTTAAAAAAAACAGATGGACATACGTAAGCATGAGTATCCATTTTGAATGTGCGTTAAGTACATTAAAAAAAAAGGTGACAGACGGACACAGGGAAGCAAAAGTGTAAATTTTGAAAAATGTTTAACGGCCCCAATTTTTTTAGGGAGAAAATATATTAAATTGCAATCAACAGAATTAAATAGGAATCCGAAAGCCAGGCAAATGCAATGGGGATTCCGAGTTAATTCTTTAAATAAAAACACTTACATTCTCTACACTTTCAAAATCCAGCGCAGCGGTTGCGCAACCACTTAAGCCTCATTTAATGAAAGGACGTATATTTTCCAGTACGAACTTAGGCTTCATATATTATCTCTTCCAGCTAGTAAACTTATTTATTTTCGTGAAATTATAAAAATAGATAACATTTTAAAAGACAAGTTAGTTCCGAATGTATCATGATAGTAATCATTGGTACAAGGAACATTATTCCTGTCTCCTTACATATAAAGAAATGTTTTAAAATCGTTAAAAAATCCGTTTGCTAATGTAACTGTTTATTCTTTTCGTCATTGATTGCAGTATATCATTATTATTAGGTGCTATTATAGGTGCTATTTAGCATTTTTAATCAATTTAAGTAATTCCTTCACTGACCAATATATACGTCACGTACTTCTCACTTTTCTGTCTATTTCCTTTTCTGTGCAAATAAGAAATTATATTTGATGTCCAAGATAGATATATTCTTCGACACTTTCAGCATTTAAATGTTTTAAGAATATTTAAATAAGCGTTTTCCCTACTTGCACTTAAATTTGTTCCGTTTTAAAAATTGAAAAGTTTCATTTGGTATTGTAACAAAATGCATACACTTGAAGCTTTTCTTTCCAATGCTGCAAAGAAAGACTTCCAAGTACTTTCAAGGACTCGGTGGTTCCGTCCACTGATTCTAATGTAGTTTTGTAATACTATAAAAATTAAGCACTATGGTTTTTCATGTCATAATGACTAGAAATTGTAGATTTAGAATTTGGTAATCGAAGAATCTTACTCGTCAGGTGCTAGTAAACACCTGTTACTAAACATTTTTTTGACATTTATTCAGCTTCTACTTCTACCTAGTGTACCGTCCGTGCGGAATACACCTCATTCACCAGATAGACTAATCGAATTTTTGCGAGTCTTAGTAAAAGACTTTTGAAAAGTACTCTTGTTGATATGGCCATTCCAAAATATTAAAGAGATGTTTTTGCTAAACCGGGTGAATTTCAGTTTGAGCCTAAATGAGTCTTCTAGTCAATTTTGAATTTTGCAGTCAAGTGTAAAAAAATTCCTTTTTTTTAAATCGAATAAATCTAATTTCTATATACAAGATGGAATCATGAAACATTGTAATATCTTTTAATAAATTTTGATATTTTTTGACTTTCTCTATGAATAAAAAATTATTTTGAATCGACTACCGAAACTGATTTTTATTTCTCCTTTAAAGTCATAAATCCTTTTTAATATATGATAATCATTTCGTTTCCGCACCATTTTCTTCATTCTAAAAGTTTCTTAAATACTTAATTATCTGTTATGTGTAAACTTTGTTAAGGCTAAACTTGGTTAATAAATACAGGAAATTTGTTTAAAAAATAAACTTAATTTTTTCAAATTAATTTAGATACAAAACAACGCGTCTAATTATTAAAACATCTAAATATCGCTGTTTTTATGTAACACCGTTACATAAAAACACCCAACTTCCTGAAATCGACAAAAACTTCATACTTCGCTGACATACTTCGCTGACATACTTCGCTGACATACTTCGCTGTTTTAACAAAAAATCGACATATGTACGTAAAATATAGTTCAATATAAATGTGGTATATTGGACCGTCATATTGTGGAAATAGTTTATAAAATTTGTACGATAATATTGTACGGGTATTTCGCGATGAATATACGATGAACTTTATGTACTCACGTGCCGTCCTGTGGTAATTTGGGACAAATAACATGCAATAAAAATAAGAGATACAATTTTTTAAGCACATAAATTTGAAAATAAAAACGAGTCCGGTTCACACATTGTGGGTTTCGTACATGATTGGAAGTACTTTACTTAGCATCGGTCTTTACTAATATGTACTTCATGGCGTAATAATACTTTATTTGTGATTAAGTAAGAAGAAAAACGTATTTCAAAACTAATGACATCTAGAGCCATGGTTAAAGTTATAACCTTTGTATAGGATTATAAAAAAAACTATGTTTCTTTATAACTTTATGTTCAGTAATTCAATATATTTTCCACTATTCGTATATTTTTGAAAATATGTTACATAATATTTTGAAAAGATGTTTTTGAGAACTTCATAATTAGCCCTATCAAATAATACGCCACTCTGTGAATGTAGAATACACAATTTTAGAATTTTCTTTGAATATTTAACTCTCTTCCACACTAAAATTTCCATGAAAATATTTCAAAGTACATTTCTCAATAATTAGATATGTCAATAACTAACTATCGAGATATTTGCGGGTTGGTATACTTTATTGCCATACGTTCTAAGTTTCTACGTCAAGTGCTATGTGAAAAAAACGGTTGTGACATACGGATAAATGGACACTTTGTATTTGCAAAAAAAAAAAATATAATATTATCTACTTAAAAGATATCGACGTCAATTATTATTTTAGCGCTTGTTTAGAGTAAACAATTGGTATATTTATCTTTCAGTATTTCATTTAAAAATAATTTTTAAATGGGTTTCCTTTTTTTAACATTTTTTTTATTTTATAGAAATGAAAAAAGTTTTCGTAATAAAATAAATTAAAAAGGTAAATCACAATTAATTTGACGGCAGTAAAATAGTATTTTTGTTTTTTTTTTAATTTATAGACTATTAACTAAGCAAATATTTTACGTTCTTAAAGACATCTTAAGTGTTCAATGACGGAATAATTCCATAATTTTTTTAATAAAGTGAGTCAAAAGCAAAAAAATCCACTTTACAAAATAGGATATAACAATGATTTTCGTTAGATAAAACAGAAAAAAACCGTCCCAAAGTTTCAATTGAAATTGTGTACTTCTCATCCTGTAATATAATCCCTACAATAAATGTTATTACTAATAAAAATAAGGTACATTTTAACTAAAACGGTGAACAAAAATCACGATCCAATATATTATATTCTCAAAATGGTCAAGTACCGAGTAGTATACTTGGCAATAGCCGCGAAATTGCCCGGAAGACGACTACACGTCTCGAAAGTTCAGATTTTGTTCGTAAAAAATATCAAAGGGAAAAACGTGACGCAGAAGAAAATTCATCGAAGCGTAAGAATTGCGTTGAGCACGACAATAATGTTCCAATGTTGGTTTTACCAGCTTCGTGTTGTATTACAATTTCGAGTATTTTTATGGGGATATCACAAATTTTTTTCTGTTAAGATTATATTTTGTAATCAAAGTGTTGTTTATGAACCACTAGATTAATAAAATACATTTGACTTTATTTTTAAATAAACAAGTTTGAGTTAATAATAATTATTAATTCTAAGTTTTATTCTTTACTTAATTGAACATCAGCATATAAATGCATTTACGCCGATATTGAACTTTTGCTTGAAGCTTACTGTCATTACGGAATTTCGACATTATAACTTTTTTGAGCTACATCACAGGTAATCACAGCCCATGATGTGCAGATCAAATGGATTTAAAGCTTAAAAAAATTCCACTGGTTATAAACTAATTTGTTTATATTTATCACCATCTCCATTGAATTTCACATCATGCCTTCTTCTTTAAATGCGTGACATGCCATCCATGACCGAATCATTTCATTGTAGTTAAATAGCCTGTCATTCCATAGATTTGTTCCTTTTGTCGGTTGTGTTTAGGTAAATGCTTGCTCTTAACTCACTACTGTAGTGAGTTAACTCGCGGGGTTAACGAGGAGTTAACTCGTGAGTTAACACTCCGCGGGAGTGTCAAAACGCTTTTGACTTATCAAACATTTTAAAGCCCGTTACTTCACTGTCTTTCATTATTATAATTTCCATCGGACACTATATTTCTTTTTTATATTTGATTACATATCGGCGGCATTAATTTTTGTTATAGCTTTTCAACTTTGCCCTGTACCTCACCTGAACCTTAACCAGTAATAAAGCACATTCCTCATATATCCACATAGTTATGTATAATAAGAAGAAAGGTTACTTGAAACTCCCTAATAATTAATTACTCAGAAAGGAAAAATATGAAATATTCGTCGTTCGCTAGTTTCTTGCCTCTTTAAAAAGGATAATTTCTATGTAATATTATTTTGTAAAATATATGAAGAAAATATAAAAAGAAAAAAGTTAAGCCAACCATGCCCGAGATTAAACAAAATAAAAATTCACAATAACATCATGTTTTGAGTTATAAAATCGTCGTCATATTAAACCTATCTTCTTTTGCATGAAAATATAGATGTTTTCCTTTAAACGTCATTTCAATACTAAATCACAATATTGAATTAAAATTTACACCTAAATAATTTATTTATATAATTTTTAATTCAAATTTACGTTAAATTACGTAAAAGTGTCGATAACCTGGATTTATCCACGGTGGCGTAAAACTTTTTCATCGAAAATGTCATAAACGTGAGCTTATGGATTGCGAGATTTAGTGACGTTATAGAGTCTCCGATACCTAGTTCAAGTTTATAATAGCCACGGAGGCGATCTGATTTTCAACGCGGCAATTTATGCGTGTACTTGTTTCCAGGCACTGGCGATAATCCGGGGTTGTTATATTTTGCTTTAAATGAAAACATGCTTTAATACTTTTATAATTATGTTATATCTGCTTTTTCGATGCTTAACAGGATTTAATGATGAGGATATGTATTGAAATTAACTACTTATGTACACACTCACACATACACTTGGGTACACACACACACACACGCACGCACACACACACACACACACGTACACGCACACGTGCACGCGCACGCGGACTCGCACGCACGCACGCATACACACATATATTCAGGGAACTTTGTAACAAGTCCTCTCATTTGATATACAAATTGGAAAATACTGAATATATTTATTTTCCTTTTCAACGATGTGACGGCTAACGCCATGATGACTTTAATGATATCACCTAGTCTAAATTATCTGACTTATCACGACGAACCGAACAATATCTCCTTTTTTTCAATCCGTACAACCTTTTAAGTTTCACACTGAACCTAATATACATGAGCACATAGGACAATATACTTGAATACATACGGTAGTTGGGTTTCAAACATGGTTATTCATATCTTGTAAGTGTTCATTTGTTTATTTTTTAAGCTTAAAGCATTGAAAGTATATAGTGAATATGTATTCACTTTTAAATATAAAGGCGCGCAAGTAGGCGTGCGCGCACAATATATGCAAAAGTATAAATGGGAAAGGTTTATTCGTATGTTTGTTCGTTAGTGTAATTTTTGGAATTGCACGTTCGATATAAAAATTTAGTTTGGTCTTATGAACTCCATTTTGGAAAACTATGGGCTATATATCATTACATTGCTAGAATCTCAAAACTGATTCCAAAAAATGATTATTGCGTTGAGAAGCTTATGCTTCGATAAATGTTACAGATTATATTTTATTTCTATATAATTTATATAAAAAAAGGAATAATGAATAATATAACCAGAGTTGGACAGGCTGCTTAAATGGTATAAGGCAAAGGGAGGGATGTTTATGGAATGATCATTCAAAGTATTCTCGTCGATACGTTGTTGTGATACGAACCCGACACCAATGTCGCTTGGGGAACTGAACCATGGCGTCTAGTAACAACAGTGAAAGAGGAACATAGTTAATAAATTATTCTACGTAGGTAAACCGCGGGGTCCAGCTAAATTTGGTATGTTAAGATTCCGAAGCCAAAATTTTAATAGCAAGCCTTAGTTTTGACTTCCATCCGTCCATCTACTAATCTGTCACATTGAATGAGTTTCTACAGTTTTAGATTTAACCGCATGAAATTATGTTGTTTGATAGTTCGTTTGAAGATTTCAGGGGACAAAATATTTTATTTTTTAGCATGGACCCTTTAAAAGGGAAAATAAAACCGCATGTTGTGGAAATTTGAATACTGGTGTGGTGATAGAACATAATAACCCTCAATAGTTTATACTCAAAAAGATATACAAATGAATTTGAAACAAAAATATTTAAAAATAAATTTTAAAGTTTCAAAGTAATTTATTTTCTCTTATATTACCTGTATCCTTTAGTCTAAATTAATTAAAAATCGATTTACAGTAATTCTAAAACAATTTAGTATTAAAATTTATGGAAGGCTAATAATTTTAATTTTACCGACAAATTTACTCAGTAACGGTTTTGACATAGAAACTGGAAATTCGGAACAACGATAAAGCATGGAACCATGCATATATCTTAAAAACACTGGAAAAAAAAATATATATATATATATATGTATATATATATATATATATATATATATATATATATATACATTTAGGTTTATTGAGGGATGTTTAAAAAGATATATCCCAAATTGTAAAATATATGATGAGAAGTAAATATTGTAGTTTTTACTTATTTATTCCTTACTTACAACTACTTATTCATTTGCTGTTTGGTTATTTCGATATGTTTTCAGAAAATAGAACTCATTACATTTTGAACTTCCGTGTCTGACGGAGTTTAATTTCAATTTGTAAGTGCTTAAGTTCAAGTTTATAACTATGTATATAAATAAATGATTAGAAAATGTGTGATTGTTAATAAGAGAAAAACTTTTGATTGTGTTTGACTGACAATTGATGGAAAGGTTCTGATTAACACAGTACTAGTACGTAGTAAGTTGAAAAGATTAATACTTTCCTTATTATATGTAAGCTTATGATATATATATATATATATATATATATATATATATATATTTGTTTTTTTTATTTTATTTATTTTTGAAGTAAATAACAATTTCGCACCCTACACGGAAGAGGAAAATATATTCATGCCTTTGTTTCTTTATCATAAACTCAAGAACGGCATTTTCAATAAAAGTTAATGTAAATCAATAAATCGTCCCGCAATCATCACAAATTTCAATCCATAAAACAATTGATGAAGTTGCAATAAAATACCCCGTCGATAAAAACTCTCATAAATATCTCGATACCATTTTGTTGTTTCATTTCACGTTCACTCGAAGGGTACACATATATACATATATGTATGTATACTAGCGACCCGGCCTGGCTTCTCACGGGTGCAAATGCTAATGTGGTGTAATTATTATGATGCGAATAATAATGTTACTATCATTCACGCGCCGCCGCCGCCCCCGTCCGTGCAGCACATCGGTATCTCGAATGTTGATTTTTGGGAATTATAAATCTGTAATATCTTCTAAACTATTAATGATAATGATTTGCTATAAAGAACAAATTTTATTTACATCAAATATCCAATGAAACCAAATTATTAATTATTTAATTAAATCAAGATTAATATAATATTTATCAACATTATTTCGAAAACATAGCACACAAAGAAAAGAAATATTACCCGCACAATTTTTAATTATAATTGCTGTTAATGTTAAATAAACAAAGTGTAGAATTAGCGTTTACAGTCTGATTAATGTTAATATTTTTTGTTATTTTATTTTCATAAAAAGATTGAAATTATCCAGCCACCCCTACAATAAAAGGTTCCTTGATCAAAAGAATTTCTCTACTTATTTAATACTCTGGAACTCAAAAGCCAGTATTTGTTTCTATCTTTGTAAATTGCATATTTTTTGTGTGAATTATCGAAACTTTTTTTTGATCAAAGTTTTACAATATCTGCATACTCAAAATTTAAATTAAGTAAAAAATTATAATCTTTTAATTCTTATTAATTCATTTTCATCTTAACTCTTCACGTGACAATATCTTTATGAAAGAGATTTATCTTAAAATAATTCATACAAGATGGGGTATTTCTCTCATTATTGAGAAAATTGATGTATATTTCATTGAAATATAAAACGATTTGGATACGGGAAACAATAAGTTTAGAATTCGAATTTATAGACATATTCAACTTTAATCACCTAAAGACTTAAGTAAACTCTCCTAGATGAGTGAAGTTTAGTTAAAAGGAAGTATTTTAATTTATGTAAGATTTATACCACTGAAAATGAGAATAATGAAGTCTTATAAATTAGTAATGAAGTCTTATACGCGTCTTACGGGTAATGAAGTTTTATAAAATGGTCTGTGGGTTATCCGTAGAATATTGACATATGCCATCATAAATTGTTTGTAGATATTTTTGAAATACACAATTCCATAGTACAACACTTTGATATATCTCATAAAGTTCACTCAGTGTTAGCAACGAAAACGCCCAAAATTCTACTTTTTTACGAAATATTGACTTTTTTAAATTCCTGTAAATATAACATGCACGTGTATATTTACAGGAATTTAAAAAAAGGTCAATATTATACCCATAAACCTTCCGGATGAAATTATCTGAATGACAGTGAAGACGACATCAAAATCCATTGAGCAGTTTCAAAGATCTAAGCTTACAGAGGGACGGACAGAGGCGGGAAGCGACTTTGTTTCATACTATGTAAAGATAATATAAATAGATGAAAAATATATTTTATTTAAACTTGCTGAAGAGAACAACATAGGTATTCAAGGCCTATTTGTATAATACGTTACTTTGATTTTTGGTCTTTCATTTTGTCTGATTAATGTGTCTTCTTCGAAATCAATTTAATCTAAAGATGGGTGACAATAACTGATTACAGTTTAAAATATATTTAATATGTCATTCTGTTATGGATATAAGATTTTTAATTTATGTATATTAATTGAAGTGTTTTATTACACACTGCGATTTTTATACTTTATAGCAAGCGTGGTTCAGTGGCTTGGTGTAATACAACCATAATTGATTTTCATTTGACAAAAACATTTGATTTTTTCTAATGTTCAATACTTAAAATATATTAAATATATTTGGCGTTAATTTTGTAGAAATTCATTATTCACAATTAAATGAAACTACGTGATGTAGTATTATTTCTACTTTCTTTAATTTCTTTACAACATCTTCAGGTGGGATATTAGCAAAGATTATTCAGGTGGGATATTAGCAAAGATCTTTGCTAATATCCCACCTGAAGATGTTGTAATACAACGAAACCTAGGTCGTGGTAAAGAAATTAAAGAAAGTAGAAATAATACTACATCACGTAGTTTCATTTAATTGTGACTTAAAATATACTTAATATAGAGTATAACTTTATTTCAAAAGATAATACTTTTTTATGGAGTAAATAATAAATTTTTGGCATTGAAATTATAATCAATAATGGATGTGGTCAAAAACCTAGGCGAGAAAGCCAAAAAATATTTTAAATTGTTACTAATTATCCAGCAATTTACATATTATATCAAAATATTATATCTCTTTACAATCGTGCGTGCACTGGTATTATGGTTATTAGGCAAAGATCGGTCTAAAGATTTTTTTTAACATACTGGGTAGAACAAACATCAAACAGGAGATGCACAAAAGGATAAATATTTTATACTTATTCTGTCTCTTTTTTTAAACAATTTTATTTGTTTATACTTCGTCGTATTAAATAAAAGAAATCACTGGCCTCACAATTGTACAATACGATTTTTATCTCGACGAAGTCATTAAGATATTAAAAATATAATTTTATAATTTTTATATATGTGCTTGTCTCGTTTATCGACATTTACGAGTAGATCTCATTGACTATGCCTATTTTTCCAGGATATTTTGCATAAAATATAAAAATTTATAATCATGTTGAATATAATAATTTTGATTTAATTATAGTCGAATTGGATATTGGCAAAGTTTTATGGTAAGCCATCTAAAAATATAAAATGTAATTTCAGATCATAGCATCTGAAATTACACTATATCATTTTTATAGTGTACAGAATAAATATTTAAAAAAAACATAATTAATTGCTACATTTTAATGACTTAATAACAACGAATTACTTTGAAATTTCTTGTCGTTTGGTGAAAATTATTTACTTTTCCAAAGAAAATATTTTTATATTGCAAAAAATCGTAATTACTATTTTTAATAAGTTTATTAAAAAATTTATATGCCTTTCAAGTTTTGATAGCATTTGCTTTATGCGGCAATATGCCGGAAGATTCAAATTATATGTTGGCCGGCAACCAACAGGCCAGTCCACTTTGAACTGAAGTATATGTTCGGTCGTGGTGGTAAAATTTTAACACTTTGATTGTCGCTAACCACATAAATAAAATAGTACAACAAAATTCCATATTTGACCTGTTAGGGTTCTGTAACTCGAAAGGAAAAACGAAATCCTTATAAGATTACTCAATTTTCCGTCCGGCCCTCGATTAGAACCGTTTCGCGGAAACCACTGGATATGGGAAGTGGAAATTTTACACAGTAATAAAACATATTAATCCCCATATATCGCAATTGCTAAAATTCAAAAATGACATTCAGATTACAAAATATTTTTTTAAAAATTCTAGGATAATACAGTATAACTCGCGCTCTGTAGCTTCTTTGGTTGAAAGCGAAGACGCACTGCAATATATTGTAAATCTTGTAAATAAGTGATTACTTTAAGTAACGTAATTATAAATAGTAATATGCTATGATATAACTTAATTTAAAAATACATACATAACAATACAATAATTATAACAATATAATAAATCTACACGAAATTAGTATATAAAATAGGTTTTTTTCCCTATCCCGCATAATACGCTTTCTTGCCTCTCCTTCTCGCTTCATCTTTGAAATCCTCTTAATCGGGTTTTATTGTATATCTTCACAAAAATATTAAAAAATATACTTAATTTAAATTATGAAAAAATATATTAATGATTCTAGATGTCATAATTTTTAAAATATCCACCATGTCTTCTATGTATTTCTAATGTATTTACATTTTCTGATTTTGAAAACCGAATTTCTCGGAAGCTGTGCGGCGTTAAAACTTAAAAATTTGCTTAGTAATGTATATTGTTAACCTACATATTTTGCAAATATTTTAAACCACCAACTTTTTTAAAGATAAGTTGGTGGTTTATTTGTATAAGAACTAAAGATGGAGTAAATAAAATTTTAATTTTTTTTTCTTATTTTATATATCATGTTCCTAATCATTTGAAGAGGTCTATTATCAGGAATACAAAAATATTATTTGCCCAATTTTAAATACCGTATTTAAAAATATATCCTAAAAATTATACAAGTAAAGTATTCTGTAACCTTATTTCGGGGGCTATCGTGCCAAAAATCATGAAGAAATAATATTGGTAAAATCTAATTAAAAGTTTGCAGAAAAACTACAGCAATTGATCCAGATATAGTTTTTGAAATTTTGCGTCAGGTTTTTGCGCTTGCGAAATATATTATAAAATACATTGCCATATATTAACTTTGGGAAAAATTAATATTTGTGTATTTATTTTGTGTAGGAAACCATTGTAGTGTGAGTTCTACTTGATTATAAACATTTAATTATACTTTAATTAAAAATATTTTAACGGGATGTAATGGGCGTGAAATATCATATTATAAGGGACAAAATTTATTCATTGAAAAAATTATTTTCATTCAGAAAAAAACATATTTTTGGAGGAATAAGGTAATTTATTGAAAAATAAAATTTTATTCAAAAACTAAAAATAAAATCGTCATTTTCAAGTAGCATGGAAAAATGCCTTTATATTCATTACGATTTTATTATGTCATTGCCCAATGTTTGTCTATTATTCTCTTACACCGTATCTCACTTAATTAGAATTAAATTGGTAATGGTTACCTGGTGAACGAAGAATTATTACCTGGTCTTATGACCGACGTTATGATGCGGTTTTTTCTCTCTGCTAAAAAATATTTTCTGGACTGATTTTATTTGCTGAAAAAATATTTAAGTCAATTTTTGAGTAAAAAATGCGAGTTTATTATAAGTTTATCGATATACCACATTTTCAGTTTCAATATGAGTGTTGAAATCTTATCAGCACTAGTCTCAATGTAATCAGACGATGTACCAAATCACGCGATGAACAAAAGTAAAAGTGTTGTCCCCTCCTCTTCGTTCCTAAGCACTTTGTATAGGTAACTGTGATAAAGCATATTCAAGAATTTGAATCGATCTATACAATGAAACTAAAGTGGTTTTGGAACAATGCAGTGTGTAATTTCCGCACTAGTTTTCGCTCTCGTGCATAAACCATAGTATTCATTCACGGGAGCGAAAACCCCCATACCTGAGAACTTGTTTTCATTTAAAAAACGGTTTCAAAATTCCTATGAATTGCTCCCACAATTAATATTCCAGACGGTTCATGCAATCACTTTAATATTGAGATACATGGGACTCAATTTATTGAATCACTATGTGCAAAATGGGAAAATGTAAACTTATGTAAAATTATAAAATGTTAATATTTTATTTCAAATCTATCATGTCGAAAATATTAAACTGAGTCCAGAGTAGCATTTAATTGTAATAATATTATAACAATTTCATTTTTTAATATTGATCAAAGAAAGGATTAAATATTTATGAATAATTTCACAAGAAACCTCCTTCGCAACTGTTGTCTGCGTACCGATAATCTCAAAATTTTTCTTAATTTTTTAGGCCAATTAACATGAAATATGAAACTTTTGGTCAACCCAACCTCAGGTCACATATTCCATATTAGTTAGATATTCCAATAAGTTATATTTTGTGAATAAGTTATATTGACGTTAGTCAAATTGAGTAACGTCAATATAACTTGTCCACAATTTTCATTAAATGACACTACTATCCCTCTGTTATTTCAATCTTTAAGAACTGTTATGAATTAGTTTAAATATTGTCTCATTTTCTTATTCGGAACGTGAATGAGGTTTGCTTCCGTTCATGATCAATGCAAAATGTATGTCCTCTTGCTCTTGTAACGTTTTGTACCGATCGTAGCATTTCCTTCATCTCGTTTTTGTAATTCACCTCTCTTTCACCTTACAGTACTTGTATTCGAATTTATAATAGTTTTTTTTATTTCCTCTCTTTTATCAATATCACAGGTACCAAAAGTGAGTTGAGTTTATTGCAAAGCAAAAACAGATGCACGGTAAAAAAGAAACAATTGAAATTTTGCTGAAGATATTTCTGTTCGTAGATCTATTAATAACTATATACAAAATTTTAGCATTCCACAATCGAACGGTTAAAGTGAAAGTCTCATAATTTTGTCATGTATGGAAATATATGTATATACAAAATATAGAAAAAATAACGAAATACTTAACCAATAACAATGTTTCAAATTCTCCTCAAAATTTTTGCTTTCAAATCCTCGAACTTGTAATATGTAACAAAATATTTACTAAAATGAATTATTTGGAAATTATCAATAACAGTGTTACTAAAAAAAAAATGGTTAAACTTAAGTTATACTAGTCTTGTTACGAGAATAATCATACCGGTCGTAAGGTGATTGTTTATACTTGTAATGTGCAATCAAATTTGAAACTCAACCATAAAATGGCATATTTCGTATTTGGAAAATTTGTCACTTTTCTTTTCTTGGCTCGATTTTCGGAAAGTAATCGAAAGATCATTTTTAAACTTCAACAATACTTCTCATCATCAGGGTTCGAAAACATGTGTCGTTTCATTTTAAAATTGTCCGAGAAGAAACTTTCACACACAAACCTCGCCCATGTCAACAAGTAACTGCCACGTCCAATTTTTTTTATACCGTCGACTCAAGAAGTAGGTAAATCAAAATAAAATAAGTTAGTTATGTAAATTTAGTAATGTAAAAAGTAATTCGTTTTTGCATGTTATCCAAAATAATATTATAATTAAATTTTAATCAGAGAATAATACTGAGATTTTTAGAACTTTATAAACATTTAATTAAAGAGTTAGAGCAGGAAAATTATGCTGTACCATGCTTTTAAATATGTGTTTAGAGAAAAAGGGCTTAAAATGAAAAATAGAAAGCCGCTGACATTTTAAAAATTGTATCCAATGATAATACACCCGATTCTATAAGCAAGAAAATGAATTCACCATTCTACGTGTATCGAAATACTTTGATATAAATTAAAGTTGTTTATATATATATATATATATATATATATATATATATATATATATAGCTACCTAATTATCTCGTTTACCATATCAAGCATCAATTTGCGGATTTTCAAACATATAAACCTAAAGCTCTAGAAATTCTGAAGCTATGACCGAAAAGAAAGTGGACGTGTATGATGAGGTTATCAGGCCTCTCTCTTTAATTATTCAGCCCTAACTGTAATTTTTAGCTATCCATATCTCAGAAGAAAAAACTAAACCATTACAAAATTACTCACGTGTCCGTCTGTCCGCCTGTCATGGCCGTTTTTTGAGAAACCACTTGACGTAGAAACTTAAAAAGTGGCTTTGTAATAAAACTATGCTACAAAACACTATTTAAAAAAATATCATCCAAAAATAAGGAGATACGCACTTTTATTATCGTGAAAATCTCAACAACTGACATCTGGCACCTTCGTTAGAGATTTCGTACGAACTGCTTCCAAAACCTTATTTCTTGTATAATTATAGCTTTGATAGCTTTATAAAAAGGGAGGTGAACATAATTATTGGTATATAACTGAAGATATCTATTAAAAAAAAATGTAAAAAAAAAAAAAAAAAAAGAAAAATTTATATATATATATATTTATGAAATATATTTTAGGAAACTTATATCCACTTTCATCTAATCTGTCTATCTTAACACATTGATGTCTACGCGAATACGAGCAAGTTAATATGCTTTATCACTGTGGCGCAATTCAAGTTTCTACATGAAGAGGTTTCTGAGAAAAATGACTGTGACAGACGAATACGTGATTGGTATTATATGAGTCCCGTTTTTATTTTTGAATTACGGATTATATTTTTTCTTTCGAGGTGTGGAGTCCCAAAATGATTTAAAAAAGTTTACACTTTTTTCACATAATAAAACACTATTTTCTTCATCAAAATAAAATTAAAATTTATAAATATGTCAGCTTTGTTTTTGGAGCCCAATTCAAGATTACATGGGTTAAGGTAAAATATTACCATGAAAAAACATCATTAACTAAACTGAGTGAAAGTACCAAAACAAACACAACTCCTATACTTTATTGTTTATTAATATTTTAGGGTTCTGCAGTCAAATGAGGAAAATTAAATCGATGAAAAAATTATATTAATGCATGATGAAAAATTACAAATTTTTCTGATAGACCTCTCACTACATAAAAATTTATGGATTACAATTTTCTTCTCACCGACCGCGCCGAGGAGATATAATAGAAATGTTTTTTCCAATAAAATCGTAAATATTACATATATTTTTGGCACAGTATTTCCTTCGCCAGTTAATTTTTTTCAATTTTTTTAAATAGTCCCTCTAACTTTTAACTACGGGTGTAGAAAATTTTTAAAAAAATGTATATTTTATTGGATTTTTTACGGTCTCTCTTTTGTGATATTCATGAAATTTGCAAATTATTTTTAATTACAATATATTGTTCACAACCTGTAAATAATAGATACTTATTTTTTTTTAAAAATCCTTTCCTGGGTTACATCAATTTTCATTTCAAGAAGACTAAAGGCCGAATTTCCTCAGATCATGTCAAATTGCAACCGAAAGTTTTACGGTAAGAATTTACTCCACGCTCTTATGTATCTACAAAGAAGTTAACGGCTCACTAAAATTTATAACTTTATTAGAAAAAGAAAAGTTAGTCTAAAAAGTATATGTGGTAAATTATAAATTCCATAATGTTTTAAACCTGAAATGTTTAAAGAATTGTAATATATATCACAAAAAGTAACATTACACGAAGTTGACAATTCATCTTGCGAATATGGTTTCCAGGTTGCATGGAAAATTAGGGTGCGGTGACAGTTTCAAGTTAAGAAAACTTATGGAACAAATGCGCTGTCGCTCGAACTATTACAAGTAACAACGAAAAGAAGGAAATGAAAATATGTCAGTCCTTGTTATATTCGCAAGATATTGTTCGATTATTTATGTTTCTCTGCTTCATAATATTATAAATTTGTGGTCTATTTACAAGATTAATAAACTGAAAAACCCACGTCCTTGTGTTTGGGGGTGTAAAAACTCTAAATAAAAAAGTATTTGGACCATGAAAGAGAGATCGTTGCCTGAAAGTAAATATTTTCCGTGAATCGAGAAAGTTTTTGGGAAATTAGGCCCATTGGAATTTTGCCATTTACGAGAATTTTACTAAGTATGATAAATGCTAGCTGTTCATTGTGAACTAGTTTTAATGAACGTCCTTGCGTCATTTGTCTTGTTGACTGAAACCAGGAAAATAGTTACAACTTTTAATTTTGAGTTCAATTAAAAGTTGCTATATTCTTGGCTGACAGGTTGTCTTAAATTTATGCAACATGAAAATGTATTAATAGCTGGGTTTACCAGCAAATTTCTTTCGTGTTTATTTTTATTATTGTAAGGGTGTTTTATCCAAGCAATAACTTAACTAAATGCGGGATATTTTGAACAGATTGAAAAAATTAAAGAATAAAAAGAATGCTAAATTGACTACTAAGGTGATTTTGGCAACAATATTTTATTTGCATTATCTGCTTATTTCTTTTATTAATCATATATTATATGTGCATTTTAAAATCACCCTGACTATCCAGGTTAAAATAGGTCCTAGTTCAAACTACAAACTTGGAAGTTGTGACAATTTCGCCAATAAATTATTAAGCTTACGCGCTTGGTTGTTAGAGAATGGGCATCAGTTATTTAATTTTATGTTCTTTGGTTATTGACCGATGGTAATGAAGGTATTTATCTGAATTTATATCAGGATATAATATTTTATCCAAAGAAAATCCTCTTTAAAAGGTTTCTGTGGTATTTATGTGATATTATTGCAGATAAATAGGCTGACTGATAAATAGACAAAACAAGCCTAAAAAAGAATGTTTTTTCTGTTCGATACCGGGCAAAATTTTGCACGTATCATATCTAGTTGAACGATTTTACTTATACATTAGTAGGGTGTTTAATGTGTGCCTACAATACATGCTCTAACTTATAATCAAGTAGTTACGATTTCATTTATATTATGCTGCTATCTCCTTCCCCGTCCCCCTGATGGTCACTAAAAGGTCACGCTTCGTTCGCCGAACGGTATCAATCGTCGAATTCGGAAGTATATCGGTGGGAGTACTCAGGACAATCAGTTAATAAATAAGCCAGTCTATCTACCTTGCATGGTTTAAGCTATATTCATAGGGATCTGTTACACTTTTATCATCGTTATGTCCTTACGAATTGTAGTGATAATACGATAATGTGAAGTCCATAATCTTCTTCAAGATGGGACCTTTTCAAGCCAAAATAACTTGGGTCTCCAAATATTAAGGTAAACAAACAAATAAAGCAAAAAAAGTATTCTACTTTCTCATTATTCTATCCCTGTTATTTGGGGCCTGATGATATTAGTACTTTAATGATTGTCATTATTCCTCAAATTATGGGTTTTCTAAGACAAACTTTATAAATGAAACTCAAACAAACTAGCTCAAACAAACTAGCAAAGAAAAATAAAAACTTTTCCGCTTTATATGTATATTAGTATAAATAACGCAATTTCTATCATGTCTAAATTTATTAGAGTATCGTGTCTTTAT
This sequence comes from Druceiella hillmani, assembly GCA_039881145.1. Taxonomy (NCBI): domain Eukaryota; kingdom Metazoa; phylum Arthropoda; class Insecta; order Lepidoptera; family Hepialidae; genus Druceiella; species Druceiella hillmani. Next base: position 10,515,394 of record JAYKKI010000078.1, on the reverse strand, counting down.
TAGATTATAATTATAAATTACATATGTTATTTAAGTGAAAGACAATATGTAGTGAAAGACAATATGAAATTTGAACTTTAATTAGAATTGAAGAAATGGTCTAAATAATTCTATGCTATTTCTTAGTTTAATTAAAATGTTTATATAACCTAATGTAATGTAAAGATTTTCAGGAGAACTTATTATACTCATCCTCTTCAGTACTTTGAAAAGTGAGTTTCTAATCTGCGATTGTGTCTTTGTTTAGGTCCGTTATCAAGAATCCACACGAGCTTGATTTATTACTCGTGTATCTTTGTACTTTTTATTACGTAGTAAAAACTACCCATATATCTGTATACAACCACGTAATAAATAAATGTATTCCATACATCAATCTGAATAGAAAACTCAACTGTTTCTGAAAAACATCATTGTAAATATTGCAATTTCAAAGAATATATGTATTTTTTTATTGAAATGAACTCAAACTATATTAAGCCTTTTGCACAGAATCAGCTGCATTAATAATAAATGTATTTTTAATATACTTGTATATTTTAAAATATCATAGACAATATACATCCGATCAAATAAATATGAAAATATAGCAAGCCACAATTAGGCACATATTAGAAAACAAGCTATGTCGTAGATGCGGAAGAATACTGCAGGTCGAAAAATCTACACAAATTGATATAATTGTTTGTCCACAATTAAATTAAACTAAGTGATATAGTATTATTTCTACTTTCTTAAAGTTCTTTACCACGAAGACTTTTACTAGGTTTCGTTGCATAACAACATCTTCAGGTGGGTATTAGCAAAGATAAAATAAAATTAAAATTTTTCTGAACTCATTTTTGTGCGAAAAGTTTAAAACCAAATTCGCATACCAAACATTTTATACACTATGAAAAATTTTGCCTTATCGTCTTATATTTCGGTTCGATTATTATCACTGGAAAGATCTAAAAAAATATTGTCGTCGACGTCAATAAGGAAAGAAAATTTTGGAAAACCTTCTAAAATTCACCATGTATTTGTAACTAGCGGTAGCTTGCGGCTTCGTTCGCGAGGAATGCAAGTGCAGCGTTTTAATGCATTTATTTTGTACACTTATATTGGAGGCAAATAATTATTAAACTAGTTTAATTTTCGTGTGGGAGACTTGCTCTCCATCCCCTCATTCTCACGTATTCCTGCAGACCACCCAGTGCCCACCGTCCGTGTGATGGAGATTTTGCTTAATTTTCGTAAATTTTTGGCATTACAACTTTGCAACTGTTTGAGAAATCACGATGAAACAAAAACTAAATAGGTCTATCTAAACCAATTACTACTAATAACTTTTAAAATTCAATAGCTTTACTGGCTATAGAATTTTACAAGTCCGCATGAACACTGAAACCACTGACATGAATCAAAATGTATGTCAATGGTTTCAGTAGTTGCAGAGTTATGATTTCATCCTACATATAAAAAGACGATTTTTTTTAATATTACATTTTTTGATACACAATTTAAATATATAAATAGCCATTATTGCTATTTGCTCGACTGCTGATAAGAATGAAGAAATAAATATTTATTGAAGTTTCTAATACGCAAATAAAATAAAACTATTTGAATTATTATATCATCCTCTTCCGTCGGTATCCTCGAACGGTGTAAAGATTGTAGTTGTTCAGGTATCGCGTGTTTTGTGTGAAGTGAAATTACCTTATTCGTGATAAATCATCAGAGATTAAGATATCTTATCACATTTCTTTATATCTGATATAATTGAAATGGGATGGCGTCAATATATATCATCTGGTATAATATAAAAGTTACAATAGTTAAAATTATATTTATAATTCTCCTACATCTAAAAATCTATTCTCTTTTTTCATAATTTTAGGTTACCTTGTTTGGAAAATAATGGTAGAAAGACACATTTTTTTGCACTTTTTTAATTATATCAGTGTTTAATTATATCATAGTGACTTCAAATTTCTACGCTGCTTATCGTACTTTTTCTAATAGACGGACTAAGACAGATATACAAAATAATAGATGAGTGATCTTATGAAAATGTTGCTTCTTCTTTTAATGCATGAATTCCTAAAATGGATTTTATTCGATAACGTGCTCAGTAATATTCCTAATCAAATCAAAACTCAAATCACGATGTTTCAATCTCAGTTTTTAAATGAATTTAAAAACATTTGAGCTTGTAAAAGTTGAGAAGCATATTGTTATGATAACACTATGTGTAAAGAATTACATATATGTGGTATATATAGCATATAAAGTATATAACACCATTCTTTGATAGGAAAACATATTACGTGTTGTAATACTTATGTTTCCGTTCGTCAGTTTGTTTTCTCGATAAAAATTTGACCTGAAAAATTAGACAGTTATTAAGCATAGAATTTCACCAATCTCTATTCAAACAAATTCTCTCTTTGAATACGCAATTTAATTAACATTAAAAATATTTCAAGGAAGTTTTAGAATGGCAAATTAATTTGTTGATTTCTTTTTAATTTTGTACATCATAGACGTCATTTAAAAAGGAATCGCTGAAACGGCTAGTTGCAAGGATCCCCAAAATATTTTAAATCATAATTCCGTGTCCATAGAAATACTGAATATATTAATTTATTGCTTACACCTTATTTGCAAAACTACCGAACTTAAACTTGTGAAATTTATAGTTTCTAACTTAATTTAAATTTATAGGACAACTATAACGGTTATCCCAGGTCTTACATTTGCCTTTCGAGATATATTAGACGATGTGTTTACGCGTTGAAAAGTAATATTAATAAACATAAATTATTAGAAACACTACAAACCTTCTAATGTTTAAAATGTGATACAACCGATTATGATGCAAATGACAAGAACTTAACAAGTTCTTTATCTATATTATAAAGAAATATATTTAATTCATTATCCCTGCTAATATTCCGAAAGCGAAACGTTGTTAATTTGTGTCTTTGCCTTTCTTTCATGCTTAAACAACGCAATAGATTGCATGAAATTTGAATATAGTTATATACATCCTAGATTAAAACATAGGCTATATATAAATACGCTATATTTTACAGAAGTAGACTAATGAATGAAAATGTGAAGAAATTTATGTCAGCAGACGAAAAACTGAATGCTGAATAACTTAATTTTCTTAAGTAAAGAAATACGTTCGATTTAACTTTCCAAATTCATTGGTTTATTATCGCAAGGTGTTATAATTTAGACTACTATCGCATAAAATGCGCTACACGCTACAATGCGCTATTAAAATTTAAAAACCTAATTTGAAAATTACTTTAGAATATAATAGAAAATTTACCTCACAGCTTCATAAATAACCTGACTGAAATCCATGCAAATTTATTTAAAAAAGTCTGAGGTTTACCAAAAACTATGCAAGCACGGCTGCGTTCAAAAGTTATAACGCTTAGTGATTAAAAATATATATTTAACCTTGCTGAATTCAGCCACTTATATAGAAGTAAATTAGTATGCAAAGTTGGCATCCCTTCTTATATATTGAATGAAGTTAATTTATTTTTGTCTTTACCAATTTAATATAAATTATTCAAGACAATAATTACATTAGAGCAAACTTATTTTTGTTACTACTTTTTTAAAACCTTTAACTATCATGCTCAATTCGAAAATAAAATGTAAAATTTGCTAGATACGAATAGAACTTAAACTACGACATTTCTTTAAGTTCCACAGTTCCGTAGGTCACTTACATACTTGCGAAGTTTTGGTAATGCATAATATTTCTCTTCAACTATTTGCAAATATTTATGCTAATTTTAACAATTGAAATAAATTGTCTGGCATATCTGTCACAGCTGTCAAAATATCGTTCATTGCTGTAGTTTTCCGTTAAACTTTTGGTAAATTTCCAGTATGTTGTTTTTCCATAATTTTTAAGGTAATAGTTTCGGAAAAGAGAGGGAAGTGACATATTTTTTGAATATGTAAGGTCTAAGTAAATATATTATATTTTTCACATTCATATTTTTAAGCCTTAGCTTTTGAATATGAGTTGAAAAGCTTTATCAGTATGCCAAATATCAAGTTTTTACGTCAAACAGTTTCTAAGAAAAACGGTTCTGATAGACCAACAGAAACGTGATAATTTGAAACATATATATTTGTAAACAACAAACAGAAAATATTCTTAAAATTATTTAGGTTTAATTTCACTTTTACTTAGGTTTGTATTTATATAAATTATATGAGCAATGCTATGTACTCTGATACCTAGTTATATTTTTAACAACCCGGTGCAGAAAATTTATTAATAAAACGCTAACAGATTTATGTTATTAGGAGAGGCTAACGGCTACACAGCAAGGAACAAAATTTGGGATAGAGCCATTTAATTTAATGAACTATCTGGCGTCGGCCGCTCTTGCGTTGCCTTCTTTGTTTTATTCATAGCAAGGCGGCGCTAGAGTACTTCGAAATAATGAAGCCGTCGTAGTAAAGGTTATGATTATACGCCTGAGAATACATTTTAATGTAATTGTAATTCAAGATGTACAAATACACTAATCCCAAAGTTCTCCGTTTATTTAATTATTTTGTGTTCAGTATCTTTACGTAAGAATTTGATGGAAAACCTGGGCTAACGATTACGAGGCATATTTATTACGAAATTTCAATGGTTGACAAAATTTTAGATTAGACAGTATGATAAAAAAATCTGAATCATTTACTACTCAACATTTGAATCTGAACGAAGTGTAGTGTTTTGTTTATTTCTCATTACGTATTAATATTATAATGCTAGTTATCGTAAATGAGTAGAATTCATAATTACTTCAGTATTATAATTTTATAATAATCAGAAATATAATGGCAATAATAGGATCGTTTTACGTAGTTGGTAATTGATACAGCAGGGAATGATATCAATAATTGCAAATTAGGTGCAATAAAAATTCCTAGCAAGTTTTAACATGTTTCAACGATATTTGCCTTCTCGTTTAGGCCACTCAGGTCGTAGATGTAGTTTTATACGTACATACTTCACTGGTTATATTATAAAGACGTTTCATTAAAGCTCTAAGAGGTTTTCAGAATCTGATGCAATTTGTTTCAACTATAAAACGGCGATCTCCTTCCAGTAAGGGATTTCGTCGACCCTTAGCAAATTTTTATGCAACCGTGCTCAACGTCAGTAATGTCAGTAAAATGGATATAATGGCAAAGAAGTTTAAACAAATTCAAATAAATCTAATAGAAAATTTAGACTAACGTGGAGACGTAAATTAGTAATAATGAAATGTCAAGCTATGTTTGATGAATACACAGTTTGCTGCCCCGGAAGTTGATAATCGAGACAGGTGGATTCTTTCACTGTTTTTCTGATGGGGTACTTTACCACACATTTAATTTCTAAGTTCATTGGTATTCTGAGATTTCAATGTAGGAAATCACATAGGTATATACACATCTATTAAAAAAATTCCTGAAAATATCTTGTCTTTCAATTTTTCAAGATCTTCATGCAATACGTTACTAGACTATATTAATGTAAAGTAATTGTTTTCACACTGGCTATGTCTATGTCATGAAGATCTGTTTTTTTTAATGGAATAGGAATTTCGGAGAGGATTTTAGTTTCACAAAGAGTCAAAAGTTGTACCAAGTGGTCTACGCTAATGTGACTAAACCATATCTTTTTTATTGTTGTGCACTGATCTTTTCATGCTTCCAGTCTTTTATGCTAGGGAAGCTTCAGGAAATAAGTACGTCACAAGAGACTCAGCTAAAAATCAAGACAAGCTTAAAGTTAGGTATATTCTGAGTAATGGTACTTTTAGGTGCATTATTTCTGGATAAAATTATGGCCACATTAATAAAAATTTATGCAATATAAGCCACAAATAAAAGCTGTTCGAAAATAAATTAAAATGGACTTAAATTGTTTCGAAATATAAAGCATATAAATGGAGAGTTTTTGCGTAATATTTAGAAATGAATAAGAACATAAATTCTAAGAAACTAGATTTTGAATTAATTTTAAGATATACAAATGTCAAAATACTACATTGAAATAAGTTTTTATGTCATCTAACGTGAACTGGTTGTAGAATTTATTTACTATGTCAGTAAATTCTGATCATATCTGGGGAATATGGGACATGAAAGAAACTTCAATGAAATAAAATTGCGTTGATAATATGTCAGTTTCTCACGAATGTTCGTTTTGCCCATAGTTTGTTTAAAAAAACGTTTGCTTGTGCGTTTTCTCTACTATTAGTCATATCGAATGTTGCAAAATTTACAAAAGGCCCAATATTATGCAGTATTTCATATTAAGGTTGAAGTTCAAAGGACATTTCTAATTGTTTGCTTTTGATTTGTTGCCAGAACCAGCAGATGATGATAGGAACTCATTATTGGTGAAGGGTAGACCCGTCCACTTTGAGTTTGATTGCTTTATCTGAGAAATTCATTGGTCACAAGTTGTGGCCAGGATCTCAAGAAGGTGTAAAATTTTGCAACGATGAATGCTGAGGAGTAAGCTTATCGAGTTTGAACTTATCTAATTTACATTGAATTTAGCAAGAAGGCAAAAAGTAAACGCGCAGGTATTTATATATGTGCAGGTTTATATAATGGTAGGGAGAAACTAAATAATGGTATGTAGCTTCTATTATGTAAGAATATATGTACTCCAGTCAGAAAATTATGTAAGTAAATAAAAAAGGAACCATGTTAGCAAGTAGGTAAGCATATACAGTTAGTAGACATAAATGCATGATTTAATTAGATTCCGTAAATAAGTAATAATAGAGAAAGTGACTTACTTCTCTCAAATTATTTTAATATTTCCATTGGTGTGAAAGTTTTGCTATCATATAGCCTCAATAACAATCTGTTTCGTACTAATTGTGAGAAAGCGAAGCAAATGAGTGCCATTTATCAACAAGAAGAAATACCGAGTTTGATTAATAATACCCACCCAAGATAAAACTAAAAAATGTAATGTTATTGATATATCGGTACGATTATATTCTTTATTAAAGGCCCCAGATGCCCACGTCAATTACAATAAATGGGATGTTGTTAAATTCTTCGTTATTCGTGGCATTCTGGGTAACATACGGTTTCATAAATATTATAATGACTAAATTAAAAGTTGGGAAGAAATGTAACCGATTTCAAACAATCATTGGAAGAGAAAACAAAAAAAAGAAAACGAAAAAATGAAAATGTAAGTAATATTTAAAATTTTGCAGCAAAATGTCGTTTCCAAGCATTAATAATTTTTTAGAGTTTTGTTACAATTATTGATTTTTGGAGTCGATACCGAGTAGAAACTGATGCTAAGATACTGTCGATGCCTGTCTTTCTCTTGCGTACATGCATGCCTATACACACAGCATTTGTTGTACTTTTGGCTTGGATTAAAATGGACTCGATGCCAAATACGACTCTTCCGTGTACACGCGCACCAATTTTTTATTAAAAAAAGTTACTTTTGCCATCTTCCGATATTTATTTCTCTTACGTTCATCTTTCAATAATTATTCATATGTCGACTATGAAGTAAATTCACATAGTTTAAAAGATGATATCTCAATATATCTTAAATATTCACATTTTATTTATGAACTATATGATAAATTGAAAAATAAATGACATTTCGAATATTGAGTTCTCACAAAAAACGCTAGGGTTAGGTTGTAATTAAGATGCTTAAGATTTGGGTTACGAATTGATCAGCCGCTGAGGTCAACCACCGAGGTCAATTTCAGTAAATATGTAAAGCTTGCTTTATTTAATATGTTAATGAATGCAATATTTCTCACGTATTTGACACTTCACTTTCGAAATGTAAGCAATAACATACTGCAAAATATATATCAGCAGATGAATTATATGCTACAAAAACATAAAACAATAGAAACTTGCATATTCCACCTACTTCCCACATATTCACAGAGCTCATACCACTTTGCATTGCCACTTCATAACTTTCCCCACGTTGCTGCTATCATATATTTCTTCACATCTATTTGGGTAATCCCACACAAACACACACACACACACACACACACACACACATATATATATATATATATATATATATATATATATATATTTATACATATATATATATATATATATATATATATATATATATATATATATATATATATATATATATATACAGGTTGTCCAGTGGCAGATTTCAAAGTTTGAACAAACATAGTTTCTGAACGCAACACATAAAAGGGGCGCGGGGGGCGTCGTTAGAAGCGCAAGCGATGCGGATGTTTTAGTAGCAATGCAACAGTGGAGTGGAGAGTACCGCGCTTTGGCCGTCGAGGCGTACATTTCGAGTGGATTTTCGCTGTCTGTAGCACGCCGCCGATTTAATAATCGTTACAGTATTCGTCGATTACGTGATGGACCATCGATCAACCTCATTCAGTCATGGGTAGCAAGGTTCAGAGCTACAGGATCAACATTAAATAGGCCCAGGCCAGGACCTACACCATTGGTAGCCACGGATGAAAATGTCGAGCGTGTTATGGTTTCTGTCGTTGAAAATCCCCGTTTATCACTGCGTACACGTTCATCGATATTGGGAATTCCGAAATCAACTTTACAGGTAATAATATACAAAAAGCTCAAGTTCCATCCATATAAAATTCAAATTGTTCAAGATTTACACGATTCTGACTTTGAATTAAGAAAAACTTATGCGTAGGTGATGTTGTTGAGATTTCGTACTGCTACCTGGATGGGCAACATACCCTTTAGTGACGAAGCTCACTTTCACATTGGAGGATATGTGAATAAGCAGAACTTTGATTACTGGGATGTCCACAACCCAAGACAAATGCATAAAGAGCCTTTACATAAGCCTAAAGTAACAGTCTGGTGTGCCATGTCTGCATTTGCAATCATAGGGCCTTATTTCTTTGAAAATCAACGTGGCCAAACTGTAACTGTGAATTCGGAAAGATATGCCCAGATGTTAAAGACTTTTTCAGAGTGGAACTACAGAATAGTCTATCCTTCAACCAAAGTACATGGTTCCAGCAGGACGGGGCCACAGCTCACACTGCTAATATGTCCATGAATGTAGTGCGGCAGTTATTTCCAGAAAAAAACATATCCCGAAACGGTACCGTACCGTGGCCACCTAGGTCACCCGATTTAAGCCCATGTGACTTTTTCTTATGGGGATACTTAAAATCCGTTGTTTACAAAACAAATCCGAGCACCGTGACACAACTTAAAGAAAATATTCGAGCCGAAGTCAGTAGGATACCCCAGTCGCTCTGCAAACGCGTTTTTGAAAACATGGGTGCTAGACTCGAAGATTGTGTCAGACTCGATGGCCGCCATTTGGAAAACGGGGTTTTTAAAAATTGAAATCCGCATTTGTTCTTATAAAGGTTCATATATATATATATATATATATATATATATATATATATATATATATATATATATACATATATATATATATATAAATATATATATATATATATATATATGGTGCCGTAAAATAATTAAAAAAAGTGCTACATTTATGGACCTCGATTTCTCAGTTATCACCATTTTTATTAGAGATCATTTTATATACGAAATTTGAATTGGGGTAGATTTAAAAGAGAATGATCCATGTACAAATATTACGTACTTTTGACAGACAGTAGGAAAATGTTTGGTTATGTGGCCCTTAGTAGCATGATGTAGGTCTGCGAGTGAAAATTTTTTCTCAGAGACCACTTACCGTAGCAAGTTTAAATTTATTATATTATGTTTGATAGATCGCTTTTTAGCAGTGTCGTCGTGTTTGCTAAGGGATGAAAACTTTCGAAAATGAAATGATGAAAATGATCATTGATTGCTAATGTATTCTTCATAATTAATATAACTCTAAAATTTGCCATTTCCATCAAAGTATTAAAAATTACGGGTCAAAACATGTATAAAAAAGCAAGTATTTTAAACGAAGTTTTTATCTCTTTATATTATTGAGAAGGTCTAAAAAAATAGATACAAATGGGGAAAAATATATAAAAATAATAATAAGACAGAATTACTGAGATATTTAGATACTAGTATTCTATTATTTTAACATTAACAACATACTGCGTACTTAAATATTTTATGTAAATATTATCAACATTATATTATATGAAAAAATTTCGAACAATATAGCAATGTCTATTATCCCGTCTAAGGACCGGGCGCTGATTAGCGATTTTACGGAAACTGTTCGTGAACAACTGAAATTCGCGACACCTATACTCCCAAAATTTAATTATCAATTAATGGCGAAAATTATTCATAAAACATATAATAAAATGAAATTAAAAAGGTAGTTTCCACTGTGAAAATATACATTATGATTTTAATTAATTCGGAAAGATATTCTTGGTTACGTGTACGCGTATTCAAATTTTAGGTATGCAAATCGAATCAACTGTAAAATATTTAAAAATTTAAGTAAATACTCGGAATACATAATAAATTCTCTACATTTTGACATAAAATAATATATATTTATTATTTTATATCAAAATAATAAATATATATTATTTTAGTAATAACATAAAACAAATATTTTTATTATTTTGTCACAAAGTACATAATATACCAAATGGAGAAAGATTTTTTCTCGATATGAATATGTATTTTTATAATTTTAGTAATTCGGAAACCAATATTAACGCTTGCTCGTGCACGCGTCCTCCAAATCAAAATATTGCAATCGCAATCATTTTTAGATATTCGAAGAAACAAAGTAAATATGACTGTTACTTTGTATTTCATTATTTATTTTTCAATCTACAATAAATTCCTATTAATGAAATATTTGTGTATATATATATATATATATACATATATATATATATATATATATATATATATATATATATATATATATATATATATATATATATATATATATATAGCTCGTCATATACTCGTAAATATGTGTATATTCACACATACGTTGAAGTAACTGAAGATGCAACATGTCATACATACATTTTTCAATAAATAATTAATTTTTTTTAATTTAAAAGTTGTTGTTACTCATTAACATGGAACTCGTAGCTTTTATTTCGGTCATCCTAAGAAATGTGAAAATCTTGTGTACATAGCTTTCGTAGCTTTCCCAACTATTCGTTTCCTTTACAGACTTTCCCAACTATCCGTTTCTTTTACAGACTTTCCCAACTATCCGTTTCTTTTACAGACTTTCCCAACTATCCATTTCTTTTACAGACTTTCCCAACTATCCGTTTCTTTTACAGACTTTCCCAACTATCCGTTTCTTTTACAGACTTTCTCAACTATCCGTTTCTTTTACAGATTTCCCCAACTATCCGTTTCTTTCACAGACTTCCCCAACTATCCGGTTCTTTAATAGATTTTCTCAACTATCCATTTCTTTTACAGACTATTCCAACTATCCTTTTCTTTTACAGACTTTTCAAAATATTAATTTCTTTTACAGACTTTCCCATCTATCCTTTCCTTTACATACTTTTCCAACTATACGTTTTTTTACAGACTTTCCTGACTACCCGTTTCTTTGGCAAAAGAAAAGCATAAAAAGATTGAAATGTTTCAAAGAAAATTAAATGCTATTTCACTGTTTTGAAAATCCAGTGAGCGGTAAGAAATCGATAAGAATATTTTAATCTTTTTGACAGGATAGAAACACTCAGATTGGATATTTATGACGCGATCGTTATATATCTATGCTCCGCATTTGTTTACAATTGATACGCAAAACTAGTACTTTATTTACTGAACACATTTAATAAAAATGCCTTGGTATTATATCAATAATATTCGAATATATTGGAAATAATTTTAATTCACGAATCGTAGACCTGGAATTAATTAGAAGACTTCACGCCAATTAATTGTCCACTGTAGTGAAAATGTGAAATGCGAGGATGATCCGTTGAACGACGTGCAAATAATGCATTACTAATAATATATTAGGTAAGATAAGAGAGAAGAGAACATTAACGTTCTTACCTAATACTTAGGTAAGAACGTTAATGTATTGTTATATAAAAATCATCAGTAATGATTTTAAATTTCTTACGTAAATGTATAAATTTGATAGATAGGTAAATATATGTAGCGCTTAATATGGAATACTGTCCTGTAACTATCCCAATTATTGTAGACGATTCGTTACTTTTTATTTATTAATTTATTCCTATGTGTGGTTACTTCGCTGATTTGTTTATGTGTGCATATGTTCGCGGTTCCTTTTATTTTAGATAATGAGAAACAATAGAGCTATATAAAAAATTAAGCAATCGCTGTGTTTACTCGCAATCACTTCAAAACAAAACAAAAATGAGAATTAATGACGTCACTAAAAATACATGAGTGGAATTTTGGCCATATTTACTCTTAAAAGTGAACACAGTGAATGACGTGTAATCTGTCTATGTAAAACATTATGCAAAAACTATAAAAAAATAACGCAGGAATTACGAAGCTTTACATAGCTATGGACCAAGTGAAATTTTTATTAAATATAATCTTCATTGTTGATATTCTCTTCTTAGAAATATGTTTTACTGCATGTTGTTTCTGATGATCCACCAAATATTCAAATTATTAGGAACAAAATAATAACAGTACCATGGAGTTAATTCACTTATTTCAAGTTAATCTTCCTTTTCTGAAACGAAAACACCATTATTTTTTTCATAAATCGAATTTTGATGCTGAACATGAAAATGTAATTAAAATTAAGAAGTCTGCAGAATTTATTCAATCGAATATTTCCATAAAAATCATCAGAAGTGGTAATTATTTCGGTACCGAAATATTAATTCTGATGTTAATGAATTTTATACTCAATTAAATGAAACTACGTGATGTAGTATTATTTCTACTTCCTTTAATTTCTTTACCACGACCTACGTTTAGGTAAAGAAAGTAGAAATAATACTATATCACGTTCATTTAATTATGAACAATGAATTTCTACAAAATTAACGCCAAATTTATTCAATATCAGAATTTTATACATATTCTACATCTATTTCGCATGTAATTATGTCAGCTGCAAAGTCATGTTCTTACCAACTTTTCTAATTGGATATGGTGCAGCATGCGGCTGCAGAAAAATTATTTCCATTATTCACTCATGTATTTTATTTGCAGCGGGAATGGATCTGATAATAGAAAATAAAGACAAAACAAACGGAAGTACAAAGTTAATATTTTTTATAAATAAATTATGAATAAATATTTCAATGATTAATGTTAAATACTTATTTATTCCTTGCTACTATAGCTTGATACTGTTTTATGAAAGAATATTTCGTAGATACAGTAGCTCTGTATCGTTATTTGAGGCTAAAACTATATAAAACAGTTTGAAAGTTTCAGCAACTATATGATTTAAAGATAAAATTACAAGACAGAATGACATTTTGCTGCTACTAACCCCCATAAAATTAGAGTTTATCCAGCATCTGTTTTTCAAAAAAATTATTACCAGAAAGTAAGGTAATAAAGCCATTAACTTTAAACCTTTCACTGCAGTTCGTTGCGACCATATCCCCGGTAATATTTTTTTAAAAACCATAAATAATTATCGAAAGGAAAGCGCGATTGCAGACCAATGTGAATAATTTTAGCCTAACATTGATGAAAAAAATGGATTGTCTCTTTGATACTAAGAACGATTTCCTGCGTTATGTTTGTTGATGTAAGGAAATATCACCACAATGCAAGTAGTAATCTGTTACTAAAATAGCTAAAAAATACTAATAAAACAAAATATTTTTAATACATTGGAAAGAAAAATTGGCCCTTTTCTGTATTACTTGTGAATAGATATTGATGAATAAAATAACATGTATTTGAAGAAGACAAAATACTGATCAACGAAACAGACCAATGGTTACGACATAAATCAAATAAAAAGGATAAAGAAAGGAAATCATATTTAACAAAATAAATGTTCGAAGTGAAATGGTCAAATAAAATATTTTATTCCACTTTTACCTAAACTTAATAGGCAGTGGCTCTCAAACTTAAATATTTAAAGTTTACTTTTCTTTTGCTGATATACAAAGTAAATAACGTTCAATTACTTGTTCAAACTTTAGCTTACAGGAGGACAAACGAGCCAAAATTGTAAGCAGGTAAGCAAAATTAGAAATTCGATCCGTCAGTCAACTTCGGTAAGAAATTCTCTAAACGAGGAACGATCCTTTACAAACAAAACCTGTCTTCAGCGACTTTAATCTCTTTATTTTCCATGAAGCTTGTATCCCTTAGAAACAAGCTTACACATTAAAATTGTAAGTAGAATTTTTTATAACATTAACCAATACAAATTTCTAATCCGTGTTTCAACTTCGAAAAAACATTACTTACATTGTACAAGTCAGTATCACGTATTGTTTATTACATGTTGATAAAGTAAACTAAGTAAAGTCCACCAGATAATTTTGCGATTATGATGTAATTACTAATAAATATCATATACTATTTTTAAATGATTTGCCACGATTTTGCAAACAGTTAAAATATACCTACCACGTAAAAAGCCATAGCTCGAATTTAAATTATTTGACTGTGTCGTTTAAAGGTCTAAATAATTATATAACACTGTGAATGTGCGAATTTTATTGCACAAAATCGCATAAATAAGGTGAAATAAGATATAGTTTACGGTATGAGGTCTAAAGTTATTATAAAAAAAGGAAACTTGGTCCTATTTACTATTTGGTTTGTTAGCTCAGAAGAAAAGTTTATACCTGATGTAAAATATATAATTTCCTTTAATGTAATGTAGTTTCTTCTAAATATCCCGAATACGTGGCTGAAACCTTATTAGCCAATATAATAATTAAAATTGTACATTTCAAATATTAATATTAAGAAAGTTACGGGTAATATCATGCATAGAAAAACAATAACCAAAACTTGTTATTTTCAAATTAGAAAACTTTATGGTGCTCACATTAATTCCAATATTTATTACATTTTATCTCACTACTCAGTATTAAATTTAATAAAATGTGAAATAGTTTACACGATAATGGAGGTGAAGTAAGTTTTAAGATAAATTAAAAAAAAAATTGACTTTTCTAGAGAATGTCGAGTTACATGTGGACATACGTATGTTATATTTATAATATTGATTTGAGGTGATATTTCGATCAAATTGGTTCCACAATCTGAATGAAAATAATACCTTTTATATTAAAAATATGATGTAATTTTTATATACTATCTATGTCGGCAACTTTGTACAAGCAAACCAATGAAAAACGTACCGATGCCGTTATTTACAAATACATTTCCACACTTCACCTCCGAACACGCTCTGACCAATGTATACCAAGTTGGAAATTTTTACTACGCAATTCAAAGCTAAATAAATTATATATATACATACATATATATATATATATATATATATATACATATATGTATCTATCTATATATATTCAAAGCTAATTAAATTATTAAATTTCAAGCTAAAAAAACCAAATTAACTCATCTCAATAGGTATACTTCACATCACTAAAATTATTACATAGCCAGGTATTACTTTAAATGAGAGTCAATGAGAGAGAAAAAGCAAGATCATACAAGGGAAATTACCAGGTTTCGTGAGACAGAATTTTCTAGAATTAAAGTAATCTGGAATATTATATCCGCGATATAGATACGATTTTTATGTCAATAATTGGTTGCTAATTGGTAAGTAATTTTTTTCCGGTACAAGAGTTAAAATAAATTGTCAAACAACCTATAATAAAAATATTAGAATATTTCCGCCTATGTCAGCTGAAGTCTTATTTTATTTTTATAGATTTCATTTAGTATGACTCATTTGATGTTTGTTCTGTCAAATAAAATTTGAAATTTAGATAATTGCTGTCATCTTTTATACAATTTCGCACAGAGACGTTTTCTGCCTTTCGGGTCGTTGACCGGCCTCATTTTTGCGAAGACGAAGAGAAGTTTAAGCGGATTTGATAGGAAAGTTTTGATAGATCCTTTCAAATTGGAAGCAATTTTGTGACGTTGAACCCCTATAGTTAGTACTATTTAACGTAAAGTAGTAAGTACTATTTGTACGCTAGTAGCAAGTACTATAAGTTTAAAAGTTGAAACCTTGCACACTCTCCAATATACATGTTTGTCCAAAAATACTGTAATTTCTATTTTATTACAATAATAACGTGGAAGTTGTGAATAGTATGTCTTTACTGTCTAAGGCTTCTTTATAGATTTTACCTCAGACTTACTAGTCTATTTTCCGAAAATGTAAAAAATTCTTAAATTACTATATATAATTGCATGAAATTTTGAGCACTATATTAAAAGTATATTATATATATTTCTGCAGTGAAAGGAAAAATCTCTATGTTAGGCTAAATTTATATACTTCTGGACTAAAGTTTCTGTTTTCAAAACGACCAAAGGTAAGAACAGTCAATGTGCATTTATGGCTACCCTAGGTTGAAACGAGATTTTAATTTATCAGTTGTAATATGCATAGGCTTTTACTGTGTAAAACAAAGTGTAATACACATAAATGCCATAATATATAAGATCAGTTAAATGACAGAAAAACTAGATTATGATAATAATTATAACAACCTTTAATAAATTTTATGCATATGCATATTTTTTTAGCGTTGACTGTCATTTCTTTATTTCTGTACGTGACAGCATTATGATATATTACCATTAATATATATTACCAAAATTCAAAATGTCATTGAAATTGTTAGGTCCCCCTGGATGTAAAACACGAACAAACAAATAACTAGACCAGATTTCATTTTTATTCTGTCAGTGAAGATATAAATTAAAACAAATAGAGAAAAATATGTTAGCTACCGATTATCATGACATAGCCAACCGAGTTATAAAAAAATACCGCACGTAAAAAACGAATGATACGAGTATGTCATATCACAAGTATAGTTATGCATGTAATATCCACGTACACAAATATATTAAAGAAGTCTTAAGTGAGATTTCCAAAATGTTTCATTCATTAGTTACCGTAACATATAAAGTGGAAAAATTGCGCTACTCAACAAAGTAACTAACGTACAACAAACAAAACCTGATATCGCAAGATTTATTCAAACCTAAACTTACGACATAATAAACAACTCAAATGTAAGGTTGAATCAACTAATATACGTGAGAACTACTTATAAAGAAAGACGATCCTCCCTTAAGAAAATAAACTGTCAAGCGCGAGTAAAACTCGCACTACGAGGGATCCGTACACATTTCGGCGTTTATAAACATTTGAGCGTACATTAAATTTTTATTAAAATATTAAAAATATTATTCATTTTTATTGTAAAAATTCTATGAACCAGAATTGAAGGGCTGTCATATTTAGTAAGATTATAGATACAGTCTCGGATATCGTTTAACCAGTTAACATTGAGTTAGAATTTCGTACTTTGGTATTTACGGATCCAAATTTATGCCATGGAACAAATAGAATATTTAGGAACAGGTTCAATGTAGATATGTTTGTTAGCCTCGGGTGAAATAAAAGTAATGAACTGGTCTCACGATGTGGACATTATATTATATACAATAATTAATTTATTTTTAATGAAAATTTTATTTTCCAAGTTGATATTTCATACCGTGATCTCATCTAAAAACATGGACATTTTTTGTAAAATATTTCCGTAAACATACATATGTGTGTGTGTGTGTGTCGTGTAAGTCGACATGGAAGGTTATTTACAGTTTTTCATTTTAATATTAAAATTAAAAATAACATATAATATGTCGAGCTATTATAATTTTTCAACCATCCATTTAAAAATTTTTAATAAAATTCATAACTAGAATATTCAAAGAATTTATTTCGGATCACTTTCGACGACATTTTTAGAAGATATGGGCAGTCAAGGAACCCTAGTTATACAATTTCTCATGCGATTTACGTATTTCTTTCCATGGTTTCGCTCGCGTGGAATTATTCTAATTATGCTACTTCTCAAGCTAGAGTCACTAAACGCTTCCACTCCTTTCGTCAAAACGGCATTGGTCATTAGAATTATAGACATATCAGTCCATGATGTGTTCAGTTCATAAATAAGCATTTATCTTTCGACCTCGTAATGTGTCTCAATTTTTCTCTCACATTTTGAGTTGGAATAGAAGAATGTGCAGCGTTTCAATTTATGACTCTTAATTTTTTAAACTATTAATTTATGATTTTAATTTGCAGGCTTGTCGAGTGGTGGATAAAAAAAAGTGTTTTGTTAAGGTTTGTATTTGCACAATATTATGCAATCCATATAGATCTTCTTACCTCAGTGACAGATTTGTTAAATTATCTACTTTTTAAAACCTTTTTACTTTGTTCATTAATCTATTTGAGGCAGAAATTTAAAATTTAGCCAAAAATAGATCACGTTAACCGGCATATATCTCAATAACTAACTCTCTTTATATGGAAATTATAATGGGGTAGGCAATTTAAGTAATCAATTTGTTTTAAATACTTGTATATAAATATATATATATATATATATATATATATATATATATATATATATATACATATATATGGTGTGGATTATCGTTAGAAAGGGTTTTAGTTACAAGGGTTTAAAACATATTTTTTCATAATTATAGATCTTATGTCTTCAGAGTTACACCAAAAAATATGAAAAATATGCCTTCCCCCATCTGTGAAACTACTGAATGAAATTTTTTTAAAAATAGGGTGAAAAACCCTGATATGGAAAAGAATTTTAAGAAAACTGAGAGGATTTTTCCAGACTTTAATGTACACGATTGTTATATATGTATGGAGGGCTTATTGTTATAAGAGTTCTGTACTACAGCAACTAAATAATATTTTGCTAGACTGAAACAGATTTAGCAATGAATTACAAGTAAAAGTAAAAATATTTTTTATATACTACTGGAATGCACATATATATTCATATTTAAGTATGCGTGCATTCATATACATACAAACATAAACACGCAAACATAGACATAAACAAATGACACGGGATGGAGAGAGTAGACAGGATATGGAAGTAGAAATGAAGTTAAGTATTATGAGAAATTGCGAGAGATATAGCTTTTTGATATTATTCTGAAATGCAAATACAGTGGGAGTATTTTGTATGTCTGGATATAAATCATTCTTGGCGGCATATATTTGGAGAATAGTCTCTAAACCACTGTTTCGTTGTGGAACTGTCTCTGAATTTTGTACCCCGGAATAGACACAGTCATTGACATTGGCTCGGTGGGACGTGATGTCTTTATTTTATCTATGGCCTGGGCAATCAACATGTTAGATTCGTAATCAATAGCTGTATACCAATAAACTATAAACTTGTAAATTAATTTTTAAGTGTTTTATTTCTTACATCTAGATTACTCGTAACGTACTTCATTTTGTTATTTAATCATATTAAACAGTAAAGATGTCAACTGATAGACCATAAACGTCTTGATCTCCGTTTGTTCTACATTACGTTAATAAAAAAATGCTCATTTTCCATGTTTATGTTCAATTTCCTAAAAAATTATGTTAAATTCATGTTATTCATCTTCCCACGATTAATAAAAATTGTTACCTGAAAGAATGAATGTCATCAAGCCTTTGTGTGACCTTTTATAAAATAATGACTTTTCCTTTACACCACGCCTCCACTCCATTTTGCTGTAAACCCTGATAAAGAAAATTTTAGCGTTTTATTGATGTAGCCCAAACAAAAAGTGTCAAGCTTTTGACAATCTTTAAAAGCGTATAGCTTTCTTTCCTTTAATGTTCACCTCGTAAATGGCGGCCTATTTTCAAACTGCTCTTTGTTGGTAAGTTCAAAGTTCAATGGAATATTGATTGAAGCCCCATTATTCTGAGATGTAATGGAAGCTGCTTAAATGCTTTTGGTCTCGTATCCGGGGTGAATATAATTTAATTTATGACGATTATAAATTTTATAATTATTTATAAATTTATATTACTCTCCTAAAGACGAACATTTATCACAAAGCCAAGGGAGTTTAAAAAAAATCGAATTAAAAAATTACACCGAAAAGTGTACGTAATTTAACTAAATATTATATTTCACATAAATATTATGATTAAATATATGTTACTCTGAGTTTCGTTGTTAATTCTTTACAACGAAATCAAATGTTTGACGGCATCCATTGACATTTATATTCAGTTATAAAGTTAAGTTATTTTTTTAACTTATCGCACATTTGAATTATTTGAAATTAATTTCGATAAAGGTACTATTCTCCGTCAATTAAATAATTGTTTAAAAAATAAGTTGATACAAAAGTTCCTAGCTGATTTTCGATTATCCTTTGTTGAAATTTTATTATTGCTTTGTTCTTTTCTCTCTTTTTACTTTTCATTTTTCAATGCTCATTCAATGTACGTTAGAGTGAAAATACTTTTACGTATTTCTTCTGTTAGCTACAAGTATTTCTCTATTGACATCGGCATTGATATTTTTCCTGAATATCTTTTCTTTTCTATAAAAAAGTTCCTAGATAATTAAAGATCCTTACTATAATATATTTTACTTTGTTATTTTTTAACATAGAATTGAATGGGAATGCCCCTCAACGTCTTATCAACACATTTAAAATGAGTAAAACTTCTTTAGTGAATTTAAATTTGAAAAGAATTGACAAAAAAGTAAATTGCACGAAAATACGAATCGAATACCATTGTCAGTTACAAAGTTATTTTTATTCCGTTTTGGTCATAAAGATACATTTAACAAGAATGTTCCTAAAGAGTTACTCTGTACTCTGTTAAGTATTTGCTATCATCTGAATTTCTTACTAACGTCTAGTGATTTGAAAAAAGCCAATAAGTGCAAAGAAAAATACATCACAAGCATTTCATTTTAAATTTTTCTTCAATCAATATTAGTATTAGTTTTGTCAAATAACGTTTCCAACATAAAATTTAACTAATATGTCCAGACTTCAATGAATCACAAAATAATTTAAAAAATATACCCTCGCCAGACAGGGATAATTTTAAATGATCACGCAGTCAATTGAACATTACGTTTCGAATATTTGTGATGGAAAAGCGGCAAAAAAGTACACGTAATTTACAAAGAAAACCAAGTCACAAGTGCTCCACGGTGATGTCTCGGTGTTAGGTATAGGAAAATGGTAAAAAGATTTTCTTTTTTTAATTTAAAAGTCGGGGAACAATTCTGATTAATTCAATTGTCACTTGTATTGAGTTTCAAAATCTGATAACATATTTGGAAGTCGTAATTTAAAATTCCAAATTTCATTCAAATGTTTTTAATTTTATTACAGTGCATACATGATGAAATGAAACGGATGAGGCGTTAAAACATATTTTTATGGGGATATCTATTTTTTTCCTTTGTCGTTACGAAAAAGTCATTAGTATAAAAATAGTATGAGTATGATTGATGCACTAAAATAAAAGGTATTAATTTCAAAATCGAGTTGATCATGTTCATGTTAATCGATTTTTCGATGTTTAACGACACAATATTTACAACATCATAATTATTTTTTTTTAACTTTACGTATTACAAGATACTTATTTGTAACAACACTACATATAATTTTTATGTTCACAAAATATAAATATTTTCCACTTTATAAAACCTTGAATTAAGATAGAGAAATAGGACAAAGCGCTAAAAATATTTTAAAAGGAATAATCGAAAATCAGTTATCGATTTTAGTATATTGTTATATTTGAATAATTCTTTAATTCACGGAGTGCAATTAGCTTTAAGTGAACATCACATCAAATAATATAAATGTACAAAAACATACGGTTTTCACAACACTTTATTATGTTAGAGGATGGAACACAACAAGTACGTCTAATTTCGTCGTTATAAATTGCATTCTCGTGCAAATAGAGCTATTTGTATGAAGAGAGTCTTAGTAAAATATTAAGAATATTTTAGAAAAACTCACGCTAAATAAAGAACGGTGTTTCATAATGAAATTGTCAGCCTGAATGTGCAATATGGCTCAACATGATGTGTATATAAGCAATAAGTAAAGCGTTGCCTTAAATAAAATTCCAATTTAATGTTACATTGGCTCTTCTTATTGCTAACATTACCTTTATCGTTAAGTAAGTACATACATTTAGGCTATGTACACTTAATAACATAGAAATAAGTGGGTAAATTGATATTACCCGTTTTTGAAATGAATTATTTCCTTATCTCAAAAGGGAAAACGAAATCCTCTTAAGATCACGTAGGTATCCATTTGTCACAGACGTTTTTCTCAGAAAATATTTAACGCAGATACTTCAAATTTGACACAGTATCGAAGCATATTAACCCAGAAATATTTCAATGGCTAATACTTAAAAGTATTTTCTATGAGGTTTTTGTGGAGAGAGATGCATAAAAAGACCAAATCAAAAACAGTTTTTTTTTAATGTATCGTATAAATTAATATGTAATATTATATGACAATAATATTATTTTATAATTTTTGGTAGAATACCTTCAGAGTTATGCTTAAAATATATGAAAAAAGAACGGATCCAAATTGTACCAAAATGGAAAATATGGATTAAAATTGAGAAAAAAAATGGTATTCAGAAATCTGAAAAATTTGTGGGAAAACTATAACGACTATTCTAGTAGTCATAATTTTTGACATATTATCGGCGATATACATAAATTAAAACGGACCTCTGTATTAGCTCTGAATATTAATTATATTAAATATTGCTATTACAGAGGTCCGTTTTAAACCTATTTTTTTCGTTAAATCTACTGACCCGATTTTTTTTGTTAGGTTAAGGCCTCTTTAAGCAATATATAATTTTTTCAGCTTTTTGTCTTTTTGGATTTTTTTTCTTTTTGAGATTTTTGTAAAAAAATGTTGAAAGTTATCAAGCAATATTGCTAAAATAGATTTATTTGTTTGATTCATATATGAGACTAGAGTTTTTTAAATTGTTTTTTGCCGTACACATTGACACACAGGTTTAATTTTAATAAATACATCAATCATACTGACTATCAAACAATGTTGATTTTATTGTTTCAATTAAACAACTCTCCGTCGAAACTAGGAGAAACTTCACTTAATAATACTAAAGTGTTAATAAAAACGCGAACTAAATAAATGAGAAATGCGTAGTTGCAACAAAATAAATGAAATTTAAATCCAATAATTACGTTGTTGATATCATTTTTTCTCTTTCATATTCATTGTAAAAAGCGACGAAAAAGGTCGCGTGTAAATATTGCTTGCAACTAGTTCAGAAATGGATTACCAAGATGCATTGATGGTAATGGAAATGCTAAGGAAATCTTAGGATTTAAAAAAATGAGAAATTTTCATTATTTCACTGGTCGTATTGGATGGAGAAATTCACATAAGCTTTTAATAAGCTTCGAATCTAAATTCCAATTTATAAAATTATATCGTGCATTGTAATTATCTAATGTAATAGCACAGGTTACATATTTAATTGGTTGTTTTCTTACTTATTGGACTTTTAAAAAAAATTATTAGTTTTACATATTCAACTACGCAAGTATTGTGGAAAAGATTAAAACAATATTTATAATGCAGGTTTGTGCTTTACTATCGAATAACGCAACAACCTCGAATTTGAAAGGTAGTAATAATTGTAATCGTAAAAATTGTAGTAATCGTAAAATATGATTTTAAATTGTGATCTAAATTAGTTTTTGAAAAAGAATATGCATGCTGCCCCGTTGATTAGAACGTATATACGTGTGAGTGCAAGTTACAGATCACAATTTTTGACTGATTTTGGTTATTTATTTTTCATTTAACTGGTTAACACTCAGAATGAAAGCATATTTATTTAAACAATATTTAGTCAAATAGTTTAATTTTTATAAGCAATATTCTACTAAATCTTCCTTTTTGCATCCTCCGTTGTCAATTTTATGCGGATGTCCCTACACTCGCTTTTGCTGTCTACCGTGTTTAACTTTTAAACTGTACACTTTTTTGTTAAATGTACGACAAAAGGCGTTTTTGAGATTTTCTATTTAATTTAGCTTATTTATTAGTTATGATACAAACTTTTTATACTCAAATATATAAATTAAAAACAAAATATTCTGTAATAAAATAATACGAATGGAAAAAATTTATTTGTAGTTTCGGTGCTATTATTGTTTATTAATTTATTGTTTTATTGTTTACTTTTATTTTTTTTACTAGGCTTACCTAGATAAAAAAATAAAAGTAACACACAAACATTCAAACTTTACTTTCTTTATATGAAGTAAGTAAAGTTTGAATGTAATTTAGGATTGAGTTATTTTCCTCTATTTGATCAATTACACGCGATTTTGGAAAATAGTATTTAGAAGTTAGGAAAAATAAACAACATTTTGATTATGCTGACATTTCATTTATAATAAAAAAGAAGCTTCAATTTAATATAAACTGTAAGAACTAGGAAAATAAAAGAGAAATGAAAAACTAAGAGAAGATTATAGTTGAGAAACATATTTGAAGGAAAAATACTGAACAGTTCAGAACACAGGCAGCATTACGTATCTTGTGCTTAACTTCATTTTATATTTTTGCAGCTATTACCGCAAATAATGTGCAGTAGAAAGTTTGTAAATAGTGATGACTAGATTCGATCAGATTATGTCAGTAAAAACAGCGGGAATACCATCTGCACTGTCAATGTGATATGAAAATTGCTAATTTAAATAGTTAAATATGTGTGCAGCGACGGAGTTACTTTTCCGACACATGCAACTAAAAAAAACGAATTATTAATGGAGTAACAAAATCTAAAAAGAAAAAATATATACCAAAAAAATAAAGGTATTTGTATAGTAGTTAGTAGTGAAAATCAATATTTTATAAATTTTGCAAAACGAAATAAAACCAAGATAAGAAATAAAACCAAGGCAATTATCTGAAACAGATGATTATATACATTCAAAAGGAGTCAAAACAGTTTTTTTATTTAAAAGTATTAACTGAAAGTAATATCAATTCATTTATTTGTTTCTTCTTCTAGAATTATTTGTTTTTTATTGTGTGACATCCACCCATGTTTTCGTGTCCCAAATTTGTGCAACAAATCACTATCTATACTTAGTAAAATAGATGTACTTGACCTTGCGTTTGTTTTGAACGGTATTTCTTCAAATATTATAATGGGTCTGTGTATTTCAACACAGTTCATGGTGTCACATTTTATGTATCACGCGCATGAACTATATATTCGTGATTGTTCCTGTATAACACATTACGAGTTTTATCATTGTTCATTATTGTTAGAAATTTTTCTAAATAATAAATTACTTATTATATCAGAGTTGTAATGTATGTTCTAACTCATTGTGTAAGATTTGAAGATAAATTATATTTTTTTCTCTCCTTGTTTCCTTTCATTTTTTATATATATTTACATACTTATGAATAATCCACAAACATTAATAATAACGCAATTATCGTAATAAGTCAGTTTATAATATGAAGTTGCTAAAATATCTTTGCTGAATAATGTAAAACAATTTTATTATTCGCCTTTATAGAATTATAACATAATGTAAACAAAAGTAAATATTTTATCCAAACCGAAAAATGGCTTTAAAATAGACAGAGACAAAAAGCAAAGCAATATTTTTTTTAGTTTTCAATCTTATTGGCAAGAATTTTCAAAATTCACTTCATTTGAAAGGAACTTATTGCTTTCCATAGATTATGAAGTGTTCAATTTTACAAACTGCAGGTCTCCACGTTTCATCAAGGTAATTAAAAACATTTTAATATAGTGTTGAAAAACATTAACAAAACTCCAAGCTGTGTACGAGCTAATGTAAAGCGCAATAAGTTACTTTAATTTTCTCAGGATTCAATTTTATGACAAAATATAGTGTTTGCTTACATAGGTAATTTTATAACATAAGCCCTACATTCATCAACTGTGACTTATAATAACTGGTGACTAGTGCGCATGGATGATAAAAACTTGATATGCTTAAGTTCTACCTTACATCCTCATTATAAAAATCTATAACAACTACGAGAAAAACAGATTTAAAAAAAACTAACATTAATTTGAATACGAAGAAAGTGAATTTGCAATAACTGTGTTAAGTATTGGCAATTAGTTTTGAGTTGAGCAAGGATTTTATAAAGAAAATAAATAAATGGAAATTGCTGCTGAAGTAATATAGATTGATTGATTGCTGCTGAACTAATATAGATTGCTAAAGTAATAGAGATTATCTAATATATAAAGTGACTTATGAAAAGACCAAGATGTTAGGTTTTGATCTGGAGCACTAATTTCTGCAGCGAGGCTTTTTAGATTTTTAATATTTCGCATTGTTGAATTTCAAATAAATATTCTCATACAAAATATCGTAAAAAGTTTTGTAAAAAGGAATCTACGTGTAAGTTTCAGTAAAACAAGTAAAGTCTAACGTTTTAATTGTTATTATATTTTACTACAAGCAAAATTACATTGGGCGTGTTTGACCAAAACAGATTCTGATTTTGCCCATTAAGAGCTTTGAAAGGAGCTTCATAGAAAGTTTTTTACCAAAAAGTTCACAGTTTATACTACATGCCTAATATTGTCAGCTCAAATTTCGTCTGGTTAGTGAAACCAAAATATTATAAATTGAATAGAAAGGAATCACAGTGCGTGGCAATATTAGTTCAGGTACACGTGTATAAACAATATATGTACACGTATATAATCAACGAACTAAAGAAAAATCATATATCCTTCAGACATATCGACAATCCAACTAAACAATTGAGTTGCGAAAGACCAAACTCGTTTAGTGTATCTCTCTTACGTCATACTTTTAAAGAAATTAATATATTTTACGATATTCTCGTGTATATCACCTCACTTTCGTAATAGGAGGATATAATTTGTAATAATTGAAATGCGAAATATGACATGCTTGTACTGTTTTATGCAATAAAATGTTAAGATATTTAAATCAGATATGATAAGAAGCGAAGTATTCAAATTCATATAATAAACAATTTAAAAAAAAATAAGGAGCGCATTTTTTTTTCCAAGAAAATTAAAGCCGTGTCAAAATTTGTTTCTTTTTAAATTACACGGACTGTAATTTTATTTATTGTCAAAAACTCGATACTGGCGCGCGAGTAGGTGATAAAGACACACCAGCTGCGAAGGAGGTAAAAGATTAGATTTTCTTGTAATGTTAAATGTGTATTTCACTTGAAGTTCACTAAAATAAATAGGTTACAATCCAGAAATTATATACACGTGTAACTGGTGCTGAAACTTTTATGAAAACATCCTCTCAACATTAATTCATAGTCCGAACAAAAATTAAACTTAATTTGATCAAAAATTTTCCAATCATTAAGTTTATAAATCACAATAGTTTTTAAAAACGGTTTTTAATTTTTATGTTAAGCTTTTATAAACAGAAAAGGTTTTTTTTACGTTCAACAGCCAATGCAAATATCTCCATCTCTTTATGAAGTATATTTTTTCGCGATTTTAAGTAGGATGATATCCTTGATACTATTAGAGTATTTAGAAACATATTTTCTGAAAGTTTAAGATTACTTCTAAATAAAATGTCATCCGTCTTATATATTACATCGTATATCATATTTAATTCAAACATATTATTGTCTTTATTAAGGCCTACTTGGTAGTCATGTTATAATTCAATTTGCAATTTTCAAAACCACTATTTTACTTCTGTGTGACACAATAATAAAAGTAATTTACAGGCATTGAATATATTTCTTAACTTTTTGCATTCTTAATTTGTTAAACTTAATTTTCATTTAAAACACTTTGTTTATATTCACTTTCATTTCACCGGAAATTTTCATTTCACATTTTGCATCTTTTGTGATAGTTATATCAATGTGATTTCATATTAATTCGTAAGTGTTTCCAATTTTTCAAAGGTTTTTTAAAAGACAGTTGGATGTTTTAATATTGAATTTAAAGGGAAGCATTATTAAGTAATATTTTTCTCATGGAAATACTAGAAAAGTAAAACACCTCAAAGGCGTCATGAATACAGACATGACACTCCGTAGCCACGTATCTAATTAATATTCCACCAGTTGAATATATTTTCCTCTCTCTAATTACTTTGGGGGATCATTCATTACTTCCCCCTGTCTTAGGTAAGGGTGTTAATGTTGTAACATTGCTAAGGAAGGGTAAAAATGGGTCATATTTCATCTCGTTGTTACATACTTGTGTTTACATATGTAGATGTACGGGGGACTTTTTGGATATTATCAATGTCTGAAATGGTTTTGATGATAGAGGAGATGTGAGGAATATAGTTTTTGTGTAGATCAGTTTGAACAGCTCTAATTTCATATGATTTTATACATTTAGTTTGAATATATTATTACATAAACTGATTTCCAAAATTATCTCACTAATATTAGGTTTATTATAACATATGCGTATCCAAAAGTTACTAAGAAAATATTCATCTTTTTATCAAGAAAAATAGATAATTTTAAATATAATTGCAAAAAAATGATTTAGGAGGACGTAATATAATAATAAAATAAAAAAATATAATCTTTGAAATTTTCGTCTTTTTTTGTGTATTTGTGCTTGCATCAGGTAAAAATTATCAACTCGACTTGCGTTTTCAAAAGTTTATAGGAATTTGAAGTAACATTTAGCTTTTATATAATCGTCATCGCTTCACTAAATAAGAAGATATGGGGTTTTAAAATTTTCCTAAATTCTTTTGCAAAACAACAAAGAAATGTCCAGCTCTAGGAAAGTTCGTTATTACGCAAATGTATCTTATACCTATGTTTATTAATAGATAGCGATATATGTATTGTAAATGCCGTAAACAATTTTCAGCCCGGACATACATTAACGTAATGGGCGTGGTCAAATGGATGCGGAGTGGTGCGGGAGGGGTAGCACTTACTCGAACAATTCGAATGTGGGCAGACGTCATTGTCCGTCAACTTATACAATTTTTCATAATTGTATGTGCTCATTATAAATTTATTTTGTTTCCTCAATTTATTTAAAATTTAGAATCTGTTGTTAATATTAGTGATATAATTACATTGTTATATTTAATATTATGTTGTATGAATTTAGTTGTTACATTCTTTTTCGTGTGTATCTGTTTTCACATAAAACGGTAGAATTGTCCTGCTTTTTTAAGGAATAGAATAGAAAAATATTATTTTCTGAATAAGAGTAGTTCTTTGAATGAGGTTAAGTTTTATTGTATGTATTTATTCGCGTTGTAAATTATAAATTATTAAATATTTAATTATTAATTGAATTTTGCTAATAATTATATTTACAATCACGCATCAGTCCTTTATTGTTTTATTTCCAATATTTGTTTCCCTGCTCAATAAAGTTATTCTTGTATTATGCCAAAGAAGTATAGCTTCTAAGCGCGTACATAAGTTAACGTACAATTTTTTTTTAAGAAAGGCGTTGTAAATAATTTCAGTAATTTTGGATGTAACTTGAATGGAGATAATTTTTGAAATATCAAGATAATAACGAGAGTAATTTTAAAATGAGTGATTATGTTCTATTTACATATATAGAGAGAAAATACAGCAAACAATTTATAAGTTGTAACGAGACGAAAAATTATGAAGTACAATGATGAAGAGGTGAGTTGATCTAATTAATGAGTGTCTAAGGTATGGTTATTTAATAAGTATTTCAATGTCAAGTCTCATTCGGTATTAATATTTTCTAATTAAATAATCAACGGTAAACTATAAATACAGTATTTTCCTTTTATGTTAGTCAATGAAAAGTAACTCCAATTTTGTAAAAAAACGTATAATTTATTTAGCTTTAGTACACCAAGCTTCCTTTCTTTCCTTATGATAAAATTTCTTACCGAGTCGCTTGTACGAATATTTTAAACACAGAATATTAATTAAGATTAAATCACACATGTGTCTACTTCTTGCTACTAAAGACCGTTATTGCACAAAATTTTGAAGAAAAATTTAAGTATTTACAATACACAAATAATTCAATTTAAACCGTGGATCATAATATCTCGACCCTAGATGTAAAAAAAATTTCACCAGCTTTTCGGCGTTAAAGAAGCGGAAAACTTTAGCGGTGGATTGAATTGTGGTTAATACCCTTGAGGCGAGCAGAAGTAAATTAAACATGATTTTTTAGATTATGCAGATAAAAAAATTGTGAAAGATCTTAATTTATTAAGCTGCCTTTTTAAATAACTTTTACACGTGTAATTTAACAAAATCTTGTTAGAAGTTCTTGCAAAAGTTCAAAGTTTGGAGTTTTCCACAACTCAATTTTGCTTCGAGTTACACTTGATTCTAAAAATATAATCATGTTGAAGTGAAGTGTAGGAAGACATAGATTTGGAAAAAATTAAAACTAATATTTGCAAGAAGTAATAAAAGTTTTTATTTTTTAAATTTAGGTACGAAATTATTTAAACATACTAGCTTTTACCCGCGGCTTGGCTGACACGGTTATAGCGACAAACTAATCAGAAGAAAATTTAATACTCAGCGCCATATCGTATAAATGACAATGAAAAAAATAATATTCGCCTCCAAATTATTGATTAAATGGAGTGATTGTGATTTTGCTTTATATTGAGCGTGTAGCGTTTCAAGAAAGCACTTAGTTCAGTTGTAACTTTGCCTCGTTATCGTTAATGAGTTCATGTGTTTCGAATCATCTGTTTTTTTTATCTATGCAGAAAAAAAATAATATAGACGAGTACTTCAATTACATATGAGAAGGTAGTAATAATTTTAAATTGATAATTACCGGATTACGTTTAAATTTTAATAGATGTTTAGGCGTATCTTATTCTATTCCATTCTATTTGCCTTCATTAGAATTTACGGTATCTAACATTGAATTTATTTTTATTAGGATCTAAAGATTAATATTTTTTTTTATTTGAGTTATTTTCCGTAATTTCGATCCAGAGCTTTTTAAAATGTTTGAGAAAAGTTGCGATAGAAAAAATCATTTTGAAAACCTGTTATCAATTATTTATTCTAAACTTTTTCTTTCAATGTTTTGTTCTTGGTTTGATTACTTTCCCATTAACAAAATCAATTATCAACTTCAAGGCTAACTATTAATGCTAAGGATAACCAAAAATAAAACAGGATTCAGAGAAAATATATTTCAAGTATAAGATATTGCTGTCAAAACTTAAGTGAAGTAGGGAATTGGCTGCAAAAAATTGACGAAAAGTCTTGTGTATTACTTAGTAATACTGAAGTTAAATATTGTAAACATTATGATGAATTGCAGAAAGTAAAATTATATCAATTATATCTAAAAAGCAAATGAAAAAAGTAAACGTATAAATAAAGTCTCTTTGAGGATGTTATGACTAATGTTAAGTATTTTATATAAAATCACTCAAGAAGCATGTTAGTTGGTAACAAAAATTAAAGTTAATGTTGTGGTTTACTTAATTAACCAACAAAAATCTTAAACTCTCCAGCTAATTAACCCTAACCGTGCACCATTTTAGTATTTGAAGATGTTTTAATACAACGAAACCTAGGTCGTGGTAAAGAAATTAAAGAAAGTAGAAATAATACTACATAACGTGGTTTCATTTAATTGTAAATAATGAATTTCTACAAAATTGACGCCAAATATATTCAATATAAATTACCTACTAAATTTTGTAGAGCTTATTGCGGAAAGTGTCTTAATATGAAATTAAATTTTATAGTAGTCTGCTAAACTTATATACGAGTATATAAAATTTTTCTTTACTCGTCTCTTTTTTCTAAAAAATGGTGAGATTCAAATCTCTTGGTGTTTTCCAGTCTTTAGATACTACTTACATAAAATTCTGTCTTACATAAAATTCTGAAAAAAAAATTGGTGTCCTTGTAACACGTCATTTTTATCGGTACATATACAGCATATAAGAAAATAAGATAAAAATTAAAACATAATTTGACTTCTTAATATAAATATCTTTTGAGTGCCAACTATTGTAATCTATGAGTCTTAATATACTTTATAACCATTTCTAGGATCTCGTTCTTAAGTATGAAATATTTTTTCTAATGATGCATCATATCGAAACTAAAAATTTTACTTAGTATGAAAATATTAAAATGAGTACCCAAAATGGCTTTTATCTTGTTTTGTACAGTGTGGAGCATCAATTGAAAGGGCAAGTTACGAAAGCCTCAAAAGTATGTATTTTAAAAATTTTAGATATATCTTCAGACATTTGTTATAAGAAAATGAAAATAAATACGCTCGCCCCTCTTATTTCCAAAACCACTAAACTTAAGATGAAGAAAACGGGACTTTTAGAAGCCTGCAGAAAAGTTGGAGGAAAACTACGAGTATTGTATATGTCCTAATTTTTCAGAAATTTCGGTAATACGTACGCATTTCCCACCTACTTATATATATATATATATATATATATATATATATATATATATATATATATATATACAAATACACAAAATATACATAACAAAAATATTCCAAAATTATTTTTTAATATATTTTACTTGACTTTTTCGACCGTTTTTCTCGTATAATTTTAATAGGAAGACACTAAAAAGCAATTCCAAGAAAAAGAAAAAGGATTAAGGAACAAATTAAAATAAAACCAAAATTTAATAAAAATTTTACAAAGTACCAAAAATTGTACAAGCAGACTTATTTGAGAGTTTAGAATGGTATATTCCTCATCATGAGGGGAATTCGTGTATGCAAGAAGCTGGAAATTAAATTAAATGGTTTAATATATCTATCAAATATAATTTATAATGCAATGCGTTCTCTTCGATGTTACGATAGCCCTCGACGTATCCTTCTCGAAGAGCTTTCTACTGCGGTTTCCACGTGACTGGTTTTTACCTGCGGTTTTCCACTTTGTTCTTTCAAGAATGCATAAGTCCTTTTTATGCCGGTTAATTCACTTTAGTACGAGTCTGTCTCTAGTTATGGAGCATGTTGGAGTGGCCAACATATTTTTTGATATTTTTCGTTTGAATTATGTACTTGGTCTACATTATTCGTTATATTTAAAAATAGTTTATCATCAGGTCTTTCATAATATACATACCTAAATATCAGACCCAAGAGGATATACACTTGTACGTCATTTAGCGCCGAACTTCTCTACTCGAAATTACGTTTTTACCGTAAGTGCATCGCAGCTGTTTTGACACTCTCATCACTCAATTCTAGCTAATTCTGGAAGTCTAATTTTTAATACATCGGAAGGCGAGTATTAAATTATGACATATTTCAAATTTCTATAATATAATAGTGGTTCTCAAGAAATTTTATCAAAGTTCTCAATTTCATAACTCAGGAAATTTAGGATTTTCATACTTAAATAATACCAGATTTTGCCTTCAAATGAATTTAAAAAGTATAATGTCACAATATAATTGTTATAAATGAGTAATGCGCCTAACCATTGTCACAATACACTACATTAAGCAGCCCAAGAAAAGGAAAAGGAAATCAGTAGGAGAAGCTAAAATATAGATACAACTCGATAAAAGAAGTGAAATCTCACCAAAGTGTTTCTTTAGAAGCTTAGCTTCAAAAATCAATGAGACAAATCCTTGCAAAGCCGTACTAGAGACGTATACATGAACAAGTCATAGCTATGGATCTGCATTTATTGAATAATAAATGTATCACAACTTTGAACTTGTTTCCTGGAGAAATGATAGTTATTTATACTTTTCATTATCAGAGTTAAGCAAAGAAAACATTCTAATCCTTTGACAGACACTATATGCATATTTCAAAGCGATAGAAAGATAAAAATTCATAACTATGAAATTGCTTTTAGCGAAGAATGAAATATTTAGTAAGTAAAAATGAAAAACTTACGCTAATTCATACACAGGTTTTTCTTTAAAGATTTCTGAGTTTTTCTTTAACAAAAAATTAGCTGTTTTTCCCTCTACTTTTACGGCCGACTTCTTAAAAAGGGACAAGAATCTTTTTAAAATAGTATTAACGACACAATAGATTTTGCCTAATTTACGGTAGAAGAAGAATTAACGGTGAAAATAAAGCGTATTGTTACTTATGGGAAGGAGTAGGATGAAAAAATCTCGTCAATTAATATCTGAACGCACCCATGTATCCCTTTGAAAATATAAAATTAAATTTATTGTAAGTACTTGCTCGTGCATTTCAAAGTAATTGCTCGTGCACTAATATTCAAACTAAAAAATAAATTTCTCTTAATCTATGTCCTATGAGATGATGCTTTTCTTCTTCCCAGAATTTGTTTTGAAATCTGAAGCTTTTTTTATTTCTGAGCATGCTGGATTTCCAATCTTTACAAATTTGGAGACAGCTTTCTTTTATAAATGAAATTTTTTACTATATTGTTTACCCTATTTCTTAAGATAGGGACAAATGTTTTGTAATTTTTCAGGAAAATTTTTGTTTCATTGCTTAACTTTTAGTCCATGTATTTGAAAAAAATCTTAAATGCATTATTTAAGATTTTTCGAATCCATACCGTTATACTAATTTGGTGTCTTGGATCTTGTTGTTATATTTTGGGAGAGAACTTACTAGTAAAATAGCAAAGCATGTTATTAGATAAGTTTGTCACCGCAATATAATGTGTAAGTAAGAATCTTACATAGTACCCGTGTATAAAAATTTATAATTTTGCAAGTGCGCTCTCCGTTGACTAATGCACACTATATTTATTTAACACAAAAACCACACAATAAAAAAGTTACACACACAATTAAATTGGTTAGTCAAAAATAATTTATACTAAGAAAAATATTAACAAAATTGTAAATTTTCCACCAGAATAAGATAATCGATATGACTATATATAACTTAATGTCGACGAAAAGAAAATGTGTTAATTTTTTTCGATCACCGGTTTGAAAAACAGCTCATTCTTTCGACACGAGCGAGGCCTTTGAAATGGGAAACAAGCGGTAACGCTGATACTCTCCCATACATTTTTTTGCCAAAGTGAAGTTAATTATCCAAATTCTGGTTAAATTCATCTATTAACTCTCACTATAATGTGATATTTTAGTGGCGAATAAAGCAAATAAAGTATGCGTTAATGGCGTAAATTTCACCATCATATTTAAGTATTCAATATCTTAAGATTCTACCTGAAAGGCATAAAGTGAAAGATTAGAAGATTTAATTAAGACAATATTTATAATTAATTAGGAAAGTCTGTGAATAAAATTCTTTTGAATAAAAGCTTTTCTTAATATTGCCATTTTTAGTGACACTGAACAATGAATATGTAAATACAAAACCTAAAAGGATAGAAAACAAATCATGTGTACTTATGGACGAGGGTTAGAATTTATACTTCTTTGGCGTAATACAAGAATAATGGAAAGGCAGCGGAAAAATAAAATGGTGGAACACTTATCCGTCAAATCAAATTTAAAATTAATTTTAAAATTAAATTCATTATTCTAATAAATGTTGTTTATTGTATGGATTGCTATTAAATTTTAATTACAAAAGAAGATGATAATAAAGTTGAAGCGCGATAACTTCATTAACCAAAAAGAGCGAAAGCTCAGTAAGCAAAATGAATTGCGTAACAGAGGCTTTAAATTTGATTTTTCACAGCCAATACGTAGTAGTTTCTTCCTAGTAAGAACACTATTCACGTCGCTTTTTTTATTAAATCAATTACAAGCTGTATTTTTTGTTAAATACGTTTTTTCACTTACATTCTTTCATTCACAAAAATTAATTTTCAACTGCAATTATACTAAAATGTTTAACGGTGTATTAAATATATATACCAGTAAAAGGAAATTAGTATAATATTTTAAGTTAACAGTGGCATAATATGACAACATTGTATCGTCTATATAAGAAACAATTTGTTTAAATGAACCGAAAATCTTTACTTCCCGAAGTTATTGTTTTATTTTTAGGAAATATTATTTACAACATTTCTAACCAGTAACTCCCGAAATTAAGGTCAGAGTTATATATTGGCAAAAATGTATCATAAAGGAAAAACTTTCAGCAATTTCTTTAATGGCGAATCTACTGAAAATACTTTTACAAAATATGATTAAATCGTGGCTTCATGTT
This sequence comes from Druceiella hillmani, assembly GCA_039881145.1. Taxonomy (NCBI): domain Eukaryota; kingdom Metazoa; phylum Arthropoda; class Insecta; order Lepidoptera; family Hepialidae; genus Druceiella; species Druceiella hillmani. The sequence goes on along the minus strand of JAYKKI010000078.1, from coordinate 10,479,249 downwards.
CGTATGTTCGGTGGTTCAAGGTTTGGAACCTTGATTTTCACATCACTTTCAAAATTTATTAAACCGTGTCATATTCAAGACATTATTTACATTGTGCTGGCAACATAATACTACTTCACTTGGCGATACGGAATACAGAGTAGAATGTAGTCGTTTAAACCTGATCTCACACATATTGTTCATTCGTTTCCTACTGACGCTGGCATCAAATTTGTAACTGTTTGGTAGCTAGCTCGGTTTTTGTCTCCGTTTCATGTGCTCGTCTATCTGTGAAACTCTCGACACGTGATTGTTCGCCCACTCGCAACACGCTCAGTGCACTTACAACTTTATACTTACTTGTATATGGTATAAAGTCGAGTGCACAGCAAATTATAAATTTTGAGGGCATTATTTCTTAATAATTACCCACGTCGTATTAATACCTTTTATACATCTACAAATTAGGATACACCTCTTTCGTTATTTAGGAGACGACAAAACTTTAAAAAAACATTTAATAATAAAATTCAATTAATGAACGTTACTTCGAACGTCTTAGAATTAATGTGATATAATGTGATATTAATGTGTATTTTTTTAACACAGTGCAGGCAAATTTTTAGGCGATATAATATTTTCGGAATATATCGTGGATTGGAATGGCTTTTGAGTTAACTAATAGTTAAATTGTTAAAATTTAGACTTACGTCGTTTGTCTTGTTTCCGAATTATTGTAGGAATTATGGCGAAAAATTAGCTTTTTATTTTTTTCCAAATTGAATATCGTACGATAGAGGCAGTCTATTCTCTATAATTCTTTACAAACGTATCTCTGTCAGTCCGTTTAGTTAATATTGGAAATGAATCTACGGTTATTTCAAAATATTTAAGTTTTTAAGAGAATATTTTATAAAACTAATAATTGAAGATTACTCAATATTGTTTTCAATCTAATTCATATAATAAATATAAATGTCCACAAATAAATATTAGCCGGCAACAGAGCGTGATTAAAAAGAAAATTATAAATAATAAAAATAAATATAAAATATTTTATGAACTTCACCAACCCGTATTTAAATTTATCATAATATTGATTTAGATATCAATCTATTTATGTCTTAATAAGGGAATTAATATGACCATAGAAGATGTAATTCCAACCGTAATCTAAAAATAATATAAAAGTTCCCTACAAAAAAATTAATTTTGGTTTGTTATACGATACTTAAATTAATGTTATCTAATGTACAAATATGTTGCATATAAAAAATTAATTTGTTTATAACCCTAGGCTGTATTATTCTAATTTTGTTCTCTTCGTTTGCGAAATATTACACTCGTGAAAAAACAAATTCAACGATATCTTAAATGCTTATTCTAAATGAAAATGCTTTTATATTTTAAACGAGAATTTTACATAAAAAAGCAGTCAACGTGACTTACGTATATTAAAAATATTTACTTGAACCATTATTATATGGAACCATTTTAGTAACGCCAGTTAACTTACATATTTTGATATATATATATATTAGAGGAAATCAGGTATATTATTAATCCCTAAACAAAAAACCACTTTTAAAATTATTTTAATATTTTTTTTGCTTCCAATATGATGTTAACTATTCAATCAATATCACTTCGTGAGTTATATTAAGAACATTCTCGAGGGTTGTTAGCATACGTATCGATTTCAATGGCACGAGTTAAATTATATCTAGTGCCATCTCTTGTGAACAGTGACAAGTGGTATTAGAACATCAGCCTTCTTGACATTATTTTAACAGAAACCATTCTTTACATTATTTTAACATTATTCCACTTTCCTTAGCGATAAGAAAAATTAAAAGACGAAGAAAATTTAAAAGAGATGTGTTTTTCATAGAAGCGGGATACAATTTAATGTTGACTATTTAATAATATCTATTTTTAATACTCAAACTGTCGATATGATAGATCGATGATATGTACTTTATTTAAATTATAGGACTGTTAACTGTATCTACGACCTTTGTAAACTCATTGATTCAGTGTATATTCAGTGTAGTATCAGTATATTCAGTCATATATTCAGTGTATTTTTCATATTTTACCTTGCATAAAACACGTTTTAAAACGTTTTGATTTCTTCTCCTTAACTTATTTTTTACCTGTACCATTTATTAAATATTTGTTACAAGTAATGAAATCTCTTTTCTGTACTTTTTAAAAATCTACTTTAAAAATTTACATTTTATAAATTTTTTTACAAACTAATAGGTGATTAGCAGGTCTCAATTGCAATTACTTGTCTACAAACTTTGAATGAAGTCGAATTCGCTTTTGTTTTTATTTGTGTTTTTTGCATATGTGTAGCTATGCGAAAATGTTTTAAACAGTCAAATTACCTTGTCCAAAAAAAAATAGTATCAATAGGTGTCTTCTCTGATCGTATGTAAAGCGAAGCTGAGCAATATTCTTTTTTGGCTTGAAAACTTCAAAAAATTAAATGTGAATTGCTTTAACGTCTATGCTGGGTATATGGGTGGTCTCCGATACTGCAATTTAATTTTTACTACTTCTGCATGGGAACTAACTAATTACAATGCTTGTTCCATGCTATTCACAATGTGATCTTACTTATCTACGCCACACTGCACCATATCATTCATTCACTGTTATATAAGCTTTCGCATATTCCATTTCCATGGATTACGATAAAAGATTAATGCATTGTCCTGTTTATGACCTTCGTATTTATTTCTTTTAGTTCAACCGTGCTTGTGCATCTAAATTTAAACTTTCCCCGTTTTAAAACCGGATTCAGCAAACTATTTTAATATAGCTGCTGATTTTAATTATTTTTCTAGCATTTTTTAACATCTAATTCTGCATTTCTTACTATAAGTTATGGAAGTCACATTAAACTTACATTGTTTTTTTAAACTTACATTCAACTCTTAATCGTGTAATTTTACGCCACAAAATTTTTATTTTTCGCTTACATCATATTTATTGTAAAGTCAATGAGCATATATTCATTAAGAATATTTAATTAACGTTATTTATTCTATAGTTCAATTTATTTAAGTACTTTAAACTATATCTACAATATTTATAACCACTCTAAACTATATTTGCGATATTATTATTAGTTTAGATTTAAAATTGATTCCATTAAATATTCTGAAACTTGACAGTTGGGTAATTTATATTACTTAATTCTATGTGTTACATTCTGTGGTTTTTACCATCCTAATCTGCCTACTTATTTTGTAAAAATATAACCAAAATGAATAATTTAATCTTTTTCAAGTCAGTATTAAGTGGGCAGTAAAAATGACATGTTAATTTAAATAGTTACTTTCATATAATCTAAAATACATTCGAAAAGTCACAGTCATAAAAGTGTACTTATGCAGATTGCAAAGTATCATTTCTTTTTCTGCGTTGAATGTGTCGCACGCCTTATCCTATTAAGCCAGGCGAGGCAAAAGGCTTTTGTTTTTCGTTTTCTCTTTGTTTCGATTCGAGACCGCTGCGATGCGCCTCACGCTGAAGGTGGATTTCAAAAGTGCTATCCGCTCGTACTTCCTCTTTGTTTCATTCAATAGGACACCTCTTCGTTGAACGAACTTTTCTTATTTTAAGTCTAATTAAATTAGAATTCAAAATAAAGAAATATATTTTCAAGACTAAATAAATATACTTTAGAACGAACTTTTTGAGTTTTTTCGTTACTCCAAAAAATTTGGAATTTTTTTAAGACTATTAATATACGTAGATAACATCTCGATTTATGGTACTGGTAGAAAGTAGCGTAAATGCAAGGTAATATTAATATAAACGCTATCCCTACAAAATGTAGGTGATAGAGAAAGTTATTAGACATACGAAATAATAAATTTTATTATCCTAGGCCTAACAGTTTTAGAGATAGGATTTTTTAAACTTTTTGGTACTGAACATGAAAAAAATTTTCTTTTATCAGTTATTATTACAATTTCTGCCTTTTCATTATCAATCATCTTTAAAAGAACATTCTTCATCTTAATTAAAATATTATTCATTCGTTATTATTGGCAACATAAAAATGAAACGCTGAAACATGTGCTTAGTTTTAATTAAAAAACACGAAAAGTGATATTTGAACAATATTAATGTAAAAAAGGCATGGAAATCTTGTAGAACTTTATTTCAAAAATATCTACAATTCGTACAGAATCCAAAAAGGTATAATTTTTTGATGCTAAGTCATTTTATAACATGTTTTTTACTCCTAAACCCATACCATTGATTATTTCTTCGGTCAAATAAAAATAATACAAGTGTAGTATTTATGATCATACCGCATTTAATAGGTTATTTTTATGTACAGTAAACACTCGCTCTTATGCATAACCAGTATCTTGTTATAAAATTTCTTCTCAAACTTTGTAAGGCCCTTTCATTGTTTTTTACCTCTTCAGACACATGGTACATTTTTTATCTTCATGGTGGTTCATTATCATTAGTAGTCTCATAGACTGGCTCCTTGAAATATCCCCATAGAAAATAGTCGTATGAATAACGTTTTAATTAGAAAGACGAATATTTTCTTAAAGACTTTGTATGATAAGAAACAGAAATAGTAATAATACCTAAAGAAAAAAATTATTTCTATGTGCATTAACAAAAATTAAAGAAAATTTAAAAATCATATATCTTAAACAATTAGACCTAGAATAATAAAATTTATGGTTTGGTATGTACAATAACATCTCTATCACCGACATTTCATTAGTCCACTCCTTACGGGACACCTGTATAATACTGAATTAAGGATTTATAAAAAGAGAATAAAGCCTAAATAAGGTAGAAGGGCGCAAATCGTTGTCTCAGTAAGGAAATATCAAATTCGTGATTTATTCATAGCCGAAAGAAGCGATGATAAGGTTCCGTTATTATTTTATTGGCAATATATTTGTATTTGTGTATATCTAAATACACATTCATATATATATAATATATATATATATATATATATATATATATATATATATATGTATATATATATATATATATATATATATTTATATATATATATATATATATATATACATATATATATATATATATATATATATATATATATATTTAAATATATAAAATGCTGAATATTTAACTATAACCTTTACGTAGAAAAGTAATCTTTAGTAAAGTTCTTCTGCTGTGTCATATTCAACGCAATTTAAATATTGGATATATATCATGTTAAAAATGTTATTTAACAATTTCACATTTTACAGTAATCATGCCATTATTATGTATATGTCCATTTACAGTAGATATAAAGCTTTCATTGTTTTCAAAATAACCATTCAAATTTATTTATTGAAAGCACAAAAAGGAAAGTGATTCAAACTGATATCACCAGTTAATTACTTTTTGCAATTTATTGCATTGATTTTAATATTCATAGCGACCGAATCGAGGCGAGAATTATCGATGAGATAATTTAAAATTTTAAGCTTATTATATTTACGTTTCCATAACTTGTTATTTTGGTGAATTTTGTTAAGCAGATTTTCGATGTTGATTCGGCTGAGTTTTGTGTTTGTGTCACATTTCTTATATTTGAAATCACATAAATATATACATTTTGAAAGCATGAAGAATTGGATATGTGGAATTGGGTCAAAACCAAATTACAATATTTGATCTAGATAAAAAGAGAGTCCATAAAAATATGGTAAAAATATTTTTTATGTATTTCTCTCTATGTATAGACCGGTACGCAAACTTGGCCTGTCCGGAATCGTGCGAGATGTCTTGGCAGTTGATTTTCAAAATAAAATAGAGGTTCTATTTATAATTTTCATAATGTTTGGTTTTGAAGTAATATGTCTACAATTAAACACTTCCATTACCAAATAAAATTTTTTAAATATGGATTTGTGTAATCTAATAAAAATCAATTAAACCCTTTAATTATTTGAGATAAATTGAATCATTAAATTTATTCGATTAGATTGCATAATTTAATAACATCTTAATTTTTTGTAGATAAATATGAAATATTTCTTTCTGTTTATTAAGACATGAAACTAATATGTTTATTTAATGTTGGCCGCGTCCGTAGTATTGTGACCTTTGGAAAAAAAAATTAATTTATTATAACTGTAAGATTGAAGATTAGATTTCACGCCTGCACTTTTTATCGTCATATTAAATTATCATATCTACTTTTTAATCAGTATATTGCAATGAAGTGGGGCCCATATGTTACCTCGAATCGACTAGTTAAGACTACATTTGAATCCCTTTAGTGTTTACTGACTGATGAGCAAATAAATAAATATACTGTAGGACAAACAGACCAATAGGTACTTTTGTATTTTCTTCTAAAAAATTTGTTTATAGACATTATGAATGCACAAAAATCTAAATTCTACATGCTTATTACATGTAGAAATAGAAATAAATCTAGTCGTAAATGGTTTAGTTAAAAAATATTATTTTCCTTCCATATTGAAACTTCCATCGACCAAAAGTTCATGGATTTCCTATTTTCTGTTTGTGAAGATTTATAAAGGAATAAGCAGTTATTATAAAAATATAAAGAAAAAACCACTTACTGAAACGTGCGAACTTCTCATGCAAGTGGGAAATATTACTTTTCTCATTAAAAGGGGATTGAAAATCAAAAATATTGAAAAAACGACTCGGAAAATTAATTAATTTTTTGTCACATGAAAATTTTTAAGGTTTTCATTAATAATTATCATGATCATATATATATATATATATATATATATATATATATATATATATATATATATATATTCTTAATAAAAGTTATATTCTTTAAAAAATAAATTAAATTTTGTAGTTAATTTCCTGAATTTATAATATAATAAATTTCCCTTACTTATTACAGTTTTTGAATGTATAGTTCAAATGTTATGTCTGTGTTTCTAAGTACGCATACTCGCGAGATTTCACGCATTTCTACTGCAGACATCCAGGTGTTAAAAATCTTTGCCTACCCGTACGACGGCGGGTCGAGTGTACCGCGAGATACGGAGAAATATGATATTCACTCATGTAACGGCCAATATCGACAAATATGTTATTTAAGTTATAATCCACAATTAAATGAAACTACGTGATGTAGTATTATTTCTACTTTCTTTGATTTCTTTACCACGACCTAGGTTTCGTTGTATTATAATATCTTCAGGTGGGATATTTACGAAACCTAGGTCGTGGTAAAGAAATCAAAGAAAGTAGAAATAATACTACATCATGTAGTTTCACTTAATTGTGAATAATGCATTTCTACAAAATTAACGCCAAATATATTCAATGTTTTTAAGCTATAATATTCTATCAGTCATATTGCTGCAGTGGAATAAAGCAGACTTAATAACAAATACGCAATAACGATAACTGCACTCGGTGAGGATATCGTCCGCTAATCGAAGGTTAGTCACAGGTGTTTCTTTTAACTGATTCTTTTGCTTCCGCAGATAAAACCCCGCACTCAGCATGATCCATTAAGCCAAGTGCCAACTACTTGTTTAGCAGGTGCTGTCACTGGATTTGAGTGCTATCACATGCAAACCGACAGAGGCAATTAGTTGCTCTCATGAGACCATAGAAAATTGGTTGGAGTATCAGCGAACATTAAGTAAGTCTCACCAGTTAAGTTATGCCAATCAGATTGAACGAGCGTTTACTAGTCACTGCTTTTTAAACCTGACCCGAATGGAACACAAGGATTTTCTTACCCGTCTTGTAAATGACGAAGAAACTTATATTTTGTAATAAAATGAAAGTCCGATTATAAATTACCGTGTTCTTTACGCATAACTGCAATAATCGATTGAAAAATGAAACTCTCCGTTTATTTTTTTCTCAAGTAAAGAAGTATTTACAAAGGAACTAGCAGTGGCATCTGGAAACAGTAAAATTAATTAGATTTAAATTATCGCAATTAAAGTCCTGGATTGGAAAAGTGTGTATATTGAAAATAAATTTCATTTTCAGGCATTGATATTTACCATTTTCACACATTCTCAGTATTATAGATTTGTTTTGATTACTACCTAATCTGTTTATAAATTATGTAATTAGAAAAACTGTTAAACGGTGATATTTCCTTAGTTTAATTTTACATTTGATATGAAAGAAAACTGAAAAATATTTTATTCATCTAAATATAAATTTTATATGATTACCTTGTATCACAAATTTGAAACAAAATCAAATATATTTTAAAAATAAATTTGTCAGTCACGATGAACAAAAAATTATAAAGATAATATATATTTTTGAATATTTTTTTTTACTATTTTGTGACCAGGATTTCATCACACACATACACTAATATATATGTATATATATATATATATATATATATATATATATATATATATATATACATATACATACATATATATATATATATATATATATATATATATATATTATCTATTAATCATTGTGTGTGTGTGTGTTCATTTACATTTTTCAATACTTTACGGAAAATCATTTAAGGAAATCTACCAAAAATTACTTAAATTTTAACTTCTCAAGCTTTCATTTAATATTTACTTACATTCACGTTTTTTATAAATAAAATAACTTTTGTGCCTTTGATGCTCTGGAAGCTCCTTAATTTTCTTTTCATAATCATATTTGAGCTGCAATCTACTCAATAATATTAAAATTCATCATCCTATTTAGACATTTTATTGTCTTGCAAGTATCGAGAAGTTTATTGTTACTCAGTGTTCGAAAACCAAAACTAAAAATAAAAGAAAAACAAATTGATAGCTCCTTTAAACGAAACATATTTTTTTCTTTCTGATTTAAGGACAAATATAATTGATTTTGTATCAAGCGATACTAATATTTTTTTCAGCAACTTCTAAAAAAATCCCGTATATTCATATAACACAATCACACACAATCATATAAGTTTTTCAAAAACTATCATTGTAAGTTATCAGTGTGCGTAGGAAAATATAATTGATTGAAGTGAGAGGAATGATAATATAAATTCATGTCAGAAAGATACGTCGTAATCTCACTGGAAGACTTTTTCCTTTGTAATGCTCAAAACTCAAAGTCCGTTTTTCTAGTACGGTGAGTTTTTGATGTAACATACCCGGGAAAGAGTGAAAAAATTGCATGAGTACCGCGTAATAGACACTCACACAAACCCATTAAGTATTGATCTTATAGTTGTTTTATTTCTCAGTTTGAGGTACTGAACATTAAAAATGTACCAAATATTTCATAGTTCTATCTATAGTCGTTCCTTTTTGAAGCATTGAGGAATATTCGCAAGGTTTTCATGCCATTTGAAAAATAAAAAGTCTCCCAATTTTTTTTTAATACATTGCTACATATTAGGTAGGACGTGCATATAAAACATTTAATTACAAGGTTTTATATATGCAAGCCTGAAATTCTAGAAACTCTGGAGTAATCCGTTTAACAGACGACATTTTGAGGGAAATGATTAAATTACAAGGGTTATTTATTTCAATATGAAAATCTAATACAGACGTATACATCCAGGCAGGAAGATTTGATCAATGATTGCAGAAATAAAACCCAAGTACCTTATTTAGATGTGAATGCTGACGGCAATTAAATTAACATCCGGTCTGGCCGTAGGTCCTCTTTATAGCATTACGTCACCCGCTTCCTAAATGTATCAGACCGTTATTACAGTCAGCTTAACCCTTTAAAAATGGCCGCCGACGAAATTGAATTTTTCCTAACGTGCTTAGCGAATTTTGTAAAACCGCTAAGCACGAGTAACCGAGCGACTTAATTGCGATTCTGCTGTAAGGTAAAAATCAATTTGGAAAGTTAAAACGTTCCCTTCCTCGACGATTTAATTTTATCACTGACGTATTCGTTCATTTGCGCAACGATATATTTTTCTCTCACAATTTACTCGATGATAGGTATTCTTTCTACATTTTGCAAGTGTGCGTAATTATTACGTTGGTTTACAAATGTAGGAGTATTCCGAACGTGCCCACGTGTATAAGCATCCTCGTCTTAATGTTAAGTTGAAATCATTATTACTCGGGCAATTTCAAGGCTCGTTGAAATTTTTAACACTCGTCTTCAGCTAGCAACTTTCAATTATGATTAATAAAATTAAAAAAAAAGTTAATCAACGTATTGCGTTTTAGATATAGACTATAAACCTCGACAGGACTTAGCAACAACGACGTCTTACAAATGTATACATCGTGTACTTCGTTATTTACTACTATATTCGTTAAGTTTCCAAAATTAATTTTGCAAATAATTCTAATTATTTTTTTATACAAGAAATGCCAATTCTTATTAAAATTAAATGAATTACTTGTTATCTACATATATAAAATTTATAAATTTAAAAAAATAAAAGGCGGGTTTATTTTTAAATCAAACGAGATCATACTCTCTCGTAAATGATAAAATTTCTTTGTGAAATATTAATAATTTTTCTAGCTTTTATTGTCCTATATTTAGTGACAATTTACCGCTTCACCAATCATAGGTAAAAAAAATTACACCATCACCATCAGGGCACCAGTGGACTCAGAATTGGGTCTCTGTAAGGTCGTAAAGTCGGCGTCGGTCTAAATTAAATATGTTATCCTGCTTATAAACTTACTTAAAATGACTAAAAAATATTCTGGTATTCAATGAGATTTTGCTGTCTTATTAGAGGCTTTAAAGAAATATCAAAAAGCAGGTGTCCCAGGAGTTGTGATGATTATATAAATCTAGATTTCTAATTTATTTTGCTATTTATCTACGGTCCTTAAATGCGTTATCAAAAATATTGAATTGTCATTATTGAAAATGTTGTATTAGAAAAAAAATATTTAGATAAACATTATAAATATACATGTGTGTTTATTCTATTTAAAAGTAATGATTTTCTTCCAGTTAAAAATTTATCATTTGTTTAAATTAAAAATACTAATATTTAGGGCTTTCAATTATTACATAGTTACATAATTTATAAATTAAGTCAGAGAAACCAACATAACTTACAGTTCTGTCATACATATCGGTAGGAAAGACCATGATGTAACAATGTTGAATAGCAGCAGGAATCACGCTTTGGAGAACAATTTATGTCTACAAAGAATTGAGTTGCAAGCTAAAAGGATCTTTTCGGAATACTAAAAGGGATTTCTCGCTTATTAATTGTACCTAGAAGCCATAAATTAAGGTCTGGGAAGCTTGTTGACAGCACGTTCTAAATTGAAGCCACTAGTACAATACTCACTTTGGAAAATAATGTATTTAAATTTGGAGACCACAAAATGGTTACACAATTGTTTGAAGAAACAATTAACTACAGAGAATGGAAGTTTTATTTCTCATATATTTTATAGGGCCACAACAAAATACAGTCGACTAACAGTCGAATTGTTTTAAAACCTATGTACCTTATCTAGGTTATATTCAGATTTACAGACAGAATTTCATTTTTTAACACCATATAGCAAAATATTTCGCCAGCAACAAAATAACTGACTCGTAAATGATACTTTAGGAACTTATTCTGTATATTTAAATACTCACTGTGCATTCAGGCGAGAATTATCGGCAAAACGATTAAAGTTTGCCATCCTCTTCGCTAATGATACTCGCATTTCAATAATTACTTTGTTTCATTTTTCCTCTAATGATCTCTTTATTTTTGAGGCACGATTATGCGCGTAGAGCGTTGTTAAAGAGCATGAGTCTTAATATTACAGTAGAATCACGTCAAGTTTTAGAACGTGGTTTCTTCAGTCACCAAGATTTTTGAATCATTTAGAGCGTTTGCAAAGTGATTTCTTGAAAATATGGAGTTCCTAAATAATTCATTCATGAGGGACAGTCATTAACTTTGATGGGTGGAATTGCTGAAATTGTAGATACGGGATACTATTAGGGGATCTTCGAAGTTCCCTATTTTATACGAGGTGGGTAGTTACGAATTCCACATGAGGCGGGTCTCATTTTTAACTAAATATTATAGTCAAGGAAAATATGATAAAATTTCCACATTCATTTAAAATTGTTATTCCTGACGAAATTTCCAAATATTAAGTACCTGTATTAATTTGAAGTGACACCTGTTATAATTTTATTTTTTTTTAAACCCTTCTTTGATATGTTAAAGTTTCGATATTTCTATATTTCAAAAATGTTTGCTACGTGCACGAAATTTAGATTAACTTATTATGATGATATGAATAATTGTTCATTTATTTATTGGAAAATTAAATATAATAAATGGTGTTATAATATATTTATTGGATTCATTCTAGCATATGCCACTAATTGTTTCTTGATAATTATAATTTACCTAATGATTACCAATTTTCATAAATTCTATAACTGATATAGTAACTATTATTTAAATAATTATTTGTGTAACAATATTTTTTCCCAGATTATTTTCCAAATTTTTCTATTTTTGGTCTTAAATTATTTGTCATTTTATACATCTTTGTTTTATTACTATTAATACTTTTATTGAAAGTAATCGATGTGAATTTTTAATTCTTTATTCCCGATTTTTTTTTGGTTGTGGTCATTTCATGATATTAAATTATTATATCTGTTTTTATACTTTTTTATTCTTTTTATTAAAATTATCTACTAACTATTAGGTTGTATAGCATTATTATTGCCTTTGTTATAATCAAGTCTTATATTTAACAATACTCAATATAGAATAGTATCTAGATGTGGGAATGTAAGATAATGTCTGCCCAGTATAAAATTTACACGTCTTGACTCGTATCAAATTTGTCCCGGTGTGAATTAAATAAATAAATAAATTGGAAGTGATTAATTATCAGAAATATTTCTTGCTAATATATGTTCGCAGGCCGCTATAGTTAATAATTCATGTGTCCTTCTGTCTGTCTGTAACAGCTGATTTATTCAGGAAACATGTAACGTAGGAACTTGAAATTTGGCATAGCAACAGGTATAATAATCCACGTATTTTCCAACATTTTAAATTAGTTATATTAGAGGTATAATATTGATGCATACCCGCAGAGATATATATATAAAAGTATAAAAGGTGTACATAGTTCGGAAACTACTGAATCAAAGATTGTGAAATAACAGGCTGTGTAAAAACGGGCTGGAAGGTTATAGGGAAACTATAACTATTATCTTTTCAGTTTTACTCGTACTTAAGAGATTTATATAACTCTTCTTGTCTTCATATATTCATAAATCACCACGTTCTTACATGTTTACTGTGATTATATCTATCTATCTATATATATATATATATATATATATATATATATATATATATATATATATATATAATAGAAATATGAATATGAAATACATAAATTAAATGAAGTAAAATGGTTTAATTATTCTCAATAAAAGGGCATTAGGGAATTACATTTTTGGTAACAAAATTGTATATTTAAAAAAATCTAATTAAATCTCGTCCTACCTTTTAATTTTTGTTTAATTTCTCTTTAATTAAACCAAGGTAAAGTTAAAAGGAAATATTATGATGTTCCCCTAAGCATGTATTTATGTGTGCATGGATGAACTCCATATATTCTCTGGTAGCCCCTGAATCATCTGACTTATTTTCCAAAATAGGTACCACTTGATTTGTAATAAACGAAGATAACATAACTGAATAACATAATTGAATATTCATGGGCAAACGAATAACATAGTTACTAAAAAATCACTAAGTCTTTCAAAAAGGGAAATGAATAGTAGAACTTTCAAAGAAAAATACAAATTTATGATACGCACAGGAAAAAATAATTAAAAAAATTTGGTTGTTACATTTGTTTCTGAAATTTTGTTTTAATCGTAGTCAGGTTTTACTTTTCGTTAACAAAACATAAATTAATTTTAATATGGAAAATGGTTTCGGTTACTAACTTTTCGACACACAACATGTACATATTATAGCTAGAACATAGTAAATATCCATAGCCACACTTTATATATTCTAAACGACGGACATAAATGCATATCATACTGTTAATTAAATTTTTAGAACTGAATTACGTCAAAATTCTCCACTTTATCTCAGTATAAAATTGCTCAGCCACCTTAGGAAATTATGTATTTTTTTTGGTTAAACAATTCAGGCAACGACTTATACTTTCATAAGTAACATGCGTTATATATAGGTATATGTGTTATAGTTTGAATATTTAATTTTTCAAACAAAACACTGCGTTACTGGCATGTAGTCATCTTTATACATACGAGAATAATATAAATATAATTTATACAGGAGTATAGAAAAGTGAAAAAAGAAGCGCTCTTAAATCACGTCGGAAATTGAAAAACGTAATAAACACTCAAATCATCGACGTGGAGTGTCAAAGTAAAATTAATTTTATCGACATTTTTCGTGAACGCGGCGAGCTGCTTCGAAATAGTACGGAGTGTTCCTTATAATTTATTTTTAAATAAATGGGGAAAAAAGGAGAGTGATAATAGTTAAATAAATTTCGATAAAACAAAAAGTGTTGTCAATAAAATAGAGCTGCTTCAATATAGTAGGGAACACTCCATACTATAATTTATTTTTGAATAAATGTGGAAAAAAGGAGAGTGATAATAGTTAAATAAACTTCGATAAAACAAAAAGTGTTGTCAATAAAATAGAGCTGCTTCAATATAGTAGGGAACACTCCATACTATAATTCATTTTTGAATAAATGAGGAAAAAAGGAGAGTGATAATAGTTAAATAAAGTTCGATAAAATAAAAAGTGTTGTTAATAAAATAGAACTGCTTCAATATAGTAGGGAACACTCCATACTATAATTTATTTTTGAATAAATGAGGAAAAACGGAGAGTGATAATAGTTAAATAAACTTCGATAAAACAAAAAGTGTTGTCAATAAAATAGAGCTGCTTCAATATAGTAGGGAACACTCCATACTATAATTTATTTTTGAATAAATGAGGAAAAAAGGAGAGTGATAATAGTTAAATAAATTTCGATAAAATAAAAAGTGTTGTTAATAAAATAGAGCTGCTTCAATATAGTAGGGAACACTCCATACTACAATTTATTTTTGAATAAATGAGGAAAAAAGGAGAGTGATAATAGTTAAATAAATTTCGATAAAATAAAAAGTGTTGTTAATAAAATAGAGCTGCTTCAATATAGTAGGGAACACTCCATACTATAATTTATTTTTGAATAAATGAGGAAAAATGGAAAGTGATAATAGTTAAATAAACTTCGATAAAATAAAAAGTGTTGTTAAATAAATCTAATCTAATCTATAGAAAATCAATCACAAAGGTTCCTGTGGTATTTTTTAAGAAATATAATTTATGTATTTTTTTACAAATATAATACATTCTAATGGGATTTTGCCTATAAAACCCGTTGTATCACGTTAATTGTATTAAAAATAAGTACGGACATTTTATTTTTCAATTAATAAAATTATTATATAAAAAGTTTTTAGAGGGTTGTTTTAACCATTTTGGGGAAAATATAATATTTTTCTGTGCAAATTACCTTAACTATTGTGGTTATGAAAGTAAAATATTTAAGTGCAAGTAGAATTTACAGTTTAACTGTTAAACTATTTACGAATTAATATGATTAGGCTCAATGCTCTAATTTTTCTACAAATTAAAAAAAAACCTTTTCTTCATAATTTTAGATTCATTGCTTTTAGAAGTAAACAAAATGGAGGGAATATACGTTTATGGAAATTCTTAACCCAGACTCTGAAGATATTTCATTTAAAACCATGGACAAAATATCACATCCATCGGCCGAAAATGGTGGGTTAATTTTATGTTTCCGCAATTCCTTTTTACACTTTGGTAAACACCTAAAATTGCTTATTAGTTTCTAAGTTCTTCCTTGTTATATCTTATCCAAACAAAATGTTTTAAAATGTAGTCTAGCCAAACCCAATTCAATGCTAAAAACCTTACATTATTGTAAATATTTTATTTATTTACTTACAAACTTTTATGTGTAGTACATATGGCGGACTTATTGCTACATGAGCAATCTCATTCAGTCAACCATAACAATTTGTATTGAAATTTAGTTGGTAGACTCCAACAAATTTTACAAGAAAGGGAAAGATAGGAATAGACAAAGACACAAAGGAAAAGGTTTCAGGAGAGGCAAGACTTTTTACTCGGTCTTTGAAAATATTTAGAGACGTGATTTTCCTGATGTCAGGATTCAGGTGATTCCAAATTTTTACTGCTTGAACAGTGAAGGACGTGATTTTCGTAAGTGGTACAGGTATGTTTAGAAATAAGTAGGGTGAGTGAACTTTGAGATCGTAGCCCAAGGCCGTGAGCAAACAAATCTTTAAATTTGCCACTAAGACAATTTAAGCTATGAGAATTGTTTAATACATTAAAAAGACGTGTATGTATATGAAGTTGGCGTGGCTCACGGGTCTTCAGCCATTTGAGAAGTGACCTGTATTCAGAAATATGATCATATTTTCTAAGATTATAACGGATGCACAAATTTTGAAGACGTTCCTTGCACGTAACGTAACGTAACGTGACGTAACTTCAAAAATATTGTTCATTAAGATGAGGATAAGATTTTAAATCGAATTCTAAAAAAATACATCATCGATGGTTAATACCAGCGGCCCATGACGTGTTGTATCAAAAAAACATACGTTTTCGTCTACAAAATGAATCAAACCACGTATTTTGGGCTATTTTACCGCTATGCTATGGCGCATCCTATGAGTGAGTCGCGGACCACATTTATTGACTACTAACGACACATTTTATTGGTGCATCGTGGGTCACATTTACTTATTGTTAATCACAACGTATCGGTGCGTCATGTGCCACATTTACCGTCTACTGATGGCATATTCTGTTGTTCCATAGGGAGGTTCATTTTTACTGACTGTTATTAACGCATCAGATATGATAAAGCGATAGGAGAAATTATATAAAAATAATTATTTGTTCCTTCAAAAAAATTATTTGATTAATGGTCTCTTTATTTTTCCATCTTTGATAAGAATTAGACAGAAAATGTTTGTTGCACAGTGCTGTTTTTGGAGCATTGTTGACGATTGACGTCTCCTAGCTATGAAAGACTTTGAGTAAACCGATAGAGCAGTTCTTTTTTTAAACTTGGCTATGCATAAAGATTTGTTGACTTTGGTTATGTAAATTATCAATCAAGGGATATACCTATAAATAGATAACTTTTTTGACTTTCAGCAACTATACAAACAGTATACAAAGGAGTGTGCAAACAATACTATATGTAAGTACTCATATTTGCTTTAATTTGTTACTTAATAAAATATGTTGGGCACAAGAGTGAAGGAAAAATAACAATTTTGTATAGAACTTTTTTCAAGATATTACCAATTAATATTAGCAATATTTTAGTCTGTCTGAAAAGCCGACAGGAAAAACAAGGAATACAGTTTATGCTTTGATAAGATGGAAAATCTTAAGTGACGGTAAATAACTTACTCTTTATTGTTATAATTTAATAATTTTAAAGCCTCCAGAAACATTGTTTTCTTGTTAATTTATTTTATACATTAATTTATAGCAATTAACATATAAAATTAATATATTCTCCTAGCATCTAATAAGCAATTATTTCTGTGAGCTTTAAAATATTCTAACAATCATTTTTATTTTATTTCCAATCTTTGTTAGTAGAAATTCGTTCATTCTTGAACTACTGAATAGAATTAAAACTAAAAAGGGATAAAATTTTCCATTCAATACCATTTTGCATAAGTATTGTAACCATGTTTGATGTTAGCTTCGTATTTAGTTTATTTGTATGAAATTTTAAATTCCTCAAATGATTCGGTTTTTTCCAATCTCTGTTTACATCCTACGTTTAATATTTGGTTAAATCTATAAGCGGCGCACTCTTCCAACTTCCATGCAGGCAGTTATTAAAAAAAACAATTGCAAGGAAACAATTGTAAAATATTATTAAGTAATCACTTAAATATAAACTCAACCACAGTATTGAAAATACTTAGCGTTTGATAAATTTTGCATGACAGAGAATATTAACGTAAGATCTTATATGTGAATCTATTTATTGCGGTAAACACGCTAGTTGTTTAAGTAATCTCTATGCGATGTAGTTAATCCATTCTGTTTCGCAATTAGTGTCCTGAATATGAGGAGTTAAGTGCTCGCACTCGCACCTTTGATAACATTGAGGGGAATCATCGAAGTGGCGTCGCATTATGTTCAATATTTTTCAAACTGTGAAACGCAAGAATCTGCCTACTTACGCTGTGAAACTGGAGGAGGTGCTTTTTTATAATAATATTATAGGTTTCAAGTAAAAACTGCCATTAAACTTGCGATTCTATTTCCTCGGTCCTGATGCTGCAAGAGTACTGCCCACTTAAACCATAAGCTTGAGTATCTGTTGTTTTGAAATTAATACTCCGAATCTCAAGCAAAGTGACCATCAACGAATTTCGGGTTCTAACTCCTCAAACCTGATTCTTCAAGGTACTGCCTATATAACCTGTGAGAATTTAGTATTTTAAATAAGTATTGTCTCTTTTAACCTCCTCTGTCATGAGGAGAAAAATAATAATGGCAACATTGAAGTCTCTGGTAGAGTTCAAAATGTACATTCGAATACCACAACATGCACCCACGCCCCGCTGATATCATGTTACCGTCCCGATTAGTTCCCTATATGTGGGAAGCCTAAAATCGGCGCTATCGTTCACTTCAACATGACCTCATAAGTTTCCCCATACACCTTGGACTTTCGCATATTTTAATGCAGGAATATTACAAGCTTAAGCCGTAATTGAAATAGTATTATGGGTCTCAAGCAGAGACTTTGCCATTAAATTTTGGATTCCAACTTCTCACCGTGTTAGTGCCTTGACACCTTGATGCTGTAGGGGTATTGTCTGCTTAAACAGGGAGACCTAAGGATCTCTTCCTTTCACATGATTATTTTGGATCACAAGCATAAACTCTACCATTTAACTCCGGATTCGTATACCTTAGCTTGGTGGTGCAGTAGTACGGCCTATTTTGTGTGTTAAGTCGTGTCTCCAGCCTCGATCAAACAATTTAGCTAAATCTTTCATATTTGAATTATCCCAATGCAGAATCATATGAAAATTGTTAGATTATTACAAAGGAAATTGAAGGTATCACATAGAGTTTCCCAACCATGAACAGTACAAATACCCTAATCGAATTAGGGTTTTGATATGACTAAGTGAAGCATAAATCTGCCCCTTAACAAAATCAGAGTACAAAGGTGTAGCCAAGCAGTACTGCTAGGAATTTTTAACTTGAGAGTAAATCTCATCCAGTTTCGAGTGATTTCACTTGTATAAATGTAACCAAGAATATAACAAAGCCAATAGATAGGTAAATATATATACATACATATAAAGGAGTGAAACAATTGAAGTGTTACTTTCTTGGTAAATAAGTATGTAGAAGTATATCCAAAGCATAAAGCAACTAGAATATTAGAAGGCAATAATCCACCACATAGCCTTGAAATCAACGTTGTCATACAACTCTTGAAATCACACTGCAAAAACGTATAAATATATTAGTTTTCAAAATGCCACATATTGCAATATTAAGTAAATTAAAAAGCGAAGAACAGTATTGGAAACAAAATTTATCAGCTATATTAACAAGCAAGAAAAACATACAAAAATAAAATTACGTTTAAAAATTATTTGCGTAAAAATTATTTACGTGTTTTATTAGTAGCACGCATAATTTCCATTGTAGTACGATAAATTCGCCACGAGAGTTGGTCTTGTATTTGACATATTTTTCTAGAAAAAGGTCAGTTCTAATTTGTTATAATTAGGGAATAGCACACAGCAAATATATTTATAGATTTTAAACATTTACACATTTTAAAGGTAAAATTTTTATAATCATCAATTTTAAGTAAAAACCTAAAAAAATTTCTTTCAAAATTTTTCGACGTAATCATTCGACATCAAAGTGTGTCTTGTAGTAAAACCAAACCAAATATCTTGTATTTCTTAATGTGGAATCTGTTGAACAATGCTTTCAATTTGGATACAAAAAAATGTTTTACCGAGAATAGACCGGAAATTGAGAGAAATATTAAAAGAAATGGAACGTTAAGAAAACTATATTAGAAAAATCAATAAATTGTGGTTTATAATTACGCAAAATAATTTACGCACTCCAAAAAAAATAATGATAATGTAAATGTCTTAAATACATTTAAGCATCGCAAATATTTTCCAGCGTTTATTAGTTTGTCGCGAGTGAAATAGTCTTTTTGTTTGTTGAAGTTTAAAGTTGTATCGGAATTACGAACTTTCAAAATTATTCACTTCATTTGAATGTTTCGTTCAATTAACTTTAAATTCGCTTATTTATCATAATAAACGCGAAATAATATAGCAAATGTTTCCTTATTTAGCGTGATAAACTAATAGTAATACACTGATCCAATTTCAAAATCATTAATAGAGAAAACCAATAATACATGAGACATTTCAAAGCAAAACGGTCGTGACATCTGTATATATACGTAACATAAGTATGGCATGTGGATGATTTTATAAGGATTTCATTTTTCCTTTTGAAATGGCGGACACCAAAAACTCATCACAATATTCAAGTTTTACTTCGATGCGAGTAA
Organism: Druceiella hillmani; assembly: GCA_039881145.1. Lineage (NCBI taxonomy): Eukaryota > Metazoa > Arthropoda > Insecta > Lepidoptera > Hepialidae > Druceiella > Druceiella hillmani. The sequence continues at coordinate 10,458,595 of JAYKKI010000078.1, read as the reverse complement.
AATTTTAAAATAATTTTAATTTATGGAGGATACTCCATACTATATCATTAATAAAATATTAGTAACGAGGGTAGTGCAACAAATAAACGTCCTAGACTATAATAAAATATATCAAGTGTTACTCCATAAGCTCGGTATGTATAAAACTCCAAAACAAACTACGTCAGTAGGTACCATTGAGAGGTTTCGGCACCGGCGTAAAACCATGAATTGAAATGGCTTCATAAAATGACACCTTTATTATTAATCGTAAATCGATTAAGTTAGAAGCATACGACAGATAGACAGATGGAGAGACGTTGCCAAAATAATAGGTTTCGGTACGAATTGTTCGAATACGAAATAAATATGGATAAAAGTTTATATTCTTGACACGTTATACTTTGTAGAATGAGGGTTGAAATCAAAAGTGTAATGAATAAGTATAGAAACGACAGAGTGCAAATGATGACGAATTAAAGTTGCAACAGTGTGAGATATACTTTTGAAAATATCATTAGCGTAAAAATAATCCACAAAAATAAGGTAATTCTTCATATAACCATTACTTTTATATGTGTTCTTTTCTTTACCAGTCCGCATGTAAGCGCTACCTGCCGCTACTTCTTTTTGTTCATTAAAATTTCCAGCACTAAATTAAAAATGGCAATTTACCATAGACATTATTGCGGACGTATATCTCCACGTCCATAATGAACGTAACAATTTAATCTAAATAGGGATACTTTTTTTAAACTAATAACTCATATAAAATTAATTTTAATTCTGATGGCGATATTAATTCTTACATTTTCTATTTTTATTGAGCAACGCATAAAAAGATGCACTTTTTAAATTGAAAAGATTGTTTCACACTTTAGTTAATTAAAAAAATATACGTAAGTTTCTCAAAGACCGAATTAAAATTTATTGGCATATTTCTTGTTGACAAATGAAAATGATTGGTTCATTTTTGATTAATTTCTTAAATGAATTATTGCATATATTGGTGTCCATATTAAAGCGTTTCTCATAACATGGAGAAGATAACATTGGAAACAGAAAGATTTTGTTAAGATTAATAATTAGTAAAGGAAGTTTTCCACACTCTAATAATACATTGCACGTCATATGAAGTTTAGCAATTTATCAAATTAGTAAAATAATTATTACATTACTACGAAAGATAAAATCAAGAGCCTCGTCCGAAATATTTCGCTAGAGGTAAATGCGTTATAATTTTTTTTGCAGTGTTGTTCCGATTGTAGTTTACAATTACAAAATGCAAATAAAATGATCCAAGTCAGTGCCACAGAGCACCGTAACTAAATGTCTGGCGTATGAATTATCAATGAACGAGAAGCTTCGTCTGCTCCATGTATATTTAAATAGGAACTTTATGGCACATTCGTAGTATCATACAATATGTAAAAATGGCTATATAGGGAACATAATTTTATTTTGAACTATTTTTATTTTTAGTTACGTGGACTATTTTTAGTTACGTGGAATATTTTAGCAAATTTGTGGTATCTAAGAAATAATTCATAAGGAAAGAAACATCAAAAGTCGTATTGATAAGATGTTTTGAATAATCGCGCTTTACGGCTGCCTAAATATTATGAATGTTCCTCAACTATCTGTCTTGAACAGCCATCTGCCCTTCTACCCTACCCGCAACCTTGATCGCTATATAATGTAAACACATATGTCTATACACACACACACATACACACACACACACACATTTATATATATATATATATATATATATATGTTTATATATACATATATATATATATATATATATATTAATTCTCAAAATCAAAACTAATTACTACATTCATTCGTTTTTTTCAAACCGATCAAAGTCATTACGCTTACATTAATAGAATAAAACATGAATCGGATACTTAGCAGTGTAATTTATGAAACGTTATTAACCCTCGTTATTCAGATATTAATAATAACTGTGACTTCACAACAAATTGTCATTCAGTAAATGAGGTATCTATTATTTAAATTAATTGTGACTAATTTAATATTTTTAATTACATAAAAATATCGCGTTTGCAAAAATTACGTCTTAATTTTTTTAAGTCCTGTTTTAATAATTTCTGAATGATAAGGATAATTAAGTTCCAGAATTCTAATTTAAGAAATGCCAGTATTTTTATTTCAATAAAATTATCAGCATAATTAAATTCTATCATTGGCCTGACATTACAAAGATGAAATGTAATTATGCTGATATTTTTCAAGATGTACTGAATTTATTGTAAAGTGACCGCAAATTCAATGATGCCTCTATTGACTTATATGAAAAAGATACTGGGTCAACTTAAAGAGTAACTTAACAATATATATTGTTAAGTTACTCTGTAAGTTATTTAAAAATTTAGATGTTTTGTTTATAAAGTTTGTCTCCATATGGATCTCCACTAATACTTAATTTTTTTTTCATAATTTGAGTATTAAAGAAATTATATAAGGAAGATTTTAGTAAAAAGCAACTTTCAGTTTTTCAAAATAAAGTTTTCATCGATTAACATTATATTCTTTTTATTATTTTATTTACATGATACGTAATAAAACTATAAAAATACAGTTCATTTCCCGCTGAGCTAGATACTTAAACAACAAAGCCATTTACGTTACCTAAAAATGGCGAAGTTCTTGAAGGATTAATTTCAATTTAGAATAATAAAAAAAACGTGACTCTGGGCGGCACCTAACGAGAAATTTAAATCAGATTCATCGAGCTTATGCAAAATATGCAGTATTTATATCATTATGGAAAATAGATGGAAAAACTAAAAGTACATAATTATAAATATTTTTTTTTTATAAAATAGAAATCAAAGTACACGCCATTGGATTATCAGAGAGATTTCTAGGTTTCTGCAGAAAATAATAACGTAAATGTAGAATATACGGCCGTTACGGGTACTTCACTTTCCGAGTAATGAAACGCTTAACTCTAAGTGTGTTAGGCGTTACATTTCTCATAGCATTTTTATAATTCTTTCTGGAATTCTACGTAGGTTTTTTTTATTTTAATTTCATTTATTTTAAAGAAGATAATTAAAGTAATTTTAACACAATTTTCTATATTTTCCTTTCAATAAAGCAAAATATATTTTGTCATCAATTTTAGGCAAAAAAAGGTAATTAAAGAATTACTTTTCAGAATTTTTTTCAGTCTAATATTATTCAAATTTATTTACTTTTCTCTTCGTTATTATAATGTCAAAAGGTTTAAATCAAATTTCATTAAATTAGTTTAAGTTTTCTTCTGCTGAACTTAATTGTTCCTAATACTATCAAACTAATTAAATATAAAACATAAACTTTATAATTTTATGAGCTGGGAGGGAATTGACAATCAGGGTATTTTACGTTATTGCTTGCGTGTTGAAATAGTTTGTAATAAAGGCTTCTTAATATATATTAAATAAATAAACAAAATTTGTTGTTTATAAGGGTGTCTTTAAAAATAATATTTTATGTCAATTAAAACAGAAATGAGCTCCTATCCATGGGTTTATTCTCTGTTCTTGGGAAATTCCTATGACCATCCGTTATCGTATCAGCTCGATTATACTTTTACATTGTCACAAGAATTGCATTTATTCACAAAGTTTCAAATCGACACCAAATGGTTCACCCATTTGATAATCGGCTTTGTTCAAATACAATCATCGGCTTGCTATATTTGTTTAAATATAAAAACATATGCAAATGAAGCTAAAAAAGAGGTTATGTTATTATCTATTCAGTTAAATATTCATAATGTCCCAGGTCAATCACTAATTGGCACTGGCGGAAGTAAAAATATATTTTTACAACAAATATTTTATTTTTTGTATAAGAATAACGAAAGTACAAAGACATAAGAAGGCGATTTAAGCGATCTAGCTAAACTAGCGCCGTGGAACTATTACCCTACAACTACGTGAAAGATATTTCGAAATACAGCCAAGTCGAATATTCTATTAGACACTTGATTAAATATATAAAAATAGAAAAGGTCACGTCTCTAGTTAATTATGCGCGTAACACGACGTACCACTATACTGACTAGAATCATTGTATTCGTACTGATGAGTAGTTAGTAAGTAATTTAGGATAAAGTATAAAACATTCAGTTCTGCCAATCCGTTCTAAAACCCGTCTAATACTCTTGTTTATTTGCGATACTGACGTATATATATATATATAAAGAAGGACATTATGTTTTGCTATTATTAAAATTACTCGGTCTAATTGTTACATTAGCCATATATGTAATGCACATTATTTAATCTAAGAAAGATCATTGAGTGAGATTGAAAGACAATTTTCGGTATTTTCGCTTTAATTTTCATGGTTAATATCAACTTTGTTTAAAGTGTTATATCGTGCGAAGGTAATTCCAGTAATAAATATTATCGTAAATAATTATAAAGGTTTTTCCGACTTAATATTTTATATTTTGAAACATTACCTTCTTTATCAACCAGAGCCCATCCGTAGTGATATGACTTTTCTGGTGACAACACCCAGGTTGACGCAGTTTCCAAAGTGTGACCACTTTCTCTTATATTCCCTTTCCTTTACATTCGGAAGAGACACACAGGGAATTCAGTGAATCAGATTCTTTGCTAATGGCTTTGGAAGTAATATTTTACAAACATGAGTCTTTTTATGGAAAGCGCTATGCATTTGCATATTGAGGAGTGTGTTATCGGGTGCGTTCGATGGGGTAATGAGCATCCCTCTTTGGTGTGCCTGTCATCCTGTTTAGTGCCACCGAAATCGTGGTGGTAAGTATTTCTGTAATGACCTAGAGTTTGAGGAAACTTTCCTGATACCAGGTACCTAGATCTTCTTTTTGCAACTCTGTATCTTTGTATCATTTAAAAAAGAAAATAATATAAATTCACAAAAAAAGACAGCCAACTGCGAAGTGGCGAAACAGGCATAAAGCAGGATTCTATAGTGGTTTTTATGTCAGGAAAATGTTGACAAAAATAAACCCTAATAAAAAAATGTTAGTATCAAGAACTTTTCCAAATTTTTAAAATTCATAGTTAATATATATACGAATCAGAGGGTTGAAATTGCAAATTATACTTTGAATTTTAATATATTACAAATGGATATATATTACAAATAATCTATTCAATGATAAAACCCGCTACCGTTTCGTTTGAAAATGTTAGATGGAGTTTTGAAGATTAAATGGTATCAAAACATAAAGAAGTACAAAAAATGAATACCTGTTCATTCATTTTTAAGAAAAGAAAAAGAAAAGACAATCGATTACCAGTTAGTAAATAATATCTTAAACAGTTAATTAGAGTATTTATTATATAGTTCATTATTTATTAAAGCAATTTCCTTGTTTATGTTTCACTTGCCGATCCCATTATATCAATGAACCACTCGGCATAATTTTAGTTGCGAAATAGACTCATGGAAGAAAAAGGCAACTGCTTGTAGGGAGGCATTAAGTTAAGATTCCGTAGCCAAGTGTTTGTAAATAATTAATTGTACCTCCACATTAAAGTGAAGCAAAAACCATCTAAATCGATTTGGTTATTTACAAACTATTAATTTCGTAACCATTTTATATAAAATTTCTATGCACTTTGCTAATTTGGTTCCTAAATGTCTTTCATTTATTATATATCAGCAGTACATATCGCGTTATCACCTGCGTAGGATTATTTTTTTATTATGCTGCTATTCTCCTACCTTCGCCCATCAAACGACATCAGTCTCTCTAACTTGCACCTTGGCAATGAGCGAGTCAAAAATGATTGTTTTCGACAATATCCCAAGTTACTAGATCGAGCGTTATCGAAATTTGAAGGACTTGTCAGACCAAAACACACTTTGTTCATTCCATAACTTGCCCATATTTTCCAAATTAATATAATGTAAGCAAATAATTTTTAATGTTTTCCACTTAAGATGTAAATGGTTTTTGATGCTGCTCAGTACGTCCTCTGTTATCCTTATTGCTCTTTTTATTGGCACTATTTGCCGTGTCCATCGTGGATCCATCGTACCAGCGGCCAGGCAATTTTAATGAAGGGTTTTGAAATACACCCGTGTTATTTTTTTATGAGATTATCTTTAGTTGCCTGGGGTATTTCGCAGTTTGCGCAGGTATTTTATCATGAAAATAAATTCACTTTGCTAGATGTGTTTAAAGGAGGTTTATGCTTTTAATTATTTTAAATAATTTAGTTGGATTATTTGTCATTATATTACATATTTTTGACTTGATATTTGTGAAAAATATAAAATTTTTCGTTCTAGAAAATTGCCTCCATATTCTACATATTAAACAATCCATGATGCTTTACTTCAGTACTTTATTATATGAAAAATAATAATTTAAAATAAAGGAAAAAATATACCATCTCTGTTTATTCTCAACACAACACAATCAAATTTGAAAAGAAACATTGTTGGAATTTTCTCATAACATTATTATCATTTTCATCGTTCCACAGTGAAACAAGGAAAATATATGATATATGATTTTACTCTTTCAAAGTGTCGACCATATAGTTTAAGATTAAATATATATTTTAAAAAAGTTAACTTAGCGCTAATTATAATTAACTCGGGAGACAAAATATTGGCACGAATGGAAATGTTAATAGCATCTTCTTAAAATTAAATATGATTTACGCCTGATTTTCTCCTGTACATGTTTTTTTAATGAAGTTCCATCCTGAAGATCTTTGCTTCCCTTAAGATAGCCAGCATTGCAGAAGTAATATGCATCTGAGACACTCCGACTCTGTACCTTTAAAATACAGGTGAGGTATTGAATGAATTGGTTTAATGAAAATATTCAATAACGCTAAAAGAAATAAGGATTTCTTTTAGCGTTAGATTCTTGAGTCTTCTTTGCCTACTAGGTGACAATAAATTTAGGTGATAATAAATTAAGGTCTTTTACAAACCTCCAAATACATTTAATTAATTATTAAATAAAAATTTGAAATAAAATTTGAAAAAAAAAAACTTTGAAATCATTAGATATAATAATTAGAAAACAAAACTAAACAATTTTTAATTAACCAGTTCTTATGAACATAGATGCACAGAAACCTGAAGGTGAAGAAGTATTATAATATTTTTAGACGTGAAAACGAACATATAATTAATGTAAACAGATAATTAACATAAGATAATAAATATTTCCTTAATAAGTAACATCCACTGTTCTATAGACAGGGATAAAACATTCCTAGGTAGTGTAATAGAGTACCGTAATAAAGTGAATGTGATATGCAATACTAGTCAGAGCCGTGTCTCGCTCACTATGCATATTTAATCAAAAAGTTTGTAGAATATTCGAACTAAATATATTTCAAAAGCACCGTCTGCATAGTTTTAAGTTAATAATACAACGGCAATAATAGAAGAAAGGTCGATAGACGCAGAGGTATTAGATTATTAATTTTAATTGCCTTATTGTTTTTAAAATAATATACATGAAAGTCATTGGTACGTCTCGGTTGTTTCATACACTATCTAGAGTTTTATAAATAATCGCGATACGAATCGGCCAATTTACATCACACAACAATTTTGTTTTAAAGCTAACGTCGTTGCTATTATAGAGGAAAGTTTCATGGAATGAATTAAATATCATATTTATTTATATGCAGAAGTATTAGATAATGTCTTTAATATCACGTCATATTTCCTATGAAAGTACATCTGAAGTGTGAATTGGGAGCTTTGAAGTGATTCACGTATTATCGACAGTTTAAATAAATCATCCCTATAAATATTGGACACTCATATTACGTGGCGTTTTAATTTAAATAATTTAAGGCGAAACTGAATGTTTATAACACACGATGGAGGAACATTAAATAACATAACTTACAGATACAATATAGGTTAAATTTATTTATACACAGAGGTTTTAGGTAATTATTACAACATTACGTCATTCTTAATATAAAAACAAGTTTGAAGTATTCCACATACGCTTTGGGATGCTTCATATATTACTAATAATTTATCGTTTTGTGAAAAGATGTATATATTATATTTATCCATTTAGTATGAGACATAAGAAGTGCAATATATTAATTTTATTATTACGATATCATCTGAAGCTTCCATTTCAAGCTTTGAATTATTTCATAATTCTTTCTGATTTCCCGATTTTGGGTTTTTATCATTAGGTTTAAATAACTCTCTACTTGAAAATAATTCTGTAAAAGTGAATACTTTGCATATGTGGTATACTATTACGTTCAAGTGTCAATAAAAAAATCAATATTTGTGATCTTGGAAAATGGCGGCCTATTTTCACTCTTTCGCTCACTTCTAACCATAAGTTTCTCGTTTCAAATATATAATAATTATAAAATCCCTAATTATCTTCTAAAGTTAATTAAGGAAAATTGAAAAACGTTATTGAAAGTTATTCCCGGTTAAGCTCATGTTATTTGATAGAGTTACCCTCAGGCGCTCATACTGCAATGAAAAATGAACTTCATACTTTTGAGTACCGATAGGAATATATCGTCACTTATGTTACCACATGAGCCAAAAGTTACGAATTTATATGTGATTTTATTAGACGACAAAGTAATATATGTATGTATATAAATATTACATACATATGTGTGTATATATATACACACACAAACATATATATATATATATATATACATATATATATATATATATATATATATATATATATATATATATAACCTATATATATATATATATATATATATATATATGTTTATGTCTATGCTATGCATTTATGTGTGTGTATGTGTATATATGGATGTATGCCTAAGAAGAAGCGCTTGAAAAATTCTTCAGTACACGCAACCGCGTTTATCAAATAAAAGTAATTTCATTTAAAGGAGTTTATCAATTTTAGGACGGTTTTTAAAGATATTTTTTATTAGTAGTTGGTAAAGCAAAACACTTTGTCAAATCAAATTATGCGTTATATAAAAAAATATTCCGAGCAACAAAGTGTCAAGCAGAAAAAAGTGTCAAGTTCAGTGCAAAGACTGAAAATCGCATTCATTTAATATAAAAGTCATTGTTGTGTTATCATTTGGCTTGTGGTTTCATTATTTGACATATATTTAGCGCGTGTATTGTTTCTTACATATAATATTTTGAAAACAAAAATAATGATGATACATAAATGTCATGTTTTTTGTAGAAAGTGGTTTTCGTTAGAGATAGGTCCGTACTTATAAGTAAATACATATGCATATAAATATACACACACATATTTAATGAGCGTGTGTTCGATTTATTACTACTACTACGACTTATTAGGTGTAAACACTCTCTTTTACCTTTCATTCTATTACACAAAATGTTGTCCGATAAACTACCGTTTTTAGGGTTGGGTTCCTCATACGGTAGAATAGAATATAATAATTTAATTTATTTCTGAGAAACCATTTATAAATATTTTTTATAATAATGACAAAAATGTTTTTCAGAAAAAAGTCTGTATAAATATTATGTAATGTTAAGGAAAGTAGGGGACGCTACTGAAATGTTAGGGACAGTGTTTGTCCACTGTATATTTTTGCGAAAAGAGTTTAAATTAATTCCCCAAGTACGTATTCGACAAAAATAAAGTTCGGTAAAATTTTAACCTTGCTTAAGTTAGAATCGTGCATATATGGGATGATGATTATATTACCAGTTATTTCCAATGTATTTATCAATAATAGAAAACCTTTATTTGTTTCTAAATATTTTGCTATTTAACGTTCATAAATGAAAAAAATGGAATTAAATCTTTAACTTAAATATTTGGGCATTCCAGATTTCCATGTTGTTTTCATGTAGTGTGGAACTGTAACATTATTAATATAGTTGCCATTGGTGTTGCGCTCCTTATACCAACAGGTGGCGTGTAAAAAGCAGATTCTTTATGAAAACAAATTGAATTATATTGTTACAAAATTCTTCAAAAATGGCGTTAGGCTTTATTTCAGCAATAATACTGGAAATTATGTGTACCTGCACTACGTGAGATAGGAACAGTAAATACTACAGCCCTATTTTCTCTATCCATCTGGCAATGCAAACTGGTATCACAGTAACACGAGAAGCAACTGTACAACAATCGCGTACGAGCGTTTAGATGTTGTTTCTGTACTCAAAAAAAGCTTAGCAAGCAAGATTGTTTCTAAGGATTTTTTTGGAATTTCATTATATTGAGAATTGTAAGTTTAAAGCCTTTGCACTGAACGCTATTGTATTAATAACGCTATCTGTTCACACTTTGGATATAGGTTTTTAACACAAAGATGTCATGTTTAAAATATATAAATTCATTTTGAAGGTGACACATTAAATGTCAAAGAAAATGTAACCTAGGCTTATGAGCAACTGTTGAAACAAGCTACTTGAGTAAAGCGCAAATTAACGATATGGTAAACCATCAGCACAATGTGGAAACGACTCCAACATGTGCAAATATTCATTACTGTAAGTTTCCAAATTAATTAATATTCAACCCGTACCTGGTCATTTTTTAATACAATATGGATGTGCTTATATATGTTACATTTTTTATACATACGTACACATTATAAATGATGTATTCATAATAGTTTTTCAATTAGCTTTTCATAGTTAGTTTCACTAATAAAGTTTATTTTTTCTAATAATTTTATCCAACCTCCAGTAATCCAACGAGTTTCTGAACAATAAACATCCGACTTATGTTGTATTACACATATTTGGTGGTTTATGAGAGTTGATATCTACAGAATAATAAAAAAAATTAAATTCGGAAAAAATTTTAGGTTTTCTTCTCAGACCGTGAGTACATACAATAAAGTTTCCCATGATTAATCCACAAATTTTATCTCCAAAAAAGCATACCGTAAACGCAATACACTAATAAATATAAGCAGTTAAACAGCGTAAATGAAAGCATTCAGAAAATTCTAAAATTGAAATTGCAATCGCCGTGAAAATTATTTCGATTTATATTTGTACCCGTGATTCATCTCACTGATAAGGATATATGTTGGCTATGACTGTCTATACGCGGGCTGACTGAGTCATGTACACCTGTTGGAAAACTTTTAAATAAAGCCTTTTGTTGTGCGATTCCGCTTGTTCAGAAAACCTTTCCCGGTATTTGCGCTTTATTGGTTAATTTTAATAAGCATCTCTCTATTAGTGACTCATCTTCATATTAGTGATAAAGATTTCACCAAATATATATTTTTACATGCAATAAAAATAATTTAATTTCTTATTAGATTAATATTTATATAAATATTATTTATATTTTTGTAAGAAAGAAAGAAATTAAATTTGAATTTTTAGAATCAGCCAAATGGTGTATTTATGAAAATATGAAAAATTTTTCTTTTTTATTTTATACATTTATTTATCATTATCGAGTTGATTAATTGGATACTAAAACCATTGAATTATAAACATTTTTGGTCCCAATTAAATCAAACCACTTGAAAATCCATTATATTTACAACCACAAATAACGAACTGGATTTGATTTAACATTTATTTTTGCTTTAAGAACTATTTAAATTTATGAGAATATTATTTTAATAAAAATGTTTTCCAAAAGTATGTAAAATGAACAAATCTCACCATATTGACTCAAAGACAAAACGTTCAAAAAATAAAAATAAATCTCTCCAGAATAAATTAAATAAAAAACTATCTAGCTTATTTTTAAAATCCTTAAACAAAAAAAAGATTTTCAAAAAGTGTGTAAAATTACCAAATCTCACCATATTGCGTCAAAGAACAAACATTCAAAAAAAAATAAATCTCTCGGGAATATAAAAAGTTACCTCGCTTTTCTTTTAAAAACATTATTAATATTAGGCTAGAGTTTTGTATATGTTCATTGTTCATTTATCATTTTATGAATGAAGCAATAGCTTCAAACGGTCAACGCTGGTGAGTGAGTGATTTGATTTAATTCTATAAATTGATTTGCATGCTTTTAATTTAAAGACTGAATATATTACTACATGTGATTATACATGTAACCCACTGTTTCATTAACTAAATTTCCTATAATACCTCGAAACATGGAAAATATAAAACTATGGTTGCCCTATGCAATTTATACAAGTAAAATTAGCGACACATTAATTTTTTCGAGTCCCGAATTTATACGCAATAATTTAAAGACCTCGTGCTTTTTTAATTTTTCAATGTTAGGTTAAATTGCTTTTTTTATTTTTTCAGTTACATAACTTATATTAAAAACAACACTTAATTACCTTGGAATGTTTTATTTTCTTTATCCGAATGCTACGAAGTTTAGTGATTATATTGTTTTGCACTACTTAAATTATTTCTCATAATGGCGACACATTTCAATATATTTTACGATTTGCAATTGTTAATTTAAAACAAGACAGGTTAAATACAACCCTGGCTCACGCCACGACATTTTAGTATCTCATTGAGAGTGAAATTGCTTCATCCTAAATCGTATTAATTTAGGCTTAAGAGGAAATAAATTTATAACAATACCTAACATAATTAGTTGGCGGGACATATATACAATCGTGAATATTTAAAAAACTTTGAGATCCGAAAGCATCGTCGTACTTTTTCTGGAACCTTTGTATAAGGTCTAAAAAACTTGTTTTTGTATAAATTTTGGTTTACTAATTTCAGAAATAAGCAGAAAGCACCTATTTTTGAGTATATTTCCGAAAATTAACTCCTTAAATTTAGGAAAATAATATTTTCGATACCCTTATAACTAATACTTTCAAATAATACTATAAATTAAAATACGAAAAGCAAATAAATTTAATTGTAACATCATGAGGGCATTCCATTCTACGCATGCATGGAAACTTGTTTGAAATCTGAGTCTTAATCTTTTTATCGTTCCTAACAAAAAAAGATAGGCGGTAATAATATGAAATCAGTTGCTGATTTGTAACTTAAAATTTCAAAACATTTTTACTATTTAGTAAGATTAATCATTATTTAACATTTTGGAATAAATTAACCTTGTTGAAAATTATTATTTCTTTACTGAGCTTTGTTTAATTGAAAGTAAACCAATGATCGAAATTTTACGTCTTATTTTTTATTATAATATAATGAGTACTAGTGGCAGATTACTTCCTAAATAAGACATTTTCGCAAAACTTGCCATTCATGTTACTTAATATATTTAAATTATGTTACTTTGTGTGTTATGACAGCCTAGATGAATAGACTATTTGTTAACTATTAGTGACGACCAGTAACTCTTTGTAAATATTTAGTAAGAACCCAATTTATTTAATATGGTATATCGATCAATGATAATTGAACCAAAAGTCGTAGCAACTTCATAACCCCAAGCAGCGGTCCTTTAATATTTGAACTAGTTTAATTTTTCTTCCTAAAACCTTTTAGTATTTAATGATGTCTATGGCCTGGTAATGGAGTCAGAAATGATCCAAGTAACTTCAGTACGACAAGAAGTAATTCTATTTTATTTGGGTAAACTTAATTTGTCTTTGTGAGACTTTTGGCCTCACATAATCTCCATGACATGATGATGACACAAAATGGTGTTTATTGAAACTCCATATGTTCACCCGTAGAAAAGTTTAGTAACCACCATTTTGTGTCATCATACCATGGAGATTATGTTATATATGAGCAGTATATTATGCTGTATGGGTATGTCGGATTGGTTTCGGTGAGAACTTTGATCATGTGTGACTTCCATGGTCTGATTCTGGTATCGGAAATTAGTCATAATGGTTAACGCAGATATGCCGTATTTGGACTCGAATTGTTCAGCACACAGTTATGATGATATAATGACCCCGCCATCCGCTGAACCTAATACCAGTAGTTAGGTTTAAAATGAAATTTTACTTCACATTGGATAATGGCATATAATTATAGTTGGGACTATATTACTAATTCTAATAACCAAATGTTCCGATTATTAATCTATCGGTCAACTTCTCTATCGATAACAATCTATCGGTCAACTATCGGTGAACCGCACTGGATTTTTTTTAATCCTGGCTTTTAAATTGTAACGAATTATCACTTCAATTTGTTAAAACTACTTTTTTATTAAATTACTTATTGCAGGTATTGACAAAAGCTACATCTGAATTGTTTATCGAAGAACTTTAAACTTTCAATATCTTTAATAATTGTACTAATTGTTGTTAACTTCAATCTAACTATTTTATTTAATTTTGGCGATCACAAGTAACCTTATTTTTAATTACAAGAGTAAGACAGAAAAAAATAATTCTTTCTTAATATCGGAAATTTACTTCAAGCTCAGGAAGACAAAAAATAAATCTGAACCCTCTTTTTTCCATATAAAATTTAACTTTAGGATCTTTATAAATTACAAAAAAGATAAACGCCAAATGCATTTAGTATTCGTAGCTTCGTACATTGGCAATGGAAATTTAAACTAATCATATTTTTACTTCAAAGAAATAAACTAAATATATATTAAGTAAATAAATAGGATAACAGTAATGTAGTATTTTTTTGATAAAGTTTCTCGTTTATTTCTAATGAAGAGATTTTCAGAATATTTGGAATACTAGTCTTTTTTCAACTTAATTTCTGAGATTGCTGCCAAATATTTTGATGATATGTGCACGCTTAAGAGCTATTAGAATAATAAAATATCACGTCATCGATTTGTAAATGTACTGAGGTAAGAAATACAAAAAAGTTTGGGATATGAGTTTCAGAGCAAATACACATGAAAAGGTAGATTGATAGATTTCCTTTCTCATTTTCAAACGGGATTATACATTAGAAATATTTCATGTTTGCTCGTCACCTTGACCTTAACTAAATCATAATTTAATTTTTCAGACAAAAATATATTTTTTAATAATTATTTATAATGATATTCATAAAGAAATATTTCACGATAAGTACCAAAAACTTAAAATTGAGCTACAAGCAGACATAAAAAGAATTTATCACTTGAAAGATATTCTGTAACTTAGAAATATTTTCATAAATATTATTTTTGTAAATTATTATCTATATTAAATACTATCTGTGCCAACGGCATTGTGTATAGAGAGTTTACTTAAAGAAAAATTCAAATGAAGACGGCGCCCTAAGGAATATAATTAAAAATGTAGATATCATCTATATATGTATATATATATATATATATATATATATATATATATACATATATATATATATATATATATACCTATATATATATATATATATATATATATATATACACACATATGTACTGGTCAATGAGTAATATAATTATATGGTTCAGGATGATTCCTAAATTCCACTACAATATGGATTACGTAACGCGTATGCGTATTCATATGTTTGATACAAGTCTCAAAAAGTAACAGCGTACAGACATGCTTTAAGTAAATCCAAACCAATGTCATCGTAATTTCATAACTTTTTAAGATATCACGACTATATAGCTAGAATATTTATAACTTAGTAAAGTTTTTGTCAACAGCTTCAATAATTTTCGAATCAAATCCCTTCAAAGAAACAGACAGACATAGCGAAAAATAAACAGAATTCTGTTAACATTATATTGGTTTTTGGTTATCTGATATAAAAAACGCATTTGCTCGACTGTCTTTTCATTGACTCAACGTTGCAAAACTGGTCTCTATGACATTATTTTAACGGGAAAATATACAACATATGTCATCCTGATAATCCTATCTAAATAATGGTGAAAGAATTTTTGAAATCGTATGAATAGTTTCGGAGATTACCTCCTACATTTAAACTTACAAAGTTTAACTTTTTTATAATGTGAATTTTCTTTTTAACGGGATAATGTACTACTTTTGTCCATCCTGAAGGTTTTTTCTAAATATTAGTGAAATAATTTTTAAAACTGTTTGAATAGTTCCGAAGATTACTTCCTACATCCAAACGTGTAACAGTTTGTAAAACTGTTACACTTTTTTTAACCCTTTTTTTACTGACTTTACTCCTCATAAAACTTCATACTGGGCGCTATATATGAAAATCGATTTTTAAGGAGTAAACTCCAATAAAATAGAATTAAATTATTAGAAAGAATGAAATATAATTTCAGAAAAAATATAAACAGTATAAACTTTCACGAAAACTTGTTTCTTTATCAAAAAAATTGCAATTGAGATTAAAAATTAATCGTACGTAATAACGAAAATAAGTTTATGCTACGTTTTATATATCCGCAGAGTGGAAACACTTCAACCGTGCCGGCTTTTCGGTATTTGAAAACGTACTCGGTTTAATTTTGCAGTGGGAAGTGGGCCCTTGAACAAATAACGGAAACACGGTAAATTTAGTTCCGAGTACTTTATTTAAAAAATATTTACTTTAAAAAATAACGTATTCGTTTTTGGAAAAAGTTAAATTCAATTATGATATATACATATAAGATAAACAGCAATATATTAGAGTCAACTTTTATTTTTACTTTATAAATATTTATTTACTTTATGATGCTTTATCGTGCTTATGTTTCTAATAGTTATAGTGATAGTATTTTCGGTGTTCTCACGACCAACAAAAATTATATTAAACCTGCGAATCTAGTTATATGAACCTTTTATAAATATGAAGAGGCGTGAATTTTTATTTTGTTTATTCAAATTATGTATTTAAAACCGATATTTCTTTGGACTAAATTTGTAATCGTTAGCATTTTTTTAAGTAATAACAAAATCCCGCTATGGGCGCAAAAGAAGCAAAACGCCGCCCATTAAACTTAATAAAATAATTTTTATTTTTTATTAATAATGTTAATTAACCCAAAAATACACTTAATTATTTCCATTTTTCTGCAATTATTTATGATTCTTAAAAATCGGGCGTAACTTTTTTGTATTGATACTGACTACATTATACGCAACGACCTCTCCTCGAACCTCGTTATTATGAAACGACACACTTTTTTGAGGATGTTACAGTTTACTCGTAATGGGAGTTAGTGCATCGTAAGATTTTATAAACTTTTTTGAAACTAGATGTGATACGATCGCACGATTAAGATGAACGGAATAAACACAAACGATAGCATTGTTTTTGATTTGCCCGTCCAAAGTCGAAACTCGACTATTTAATAACTTTAAAATTACAATATGTTAGGTGTTTATTGAGTGAATTTGCTATAGATTCATTCGAAGATAGAGTGAACTGACGCAAATTAATTTATGAAATAATTTCAACAATTGAAACAAAAGAATAATAGTTACAAATATATAAAGCGAGTGTTATTCCCTTTCCCGCCTCAGGCGTCTCATGTGACACAATTCTGACAAAGTATAGTTTGGAGGTTTTGAACCGATCTATACTACAATAGTTTATTTTGCCTTCGCCCCACATATTATACTGCATATACCCCTTCTCATATGTGTAATACCCTTATTATATACGTAACATCTGCGTCAATTTCTCTAACAGCACATGACCCCTCCCACCCATGCCAACTTGCCACCTTCTTCCGTTGATATACGAGAGATTTTAACCCGTTTTGTCAATAACTCAGTATAATATTGAGCCATTACCCTTAGGTTTAATTTATATTTTCAACAAAAGTAATTGGAATTTTATTCATTGTTATATCGACCAACAATTAAAAATAGTTTAGATCCAATGCTAAAATATTATCTATGTTCCAGAATTTTTTTGTTATCCCGGTACAAAATATCGTCACGGTAACTTAAAATGTTATTTATATCACAAAATCAATGCTGGGAAGGTCTTATCTGCAGGACTGGTCTCCTTTCTTCTATGTACCATTCCACTTATTACATTTATGATAACTTAAAATCTAGATAGTATCAATTAAACGCTATGATTTTCACGGCAGGAAATAGAACATAAAAACGTAACGTACATGGCTAGTTTTCAGTTCGCTATAGTACTTTTTTAACTTGATATGTTGTAACCTTAATAATAACCTTATTAAAACTACAATTGTATATGAAGTTAAATACACGTGTATAGACTAATTTTCGGAGACAAATTCTTTTTCTATATTGTATCTTTTTATTTTTTCTAATATTCTTTTTATTTTAATACGCTAAGCAAACCGATGTTTATTTCTTTCTATACACACTGCAAAATATCTTAAAGAAATACACACAACACTAAAATTATTTCTTACCAAACAAAACAAGAAGATAAGTGTCATTTTATGAGGAATAACGAAAAGCTCGTTATGGGTCAAATTGCTTCCAATGTCCCTGTACTTTGGAACGGAAACAAAACCGCTAATTTATTGTTAAGGGAATACGCGGAACGCTAGTCAACTCATAGTGTGCTTCATTATCAGCCTCTATCAGGAGATATAATTATAAAAAAAAACAAGTTATCGGAGAAACGATTAATTAAGTTCTATTCAATATGGCATGTTGTCGTGTAAGGTACTGTGCCTGACGTAATTCCTGTTTTCATTCGAGCAATTACTGCGGAAATACCGACGGTGAAATATGTTGAATAGTTCCTGATAGAGCTAGTGTGCAACTTGCTACAAGAAGAAGAAAGTCAATTTAGCTTTCAATGGACACGGGATACAAAAATAAAATCATCGTGGCGCATAGTGTTCATTGGGCTTTAATGAGTTAAAATAACAAAGTTGTAAATCAGGATGAAGATCAAATATTTAACTTATGCATAATTATCTACCAAATACACTCTATATATAAGATATATTGGAAATTTGGAACAACTATTTTCAATTATGCTTCATTTCATTCCTTTATGCAACTTTATTCCAAATTGAACCAAATATGCGGGATCTCGTTCTACATAAGTTAAGATTCACAGAAAGAAATCGGCACACGGATACGCATTTTTAAATTTTTAAATTGCTAGTTAATTTGTTGTGAATTGAATGAGTGAATTACTTCAAAAACGGAGTAAATCTAGATGTTTTGTTATATAAACTAATAAAATAATTAAACGAATTTACGTTTAAGTAGCAACAATCAATGTGCGCAGTATAAAACAAAATCCCCTACGGATAAGTCGGTAGGTTGTATGTGTGCATTAGTATCAGAAAGTATTTACGAAATTTTATTTCGGTTGTTATAAATGCATAGAATGATTTCCTAGAAAGGTTTAGATATAATAAAATTCATGAATATCTGGATCAATTAGCAGATCTTTGACGATTTCCCTCAAGAAACTTACAAAAAAATACTACCGTCGCCTTGGCAGATGTTAGGGATACATGAAAACAATATATAGCCACATATTGCTTGCTTCAAAAAGTTTTATCAAAAAAGTCAGTGACAGAATCAAAATTTTACATGTAGACCAAAATAAAAAAATGTGTAGTTTATCTAACATTTAAAATCATTTTCGCATTTTTAGTGCGTATTTGAATCTGAATCCCTATGCATTTAAATACTTGGATCAATTTTGGTGTAGAAAGGAGATTAGTTGAGTTCTTAGCCACTCATTTACATGTCACTAAATAAAACGAGGTAATCCATTGCATATTTGTATCTCCACAAAAATTATTCGGTACTTGTATCTTGTAAGTACTGAATGGTTTTTGCTCCGGCTTTCACCGATGGTTAGTTTTTTCCCAAGGATAGTTTTGTAAATTAGCTGACCTAATGCGACAAAATCGCAAAAATTCAACCATCTAGAAGTTTCTTGACGTCTGCAGTAATACCAATCACGTCAAATAGTTCTACCGGAATGTTAGTAATAATTTTGGATATCTACTAAACACACGAGCAATGCTTCAACTAAGGATAGTCGTTTTAGGAGAAATATGAAAGTATTATTTTTAAATCTCTGTACGTTCTTCGTTTTGTGCTTTAAATTTATATAAAAAATTATCATTACATGGAATAATTTGGGCTAAAAAAAATGTATGTACGGGCGTAATGAGAGCAACATTTTTTTTCCGTACACCATGAAAACATATTTCTGGATAGAGTTTTCAAAACAAAATTTAAGATTTTTTAAATTTTTATAGCACCGTCTACAAAATATTAGTTTTTGTATAACGTGAACCCCGCCATAGTTCTATTTGATTTGACTTCTTTTTAAAGTCCGATTTACTTACCGTAACACTTTCAACATATATAGACAAATATAGAACTTTGTACATATAACTTTGTATATATTACGATAGAACTTGCCGGTTTTCATATTTTAATTTTAAAACAATTTTTGCCTATTTTTTATTCATAATATTATTCTACTTAAATGAATATATAAATAATTTTATGATATTATTTTATCATATATATTTTCCCTAAAATAATTTTTTGTAAAAATGGAAGGTGTTTTGTTTTGAAGTATTTATATAAAATATAAATTTTTACAGTGTGTTTTAAATTAAATTTCAGATTGATTTGTTAAAGTAGGGTTTAAAAATCTTAATTATCTAACAGGTGAAAGATCGAGAAGAAAATTCAGGGACAGGTTGAAAGATCAGGTGGAAAAGGAACATAGAAACTGGGCTGGTGTAAAAAAACATTAAACTGAATAAAAGAACGTACATTTCGGTAGCACTGGGAAAAAGGAAGGAATATGTTTTATGGAAGTTGTTATCCTGTTATTTAAGTCTTCATGAATATTTTGATACCAAGTTTATTTTTATATCCCTACAAAAGGTTTTTTAAATTATGTTATTTATTTATATTAGCAATACGAAAAATTTATTGTAATATTTCAATATTACGATAAAATTCGACTGTTGGTAGCATAATTTCTTTTATTATTTAAAATATTTTAGGAATTTCACACATACTTTCCTATCTCGGTGCCATATTCACGGTCTACTAACCCATGGCACGCGTTTTCGTTCTAAAACCTACATTTGATTCTTATGTACGGTTCGTATACTGTTTCAAGGACCATCTGAGAAATAAATCATATCTTTACTAATTTCATTCAGACTGTTATCCTTACATTAACATTCCGTCTCCTTTACGTTTGTTACTTTTTATTTTTCTTCTCAATACATATAATTTTAAGTATTTTTAATAGTTCGTATTATATTTAGGTGAGCATATTTTTTTCGTTTATAAATTAACAACGATATTTCATAGGTTGTGTGTGTGTATAAATAAATAAATATATATATATATATATATATATATATATATATATATATATTTCTCTAATTATTGAAACGCAACAGAGTGACATAATATCGCGTCATATCTTTGTAAACGTATTTAGAGGGAAAATAAATAAGGTCCAAGGGCAGAAGCCCCAAAGGAAAGATTCTTGTTGAATTGGTGCGCAGATTGACAGATTTCTTTGTCCCTTCCAAACGAGATGCTCTCTAAGGGACATCGTATATTTATTGTCAACTTGTCAAAAACCAACAGCCGCTTTTCTGCAGTTATTTTATCGCTCGGATTGTAACACCGCCTAACCGTAATATTTTATCGTCATGTAAATGTGGACTCATTTATTATTACACAAGAGTGTCAGAAAAGGTAAAATAACCTAGTTTTTTCGTGAGTTTATATATTTGTATATATGTATATGAAACTGCATGTGGTATTTGTCAATAATATTATTTCCTACTAAGATAATCTGACATTTTAAAGCATATTTTTGAAATATCGATCGTTAAAATGTTATAATACGTAATTTCAAACTATGTGTGTTATTACAATGATTACAGTTAATATGTTTGAAGTACTAGAAACGATGTTGTTTACGTGAACAGTATACTCAATTTATTTTCAAAGTTTATTGTTTTTACTGCCGCTTAAAAGTAAACATTACCTAGTTATTTAATTTCTCATAGAAATTTTTTTTATGTTTTTTGTATATTCATGCAACCAAGGCAGAAGCGTTAGGGATGCGACTCTCGTACGGAAGGTACTGCACTTTTTTTTCATTTAGTATATATTTTTAAAGCTACTATTATTGGCAAGTAGGTACTGTACTATGTAAACATGAACATAATGAAATCATGATTTGTATACCGCTATGTCTTTATATACCGCTATATTACTAAATCAGTAATTTCTCTATACTTACACCATATAGTCCATTACAATTTTGTATTGACAGGAAATTAGAAAGTAAGGTCATTATAAAAAAGTACGCAATGAGTATGAAAGAAGACAGCTACTGGGATTCAGTATTAAGGATTCTTTCAAAATGATACACATTAAAGTCGTAGAAATTAGAAAGTATGTAATTGATGAAAAATATTTTATGTCGGGATTTGGTTTGTTCTTTGAGATGGCGATGTAGATGGTAATCGAGTATTTATTAAATAATTTGTAAATGTTTGTGAAGAGGATTATATATGGATTCTCTAATTGTAGATTCGCACTATCTAGAGGTAAATAAAAATATTTCTGATCATCATCGTCATCAGTCTGTATCGATCCACTGCTGCTTTTACAAAACGCGCCACCCCATACGGTCTCCCGAATTTCGCACACAACAGCTTCCCCGTATTTTGGAAGTCATTAGATAATCTGGTTTGGTGTAACCCACACTACAATTCCAGATGCATGGTCACCTTCCGTAAATACATCTATTCCACCGGTTATCAATTATTCTGCAAACTTTGCCTGTCCATTGCCACTTCAGCTTATTGGTGTTGAACTTAAGTTAACTAATTTGGTTTATCATCAGAATTTCTCATTTTGAATGTAGCCCTTTAAATCACTTCGTGTAGTTATTTCCATTGCTTATTAAACGACTTTAAATTTATGGATCAGACCAAACAAAAGTCCCATATCTAAGTTATTTAAAAGATTTAAAAGAAGTTAAAACATTTAGAGTAAATACCCGATTTCTCTCTACCTTAACCATATTTCTTTTATATATTTCCTTTGTCAGAAAATAGAGCGTATAAATAAATAGAGCATATAAGCGTATATAAAAATTATCACATACCTCCATAGCAAAATAGCATAGTAGTCCATAGCAAAGTAGCAGCAATTTTAGACAGAAGTAAACTTTGGCTTTTAACCGAATGCAATTATAAAGATATAAAGCACGTGTTCTACTAAAGGCTTTACAGGAAACACCTTGAACCTGGAGTTGTAAATTAAGTTATTGATTGATCAGTAGACGTAATATCTCTTATGGTTGTGGGTAAAGTAAGAATAGTATCACGATGAAAAATATGGAAGGTTAATAAGGATTTATTTCTACCAGGTTCCTTAATTTTTTACAATTAAAAACCGAATAATAATATTACGATCGTTGAACGAGAAATTGTTCCCGAGGTATTTATTATAAAAAATTAACTCCCCAAAACAAGGAAGAGTTTATATTTACCCTTTTATTTGTATACGAATAAATATAGAACCATTTTCCACAATATGTAAAAAAAAGTAATTTTGGAATACTTATAATTTGTGCTTTTTTTAATTTACGATATTAAAAATCAAGTTACAAATTATTTCAAATATGAAAAAGGAAGTCCTTACGATTTCTTCGTTTGCACCCTTCAAAGTGTTGATGTAGATATTTTAGTTTTAACTTTTGAAATATATGGGGTTGTTATGCTTTACCACTATACTAATTTTCAAGTTTTCACGTCAAAGGGTTTCTGAGAAAAACGATGTGAAATTTTATTAAAATATATTTAAAGCTATGTACATAGTCATAAAATACAATTTCAAAATCCTCACAATTTATTCTTTCAATTAATGTCCCACAGAATTAACGAAATTAAAAAAAGATATTTGTTTTATTTGTTATGTTTGAAATTTTCATGGAAATATTTTCCAATGACGACTTTTCAATTATATGCCAATTAATAGGCTTTATTTATATTTGACATGGTTTCTAAATGAAAATGTAAAATTCGGACGGATATGTGACTGATCTTGGTAACGGTTTATTATTAAAAATTATCACTGGAATGATAATCTCGTTTTAAAAGAAATATTAAATGGTATCATATTTGATACGGTGCATATTAAAATCCATCCACGTTATATGTATATTTTGCTACATATTATTGAAATTTCCTTTAAAAACATGATGCAAAAAATTCTATATCTGGATCTAAGACAGACAAGGGATAGATAGGCATAAAGTTAAAAAGTTCCTGGTTTTATTATATGATCCAAAACTCGAGTGGAATTAAACAGAACATCCTTTCACCGACACTCAACTCAACAAGGTTTACTTATACGCATCTTCGATCCGTGTGGCGTGTGAGCATCAAATTAAAAACCAAAATGAAACTCGATTGGTCGTACATTCTAAAACTCCCATGTGGCCAATAATCCTTATAGGAATATCTCAATAATCCCAATAGTCTTTAAAGGAATAGGTATCAAGGCCATCCAACACAGCCCTGGAATGGTCATGCAACACAGAAGTGTATTGGTAAAATTAAAATTCATAGGAGAGATTTGAAGAGAAACGACACGGATGACTAGGATCGGTCAGCATGGGAAATCACCGTGAATGCCCTCTGCCTCATCAAGAATGATAAGATGTGTCCTTTATGTAGTAGAAAAATAGAAGGAGGCTTAAGATAAGGAGAAAAATATTGCTCAAAATGATATTACGCGAAAGTTTATGTTACTTATCATCAGATCGTATTTTAGTGTCAATGGACTTAATTACTGGCAGCAAACACAAAATGTTAGTCAAGTTATTAACTCAATTTTTTTACTTACAGAAAAATGTTATAATAAATAAAAATAATATAGTGAGGATTTTTGACGTAACTCTTTGTTTCCATCAAGTCAGTAACTATTAGTTAAATTCATTTTTGTAAATGTTTCGAAAAGGTCAGTTTTAAAGTTTTTTATTGCTTTTTGGAATTTTTATATAAATAAGAAATTTATAAAAAGTCACTAGAAAGTTAAGTAACATATTGGGTGGAAATATTTTTGAAAGTTACATAACCGTAATTATAAAGTGCACCGTAACGCGGTAGCTGTTGTGTACCCTTTCTCAAAATCAATAAGATATAATTAAGAAAACGCAATCATCTTTATATATACAAAAACATTTTAACATTATTATCAGTGTACTTAACTATATAACCTTAATTACCTGCGCATATTTTAACTAATCTCTTATATAATTCGAAGAAAGCATTTGACGTAGACGCCTCGAGACTTAATTACTGACCACCGCCTAAATCTCTTGTTGCTTATTTAATTACACACAGCATTAGGGAAAGGTCATGATATTGTGATTAAATATCTTCTGGGTAGAAGCGAGAAAAAAATTTTAAAAAGCTTCTTTAAGTTTTTTTCCGCAAAATTTCCATAAAGCTTAAAGCTTTTTGCAAGAATAATTTTCGACCAAGCCAAAAACTTGAAAAGAGCGTGGGGAACCAAAAATAATACCTAGTTTAATTACAGTTTTACAATTCGAATTAAACTTTTTCTGCAAAATCAGAATACGCTTCGCTAATTTTTATAAATTCTTAATAATATTTCGTCATCATAATAATGCATCATTTTTACAGAACCATTATATAATTTATATTTTTATCAATAGTTTCAGTCACTGAAACAATTAAAAGTCCTTAATTGAACAGTATATTTTGGAGTTTTACGCGAACGTGTTCAAACTCGTTGCCAAGAAACGTATTGAACGTTTAAGATATAATAAACAAAAGCAGGGCCCGTGGATGTTTTAGAGCGATTGATATTCTATTGTTGATGATATTTTTAAAAACTCTAAGTTATTGGTAAACTGAAAAAGACATTGATTTAAAAAAAATGGATTAAGTCTATAAATTGATTTAATATATAACAGGTATAATACCACCAAGATCAAGGACAGGTTATTCGCTTTACCCTCGCTAATCGTTATTGCTATTGTATGAATTCGTTCAGAATTTTATAACGAGTTTCATATATATATAATTAAAAATTGTTATTTGGAGTATTTTCTAACTTCTTATCAATTTAGCTATCTGTATTTACTTGAGAACGGATTGATCACCGAATAGAACTTTAGTACACACATAATGTTTTTTTTTTCTTAGTACATCCCTAACTTTAATTGAGTAATTCTGGAAATAGGCATGTCTTTCAGTATACCTCTGAAGACTTACCCAAAAATTATATCGCTTAGTACTTACTCTTTCATAAGGTACCCCATATTATACGGAAATGAGATTAGAAAAAAAATGTATATTTAATTTCCTCCCCTACAATTAAATATAAATATTTTTAAGTGTTAGCTTTTAAGATATATGTTTAATATATTTTATTACTATGCCAAATTTAAAATCTCTACATCAACAGCTGCACCGAATAGATAAAGATGTCTTATAATCTTTCATTTTTCTTTTAATATACGAAACCCTAAAAAAATTAAAACAATTAAACAGAAATTCAAATATAAAATTTATAATTTTACATGAGACTTGAATGAAAATTTCAAGCTGAAATGATAACATGGCTAACTAACAGTGGCTTTATTAAAAAGAAAATAGACAATTGAAGTGATTTTTGTATATATTTTCATACAGATACATTATAGTAATAAAAAATATCCATTTCTTCTTAAAAGAAATTTATTATTTTAGTGTATCCTTGTAATCTTTAAAAATGTGCAAGCTAAGTCTCTAGACAGTCATTAAATGTAAGTATCTTTAAATAAATATTACAAGAAAGTACAAATGATAACATGCAAATGAAAAGTTATATTAACAAAACCAGCTAGATAAAGTAGTTATCAATAATGGCAACAGGATTTACCGCATTAGATTATTTAGTATTAGATGAAATAGCCTGAATGAAAATATATTTGATCCAAAAGCCAAGCCCAAACAATAGAATAGAATCTCGAACATAATCCTATAAAAGGTTACTTAGAAACGTTTGTGTGATTTCGCTTAAAGTATAACTAGTAGCTGCAGCCCGTTTTTTGCCGAAGTTAAATACTAAATGTATTTTTACTAAATATATAATTGGGAAAACACATTAGGTAATTCACAATAAATCTTTTATTATTTAACGTTAACAATTAATCCTCTGATACATTTGTAACAGATATTATATTTAAATATTAACTTTCTGCACTCCTTCTCCATATAAACTTTAACTTCGCCAAACCTACATTCCTCCATTCACGCAGTATGCTTAAAAAGGGTTCAAAATTGTCTCTTCATCTATATAAATATTACAAGTAACATATTCCGGGTGATATAGAATTAATGGTTTAGCACAGAATTACATAACATTAGATTTAAGAAAGGGGCAAAATGTGTGTCGGGCTCCCATGTCGAGGATTCGGTACCTCGTTTAAAATTAAATTACTTTCTTTATTGTAAGTCATCACTAACATGAATTTCTTAGTCCAATAAATATTTGTTACCGCCTAACATAATTGAAAACGGGGAATATATATATATTATTTGTCTGATATAAAGGTGATTCTAGACGTTATAAATTTGAGATATCCACGAAAATAGATATGCTCCCCCTCCACCTAATCATTTTAGGCATTATCTGACATTTATCGTGTTAGTTATGACAAATAAAATAACGTTGCGCTAGCCAGACCCTGACTTGACCGGTTTTTATTTCAAATAAGATATAGAAACATTCACAATAATGGGAAATTTATATTTAGGAAAATCTATTTCCCACAGAAATCTTAACGTCTAATTATGTCAGCGTCGGAAATAACTAAAACAATCAATTCACGTTCACGTAAGTATAAAATGGTATTAGGTGAAATCCTACTAGAAAAACAAAAATAGATTCCTTTGTCTGATTCTCTGTAATTCTGGTTCACGCGGTGAACTCTGTGCAAAACGTGTCTATATACATATTGAGGGTACCATATAAAGTTATTATACTACTTGTGGCCTAGTAACGTAACTTGACGAGACCAATAATTGTTACCAATAATTCGAACTTACTTCAATGTAGAACAATTCTCCGAATCGGTTTATTTATGTGCCAGGTTCGTTCCTGATAGTTTTGTTTATAGACTGAATGGCTTTATCGTTTCAAGATCAAACTGTAAATGAAATATTTCGAAAACGAGTTTGTTTCTAATACGACGATAGTTTATAATATTAAACGTCCACTGGTTTTAATACCTACTAGCGCAAAATTTTAAATTATCTTGGTTATTATTATAAATTATCTTGCTTCGATGAAAATAACTATTATTTGGGTAACTTTCAAAATACTCCTTCCTTGTATCTATACCTATACATACATACACACACACACACACACACATATATATATATATATATATATATATATATATATGTATATATATATATATACATATATATATATATATATATATATATATACATATGTATGTATATATGCGTGTGCGTGTGTATGTATGCTGCGCGTGCTTGTACGTGTGCGTGCGTGCTAGCGTGCAAGTGTTTATTGCATTTTCGTGATAACAAATAAATTTTACTGTAACAATCGATACAAGAGATCACACGTAAATAGTAAAATCATAATATATTTGCACCATAATAAAACATGTAAGCCCCAATCATTAATAGAAAGTACCCGTAATTAATATCACTTTTAGGATTCCGCACCTCAAAAGCTGTAGATGTACCATATTGCTCAATAATTTTAATTAGCGCCAATATTTAAAAGTTGCAAAAAAATGGAAAAAATGTTTTTAAATTGCAAAGCGTAGATATTGTGTGAAAGATATAAATACACAGGCTTTAATAATGATATAGAGCCTAGAATATTACATATTTTTTTTAAATTTTTTTCAAAGAAGTCAACAAAACTTTGTTTAACCGTGTTTTGGAAAAACATGACTTGATTTTTAAACAAATACATAAAAATATTTCAGTAGTTATATAAGCTACGTTTTTCGAATGACTGGTGCCAATTTTCAAGAACTTAGTTCAATGCTCGACCTACAGAGCACCAAGTCATTCAACGTTAGAGTGAACGATGAACTTATAGCGCATATGAAGACTGGGCAAAATTTAAAAAAGACAGTACGGGCTGTTTTTTCATAAAAGATCCGATTCCTCCGTCCGTTTCGATAAAAGCTCGTGTTTCGTCTCAAAGCATGTGTTGTTAACATGCATTTTTGGGAAGTGACTTTTTATCATAAGTTAGTTTTTAAAGATCTATAGAGATAAGATATTTATATGTGTATATATATATATATATATATATATATATATATATGTATATATTTGTATGTATGTATGTGCATGCGTGTGTACAATGACACTCCTCTAATACAAAATATTTATCATTAAATATGCAATATCGGCTTCTGACAGTGTATTCTATTTTTAAAATTATTTATCTTTCCAAAAAAGGAAGGTTTTGTCGATATTTTAAGGCCTAGTACATAGTAAGCTTTCTCCCGAAATCTAATCAAAACACTCTTGTGCAATATGAACAGAATTTATCATTGAAAGAAAATTTAAAGAGAATTTACTATTCCTTAATCTTAAAATAAATAGCATTTCATCGAGAATCAAACCCCGGATTTACGCAGGTGACTATCGGTTATTGTATTAAAGTTCAATTTTTATGAAACCATCATTCGGTGCTCCCAAAACATTAAAGTTTTCAATTGACTTTACGCGTGATAAGGCTTCAATTGGCCACGAGAGAAACAGGCTAATCTCTAATCTAATATATGTGTCGTTAGTGCAAAAGTTACTAAAACATAGCAATTTGTCCCGGAATATTAAAGAATTTCGTATTCTCGATTTTTAAGATCTGCCATCCTGTCGTACATTCTATTTACATACGTGTCTTTAATTATTTTACCAGCGTCTAACAGAAACGCGCTCATATCCCTGTTTTAGCAAATATTTTTTTTGGAAAATCACGATCACTCGTTCACCTTCACCTGCCATAGCTTAATGTTATACAAAGAAATCTTTTCGTATAAACGTTCTAAGAAATTATGAAAATGCTTTAAATTGATTATTTTGCTTATATTTCTTAACATTATATTGCTTAAAATAAGATTAAGTTACTCCACATGAAAAAACTGAAGCAAACGGTAACTTTTTTATAAGGTGTATTTATTTTAATCAGTACGCTCACATAACTAATTCAACGTTGCCATAATAATAGGCTAATTAAAAAATGGAAATAAATTGGCACAGTTCATGCCTGTTTTGGTAAGTTGATAAATAAAAGTTTATAAAATATTTTCCCCGTGACTATTTAGATCTAATAAACACCTAATAATGTATCTGTAAAATTGTGAGGTAACAATACAGATGATTTTTTAATTACGTGAGAATAGCAGAAATATTTCAATATACTTTTTATATTAAACTCAATTACGACATAACGCTTATATTGCAACTAGTAACATTTTGTCAGCTTGAAGCCGTTTGAATGAAGCATTTATAAATTTCTGGAGCCCTGCTTCCAATGAGACACTAAATACTACTTATCGGTTCACTATTAATTTTTTAACAATTCTCTGTTAATTTTTTTAAATTGAAGCAACAAATTTATTTTATAGTACACTCTTTAATATTGGTTGAAAAGCCTTGTTCTCTAAAGTCACAATGTTACATGATATCGTCCCATTGCAGATGGGAATTTGAGTTCATACGTTGATATATATGAATATGGAATTAAGTAGGACGGCGATTAATATTTTGATTAAGTTTTAACTATACTATAAACACTTCGATTAACTATACTATAAACACTTTCGAATCATGACTATAAAAATTATTAATCGGTTATTTGCACAAATAAACATTAATTCAGTATAAAGTTTGAATCAAGAGGTATATTACTATTATTCCTTTCAAAAGTTCATTTAAAATGTTGTTTGAACAATAACATTAGAGAAAAAATCACAACATTAAAAAGAGTAAAGCATATATAAGAAGTAGTTAAACTGGTTATTTAAGAAAATTGTTCCAATAAATTATTTAGAAAAATACAAAATTTTTCTTATAAACATGCCGGCTCAAATTGGCACTACAAAGCAAAATTGCAGATTCATTGTACACGGTCCCCATAGACAAACACATCAATCTTCACCAGATTGCCTAATTCGCACAATAGGTATGCAACGTCAATTTATCGTATAACACCGTACCTGGCGATCCCAAGTGGGCCGTACATTGCGTTCTGCTTCCCTCCCTTTGCGCCCTTCGGTAACAAAGGATTTTCACTGACATGGATTGTTACCTATAATGTTTACACGGTTATAGTAGATGTCAAAATTGTCAATTGGCTTCATTTTGTAAACATTTTGCACACTGTGAAATAAGTTTGTCAGTTTTGCTTAGAAACAAGTCTTCCTCAGAAACAAGTTTGTCAGTAAAATTAAAGAACATTTTTATTTGTAAGGAAAATCAAGAAATTAAATTACCCGTGACTTCAAGTATACTCATTATTTCTAGATGAAAAATGAGCAATCTGATGGAAAATTACCACACTAAACTTTCGTAAATAAAACTCGTAAGGTTTAATAGGTCATAAAACAAATTTTGCAAAATGTGTAAATAAGTTTCTTTTTTCCATATATATGGCTCGATTACACAATCGATTTTTATGAAATTTGGCTTCAAATTACATGTTTCAGAATACATGTTTCAGAAAGGTATACCTTTTATTTTAAGTATTGATTATTCAACGCGAGCGAAACGGGACACAGCTACTTCTTTATGTTATTACGTAGTTCGTTATTATATCTGGTACTTTAAATAACAATTATTTTTTCAAAATTGATTTTTTTTAAATAATTAAATCCCGAAAAACAAATAAATACGGAATACGATATTGCATTACGATATTCACAAAACCAAAATAAAATATATAAACTTAAACTGTCAAATCACGTAACTCTGAGCATTCACTTGAGTCTGTGACGTTCACTTAGGTCGGCGACGCTCAATCGGATAAACTCGGCTTTCTTCGGCTTCGGCCAAGCGAATTAATTGTCTAACTCCGTTTTCCTTGAAATTGAATCAACAGTTATTACAACTTCATTATTAAACTTTCATAATTATTTTAATATTATTGTAAAACCGTTCATAAAATTAATAAAATTTTCAAATCAAAATTCAAATAATAGGAGAAGGTAAAGTGGAGCCACTAAGGTATAAGTGATGGAAGCGTCTTGCATATAACGTTCTTAAAAATATAAAACTAAAATTTGAATAAAGGTCCCTTAAACATAACTCGTCATGTCCGTCTATCAATCCGTAAACCACTAAACAATATAGCTCTTTCAATGTTATTGCGATTTAGTTTTACGTTAAGATTAATTTGAATTATATGCATTAAAATTCATGTAATTCAAACAATGAAAAAACATTTCTTAGTATTTTGTAAGATACTTCCGTACACGTCAATATTTTTTTCACACTTTTTGCTAATTGTCCATACTTTATTATTTTTTGAGGTACCTTGCGATATGTATATATATATCTTAATATTTTTCAAGGTATTTCATTATACGTCAATTTTTTTCATACTATTTTTAGGAACGACAAGTCGCCATATTTGCGGATGAAAAATTTGCTTTGGGATAATATTTAAGGTTTCCTTTTAATAAAATTAAAAATGTCTTCTGAAATATATAATCTCTTTTTCGCGATACACAGCCAAATAATTGCAATTCGTTCGTCTGTGAAATATAAACTGTTTACAAAATAAAAAATGTTGTTATTATATGTAAACATTTAATAGAAGTAGTAAAATTTAATAATAAAAGAATAGAGAAATAACTATCTGAATTTGTATACGTACTTAAGTGATTAGAAAACCCTAGTAGAATGAGTTCTTCTCGTATTAAATGGTTTTTTTGTAATAACAAGTTTTTATTCTTATTTATTTTTTAATTTAATTATAGTTCCATCTCAAAACTAATAACAAATAACGACCATCTGGCTGACTTTAGTATTTGCATCTTTTATTTACCATTGCATTTTGTTGGCTGTAAATTGCATGTGGCCCATTTTACTAGTGGATACAGTGAGCGCGGTTTAGTAGAGACTATTGTACCGCCGACTAACGACTCAAACAGCGTCCGCCTTTAGCGGATATGTCGTTAGTGAAACACGTGTTATGGTGCTCGGAGCAATATGCAGTTCTACATAGTGTTTCTGAAGAGAATATAACGTTTTTCCTTTAAATGTCGGATTACAACTGTTACCGCCAATATTGACATTCTGAAAGTAATACTGAAAAGATAAGGTATTTGCTTTTCTGCAATGCAGCTCTGTTTTATATGTGCTTCTTTTACTTTATGATATAATTGGAATGTTACACATATAATAGATTAATGGTAATTTTATTATATTATTCTTTGAGTGTGCAATGTTGTTTTATGTTTGTGCTGTACGTTATACATAACTAATATATCCATTTAGAGACCTTCTTAAAAACCCTTTCTTATGATTCTACGATGTTTACATGGAAAAAGAAATAACCTTTTCATTATATTTAAAATGTTTCCTTTTAAAGCAAGGACAATTTGCTTTCGAAAATAATTTAATTAAGTTATTTTCTACATTGGGTTCATTAGTATATTTTCAGCCACAAGTGTGGTACTTTCCAAGTTTGGTACTTTTACCAGAAATTACTAAAATATTTAGGGAGAATGTAAAAGCAGGATGCCTGCAATGAATGCTGTCATCGGATCTCTGCATCAAACTACTTATATCTTAAAGTTGGAGAAGATATTAAAATAACCCGATAGGAATTCGTATTAAAATTTAATAAATTTATAAGAGTATTATATTTATATATTCATTTATTGATCAACTTTTATAATGAGTATATTCGAATGATTCAACTTCGACCAAAATTGTTTTTGGTCAAGTATTTTTTAAATCATTACGTTGATTACCACCTCTATCTTATGTTTAGTATCGTTTTATGCCCCTGGCAAGAGAGCAAGAGAGGATACCTCCTACAAGAGAGGATAACATCTTATTTAATTTCACCTGCCTAGAGCGCACACGAATATTTTACAGCATTTAAATATATTTCGTGCACTCACATCGTCAACGCAATATTGCAAGAAGCATCCAGCCTAGACATTTTTATTCCAATGATCGCTTCAGAAATGGAGTTATAGAGGGGCTTGGAAGTTTATGACTGGTCACTGGATGATATTATTAGAGTTGCTGTGTATCTCTGTCTTCTTCGTTATTGTTTCCACCTTTCCGTATTATTCGTTTTTATTTTAAAACCATTGTTCTTATGTTTTTTTCACATATCCAGCGCTTTGGGTAAATTTGTAAGTTGGGTTAGGGATTTTCAAGGCATAAATAAATATATAATAGATATTCATAGTAAAATTTTTACAAACTTATAGCCCTCTTATTTTTCGTATTTATTTGTAATGTATTTATAAGTGTCAAGCTCGTGCATTCGGTGTCTCTTACCTAGTTTGAAGTGAAATTATTTATTTATTATAAGGCACCATGAATGTAGACTTCCTAGCGCGATAAATATTTAATATAAACTAATATAAACAAAATGAGAGATATGCCTACTAGGAATATTTGAAAAACTACGGCATTGAAAATCATCGACATATTTATCCTGAAACTTTGGGTAGGCTTCTAGAACTTTGGTTTTCGTATAGCCGTATTCAGTAGTTAATTTCTCCATTTTCTCCATATATATTTTTTGAGACATGTGAAGGTTAAATGTGGAGGATATTGAAGAAGTCTTTTGTTGATAATTTTTTCTGATGTAGCGCCTCTTTCGCGAGCTTTATGGCTGAAAAACGATATGCAGAGTTTCTCACTTACTAACTTTTCAACCACCTATGTTTAAAAGCCGAGAATAATCGGAAAATCAGCATATATTACGTATTTTTTCAAAAATATTTCAATCAAAAAAATATGGACAAACCAATTAACTTTTTCAAGTTAAATATGTTGGGTGATATATTTATATATTGAAAGGAAAAAAAACACTTGTTCCTTTAAAACATTTAAATTTTTATGTGTGCTTGAGTATGTGCGAAATCTCGTAACGCTAGTTTTACTTGTACTTAAAACGTTTCATTTTACTTTTGAAGAGGTTCAACATTTCGAATGATACTGTCCCACAAGAAAAAAATAAAAATGAAATCAATATATGTTTTCCGTTATTTAACAACACTTAAATCAGAGCAAGTTATGTAAACGAGTTTCCGAATTGATTAATACTGTTAGACAATCCACTAAAAGAGAGGAATCACCATAATTGCAAAAGTTGTAATATTACAACTTGTTATGCAAATTTTACAAAAAAAAAAACACACCTACTGCGTAGACCCCGTCCTTTGGGCCTTTCGGGCGATTTCACCAGATCTTGATCGATCATTGTTCTTAGACAACAAATTAATGGTAACTTTGAAAATTCGTAAATATATGGAACAATGAACTTGCCTGTTATAGAAGTGTCCGTGCTCATCAGATTGAGTATCTTTGAATTATGTTTCGGTATAAATATATTATTATTGTAATCGCAAAATTGAAAATGAATATTTTCACAAACATTGTAAATTTTTCTCTTTTGTTAGGTAGCCACATTTTTTTTCTCAATCGAAATGAAACTTCAATACAAAAATAACGGGGTACAAAGTTAAATTAGCGATAGTTTTATGATAAAAAAATTCGATAAAAATTCAACTTTCGACCAAAGTATATAAATAATATATTATCAAGAAGAACTTTTAAAATATGACAAGTTTTGTCCAAAAAAATTTTCTGTCACTTACTGAAGTAAGAATCACGGCCCAACTGGTGTAATATTTGTATCTTCTTCATACAACTCTCGATCGAACATCTTTTTTGAATAAGAATATATTTGATTCTATAATATCTTTATTATTTTGATTATGATAAAGTCGTTAACAAAGATCACGCTAATCAAATAATTAATTCTTCCTGATATGGCGTTGGTAGGTAAACCAGATAACAATATACATTACGTAGATTGTCTAGTTTAGATGCATGAGTACATATTAGAAGTCATCTAGATGGCGCTATATTGTATTTTAGTTTCAATCAAAGCACTTGAATGCAGAATATTGGTCAATTGTACTCTGTTTTTCATTTTTTCTTAACTTTCAAAACAACGTAGCTAAAACTCTCCGAAATTATCCATTCAGGTTGACGCTTGCCATCGGCTGTATTACCTTGTCAGCATTGCATCAAAATTAAAATAAAATGTTTAATTTACTTATCAATAAAAAATGTAAACAGGTGACCTAATCATATGCTGGTGTACGCTTTGGAAACTGGACCTAAAACCGAACAAACCCCTCGTCTCTCAATTAAACCCGAAATAATATTTTCATTACAAGTATTTTATTGAAACTGCTCAATCTATTATCATCCAAAAACGGTCCTCACATCCTTCCTTACCCTATGTCTTCTATAAATCTATAACAAGCGCTGATCTGTATTAAACTTATCCTATTTTCCATTTCAGATAACGAAGTAAAGTCGTGGAATCAAATATTGTGATTCAACACAGTGAGGCGAAAGGAGCGTCACGTTTCTGTCTAAATTTAGTTTATTTTAATATAAAATGGCGGTGTGATGGATAATGATGATTTATGTGGTTACGACATAAAATAATTTTCTGAACGAAGATCTGATTTACTATTTTTTAATATTTTTGGTCAATATTCCAATTAATGCAAAAAAATTCAATACGCCAAATTAAAATCGCGCATTTTCGTGAAACATCAGAAACATAACTAAAAGAAATAATACCGAGAAATCGACAAAACCGATTGTTTAACTTTTCTTCCTCTTTGAACGGAGACATAGTTTTGGTTGAAGGGGGGAAATTTCAAAATTATTTATAAGAACATAAACAATTTTCTTACGAAAAGAAATTTTACTACGTATTATTTTCAAATTTCGCTCTAAATATCTGTTTGTAACATGTAATAGCACACGGAAATTAAAAACTTGTTATTACTTGTACCTACGTGAGTTATGTATTATTAACCTCCGTTATTTTTACACTTTTCTATTTGAAAATACTCACATCGACTTACCAATAAATGGCAATAGAAAAGCTATGAAATTACTTCTCAGTGTTTAATTTGTCAATATTAAAAAACATTTTCTAAAAAAATAGATTTTTGTCCATAACAACTAGCAACTAGTAAAAAAAACATACCTGTATAAACACACAGGTTTTAATGATGATATTGTAATGTTTACAAATGTGGATTCCACTAATAGTTCATAATTATCTTTTTGTTATTTAAGTCGAAGCATTATTTTGTTAATACTATTGCTAATAAAATAACCAAAAAAATATGTAAATAATAACAATAAAAGTCTAAGTAAATTTTTACTTAGAATATTCCATATTTCTTTCATTTTTTTCAAAGAAATCAACAAAACTTTGTTTAACCGTGTTTTGGAAATACATGACTTGATTTTTAAACAAATACATAAAAAATATTTCGGTACTTATATAAGCTACGTTTTTCGAATGACTGGTGCCAATTTTCAAGAACTTAGTTCAATGCTAGACCTACAGAGCACCAAATCATTCAACATTATAGTGAACGACGAACTTATAGCGCATATGAAGACTGGGCAAAATTTAAAAAAGACAGTACAGGCTGTTTTTTCATAAAAGCTCCGATTCCTCCGTCCGCATAAATAAAAGCTCGTGTTTCGTCTCAAAGCATGTATTGTTAACATGCATTTTTGGAAAGTGACTTTTTGTCATTAGTTTGTTTTTGAAGATCTACAGAAATAAGATATATTTATGTATATATATATATATATATATATATATATATATATATATATATACATATACACACACATATATATATATATATATATATATATATATATACATATATATATATATTTGTATGTATGTATGTGAATGCGTGTGTACATTGACACTCCTCTAATCCAAAATATAAATATTTATCATTAAATATACAATATCGGCTTCTGACAGTGTATTCCATTTTTAAAATTATTTATCTTTCAAAAAAGGAAGATTTTGTCGATATTTTAAGGCCTAGCACATAGGAAGCTTTCTCCCGGAATCTAATCAAAACACGCTTGTGCAATATTAACAGAATTTATCATTGAAAGAAAATTTAAAGAGAATTTACTATTCCTTAATCTTAAAATAAATAGCCTTTCATCTAGTATCAAACCCCGGATTTACGCAGGTGACTATCGGTTATTGTATTAAAGTTCAATTTTTATGAAACCATCATTCAGTGCTCCCAAAACATTAAAGTTTTCAATTGACTTTACGCGTGATAAGGCTTCAATTGGCCACGAAAGAAACAGGCTAATCTCTAATCTAATATATGTGTCTTTAGTGCAAAAGTTACTAAAACACCAATTTTTCCCGGAATATTCGAGAATTTCGTATTCTCGATATTTAAGATCTGCGATCCTGTCTACATTCTATTTACATACGTGTCTTTAATTATTTTGCCAGCGTCTAACACAAAGGCGCTCATATCCCTGTTTTAGCCAATATTTTTTTTGGAAAATTACGATCAACCACACCTTTACCTGCCATAGCTTAATGTTATACAAAGAAATCTTTTCTTATAAACGTTCTAAGAAATGATGAAAATGCTTTAAATTGATTATTTTGCTTATTTACTTTGCTTATATTTCTTAACAGTATATTGCTTAAAATAATATTAAATTATTCCACATGAAAAAACTGAGGCAAACGGTAACTTTTTTATAAGTTGTGTTTATTTTAATCAGTATTCTCACATAACTAAGGCAACGTTGCCATAATAATAGGCTAATTAAAAAAAGGAAATAAAGTGGCACAGTTCATGCCTGTTTTGGTAAGACGATAAATAAAAGTTTCTAAAATATTTTCCCCGTGACTATTTAGATCTAATAAACACCTAATAATGTATCTGTAAAATTGTGAGGTAACAATACAGATGATTTTTTCATTACGTGAGAATCGCAGAAATATTTCAATATTTTTTTTTATATTAAACTCAATTACGACGTAACGCTTATATTGCAACTAGTAACATTTTGTCAGCTTGAAGTCGTTTAAATGAAGCATTTATAAATTTCTGGAGCCCTGCTTCCAATGAGTCACTAAATACTACTTATCGGTTCATTATTAATTTTTTAACAATTCTCTGTTAATTTTTTTTAAATTGAAACAACAAATTTATTTTATAGTACACTCTATAATATTGGCTGAAGAGGCTTATTCTCTAAAGTTACAATGTTATATGATATCATCCCATTGCAGGTGGGAGTTTGAGTTTATACGTTGATATATATGAATAGGATATTAAGTAGGACGGCGATTAATATTTTGATTAAGTTTTAACTATACTATAAACACTTTCGAATCACGACTATAAAAATTATTAATCGGTTATTTTCACAAATAAAAATTGATTCAGTATAAAGTTTGAACCAAAAGGTAAATTACTATTATTCCTTTCAAAAGTTCATTTAAAATGTTGTTTGAACAATAACATTAGAGAAAAAATCACAACATTAAAGAGAATAAAGCATATATAAGAAGTAATTAAACTGGTAATTTAAGAAAATTGTTCCAGTAAATTATTTAGAAAAATACAAAATTTTTCTTATAAACATGACGGCTCAAATTGGCACTACAAAGCAAAATTGCAGATTCGTTGTACGCGGTCCCCATAGACAAACACATCAATCTTCACCAGATTGCCTAATTCGCACAATAGCTATGCAACGTCAATTTATCGTATAACACCGTACCTGGCGATCCCAAGTGGGCCGTACATTGCGTTCTGCTTCCCTCCCTTTGCGCCCTTCGGTAACAAAGGATTTTCACTGACATGGATTGTTACCTATAATGTTTACACGGTTATATTAGATGTCAAAATTGTCAATTGGCTTCATTTTGTAAACATTTTGCACACTGTGAAATAAGTTTGTCAGTTTTGCTAAGAAACAAGTCTTGCTCAGAAACAAGTTTGTCAGTAAAATTAAAGAATATTTTTATTTGTAAGGAAAATCAAGAAATTTAACTTTAAGTATAATTATCATTTCCAGATGAAAAATGAGCGATCTGATGGAAAACTACCACACTAAACTTTCGTAAATAAAACTCGTAAGGTTTAACATAAAACAAGTTTTGCAAAATGTGTAAATAAGTTTCTTTTTTCCATATATATGGCTCAATTACACAATCGATTTTTATGAAATTTAGCTTCAAATTACATGTTTCAGAAAGGTATACCTTTTACTTTAAGTATTGATAATTCAATGAGAGCGAAGCGGGACACAGCTATTTATTTATATTATTACGTAGTTCGTCATCATATCTGGTACTTTAAACAAAAATTATTTTTTGCAAATTGATTTTTTTTAAATAATTAAATCCCGAAAAACAAATAAATACGGAGTACGATATTGCATTACGATATTCACAAAACCAAAATAAAATATATAAATTTAAACTGTAAAATCATGTAACCATGGCAGAGATGAAAATGCACTTTCCATTTATATATCTTCTTCAGAATATTTTGATTAGGAACTGACCAACACATATTATTAAGTAAACGGAGAAGACTTCCGTTTTTTCGACAAACTTTTTAGATGTTTTTTCCAGTTTTAACCGAAAATAATAGTTATGGCATCTTATAACAGGTGTTTGTATTTTGAAGATTCCGAAAACGACAGGGTTTTCTCAGTCATGGCTAAAGAGTGTTGGCAAAAGGTTTAGCTTCAAAATTATATGCAGTGAGTGACTCCGTTTCAAATAATGGGATACGGTAATTATTTTTAGAATTTTTTTTATTTATTAGCTCTCATACCTTCTTCTAATCTTGATACGGAGAGAATTTTTTTTACTACCCTTTTATTTATATTACCATTACGGAATCTCTCAAAGTATATATTCAATCTGCAAACTTAAAAAGACGAACCACATCACTACTAGAGTTAAATAATTAGTTTTCACTAGTGATTTTGCTTGAGAAGTTTATATGATTTATATTATTTAGGTTGAAAACACGGGATGGGGTCCGACTAAATATGAGATAGTATACTATTTCGCTTTTACTGAACGATTGAGACTAAATAAAATGAGTCGATGGATTGCAGCCGGCATTACTTTCTTCGTATATTTTTTCAACTTCTATATATTCTTAGATAAAGATATGGATCTTTACTTATTCTGAAAAAAATTGACACATATAAATAATTGCGATAAAAATAGTGAATACCTAGTAGACAATTAAAATTGAAAATAACTGCCACAAATTGTTTAAAACTAGTATATAGTGAATATATTTTATGATGGGATTAAAATCTATATATATATATATATATATATATATATATATATATATATATATATTTATGTATATATATATATATATAAATGTATATATATATATATATATATATATATACATATGTGTGTGTGTGTGTGTGTGAAATTGGAATTGATTCAGATAACAAAATAACGACTATTTTTACAAAGATGGCTAAAGTTTTCTTGATAATATTCTGAACATTTGACATACCAATAAATGTCTCTTTGAAAAGTCTCGTTCCAAAGTCTTTCCTCTTTTGAATCGTTTTGATATTATGTTCCTAATTATTAACATTTCTGCAGTAGCTACAGTGTCGTTTTTCAAGTGAAAAATTCTTTAGGCGCAACTTTGCTCTACACTTTGAAGTAAAATCTATTCTGAGGAGTGAATGAACTTGACCATTCGATTGGGTCTGTGAGGTTTACTTAGGTCGGCGACGCTCAATCGGATAAACTCGGCTTTCTTAGGCATCGGCCAAGCGAGTTAATTGTCTAACTCCGTTTTCCTTGAAATTTAATCAACAGTTATTACAACTTCATTATTAAACTTTCATAATTATTTTAATATTATTGTAAAACCGTTCATAAAATTAATAAAATTTTCAAATCAAAAAATAAAATAATAGAAGGTCAAGTGGAGCCACTAAGGTATAAGAGATGGAAGCGTTTTGCATATAACGTTCTTAAAAATATAAACCTTGGAGATATTTTACAGTCTACTAATAAAAGAAAAGTGTATTGAAAAATCAGGTATAATAAATACGAGTTGTTTACTATAAAACTTTGAGACATATATAATTTTTACAGGTACAGGGAGGTAAAACAGTGAGACTTTTTATAACATCAAAAAACATCTGTCAAGCAAGTGTAGAACTCGCTCTACGAGGGTTCCGT
The DNA here is from genome assembly GCA_039881145.1 of Druceiella hillmani. NCBI lineage: Eukaryota > Metazoa > Arthropoda > Insecta > Lepidoptera > Hepialidae > Druceiella > Druceiella hillmani. The sequence continues at coordinate 10,416,485 of JAYKKI010000078.1, read as the reverse complement.
AAACATTTCGGCACTTATAAATATTTGAATGTACGTAGTATTTCTTTTTAAGTATTTGCAAATATAGTTTTTTCAGTTCTTTATTTACCTCTTCCTTTACGGTTCATATTAGTAGTTATCACACAAATTCAATTGTTTAAATAAACCCAACCTCTAAATTATTGGTAACATCAACAAAATTTATTCAAGAAATTAAATTTCCAGTTAAGCCCAGCATTTAAAATTTGTACTGATGTAACTGAAATAAATTACTTCACCTTTTTGAGTTCCCTACCCTCAAAGAAAGACAGGAAAGCTGATAAGATTATTTACGTGTCCATATATCTGCTTGTTACAACCATTTTTTTCAGAAGACGCTTATTTATTTTTTATTTTAATCATAGTTCCATCTCAAAACTAATAACAAATAACGACCATCTGGCTGATTCTTCATTAGTATGTTTTCAGCCACAAGTGTGGTACTTTCCAAGTTTGGTACTTTTACCAGAAATTACTAAAATATTTAGGGAGAATGTAAAAGCAGGATGCCTGCAATGAATGCTGTCATCGGATCTCTGCATCAAACTACCTATATCTTAATGTTGGAGAAGATATTAAAATAACCCAATAGGAATTTGAGTTAAAATTTAATAAATTTATAAGAGTATTATATTTATATATTAATTTATTGATCAACTTTTATAATGAGTATATTCGAATGATTCTACTTCGACCAAAATTGTTTTTGGTCAAGTATTTTTTAAATCATTACGTTGATTACCACCTCTATCTTAAGTTTAGTATCGTTTTATGCCCCTGGCAAGAGAGCAAGAGAGGATACCTCCTACAAGAGAGGATAACATCTTATTTAATTTCAACTGCCTAGAGCGTACACGAATATTTTACAGCATTTAAATATATTTCGTGCACTTACATCGTCAACGCAATATTGCAAGATACATCCAGCCTAGACATTTTTATTCCAATGATCGCTTCAGAAATGGAGTTATAGAGGGGCTTGGAAGTTTATGACTGGTCATTGGATGATATTATTAGAGTTGCTGTGTACCTCTGTCTTCTTCATTATTGTTTCCACCTTTCCGTATTATTCGTTTTTATTTTAAAACTATTGTTCTTATGTTCTTTGGATAAATTTGTAAGTTGGGTTAGGGATTTTCACGGTATAAATAAATATATAATAGATATTCATAGTAAAATTTTTACAAAGTTATAGCCCTCTTATTTATCATATTTATTTGTAATGTCTTTATAAGCGGTTTGCTCGTGCATACGGTGTCCTTTACCTAGTTTGAAGTAAAATTATTTCTTTATTATAAAGCTCCATGAATGTAGTCTTCCTAGTGCGATAAATATTTAATATAAACTAATATAAACAAAATGAGAGATATGCCTACTACGAATATTTGAAAAACTACGGCATTGAAAATCATTGACATATTTTTCCTGAAACTTTGGGTAGGCTTCTAGAACTTTGGTTTTCGTATAGCCGTATTCAGTAGTTTATTTCTCCATTTTCTCCATATATATTTTTTGATACATGTGAAGGTTAAATGTGGAAGATATTGAAGAAGTCTTCTAGAATTCAATCGAAATGTCTGATAATTCTTTTTGATGTAGCGCCTCTTTCGCGAGCTTTATGGCTGAAAAATGATATGCAGAGTTTCTCACTTACTAACTTTTCAACCACCTATGTTGAAAATCCGAGATTAATCGGAAAATCGGCATATATTACGTATTTTTTTCAAAAATATTTCAATGAAAAAAATATGGACAAACCAATTAACTTCTTCAAGTTAAATATGTTAGGTGATATATTTATATATTCAGAGGAAAAAAAACACTACGTCCTTTAAAACATTTAAATTTTTATGTGTGCTTGAGTATGTGCGAAGTCTCGTAAAGCTAGTTTTACTTGTACTTAAAACGTTTGATTTTACTTTTGAGCAGGTTCAACATTTCGAATGATACTGTCCCACAAGAAAAAAATAAAAATTAAATCAATATATGCTTTCCGTTATTTAACAATACTTAAATCCGAGGAAGTTATGTAAACGAGTTTCCTAATGTACAAGCAACAATATCTATAATAAAAAATTGATTAATTCTGTTAGACAATCCACTAAAACAGAGGATTCCCCATTATTGCAAAAGTGGTAATATTACAACTTTTTATACAAAATTTACAAAAAAAACACACTTACTGCGCAGACCCCGTTCTTTGGGCCTATCGGGCGATTTCACCAGACCTGCTTCGATAATTTTTCTTAGACAACAAATAAATGGTAACTTTGAAAATTCGTAAATATATGGAACAATATACCTGCCTGTTATAGAGGTGTCCGTGCTCATCAGATTGAGTAACTTTGAAGTGTGTTTCGGTATAAATATATGATTGTAATCGCAAAATTGAAAATGAATATTTTCACAAAAATTGTAAATTTTTCTGTTTCGTTAGGTAGCCACATTTTTTTTCCCAATCGAAATGAAACTTCATTACAAAAATAACGGGGTTCAAAGTTAAATTAGCGATAGGTTTATGATAAAAAATTCGATAAAAATTCAACTTTCGACCAAAGTATATAAATAATATATTATCAAAAAGAAGTTTTAAAATATGACAAGTTTTGTCTAAAAAAATGTTCTATCACTTACTGAAGTAAGAATCACGGCCCAACTGGTGTAATATTTGTATCTTCTTCATACAACTCTCGATCGAACATCTTTTTTGAATAAGAATATATTTGATTCTATAATATCTTTATTATTTTGATTATGATAAAGTCGTTAACAAAGATCACGCTAATCAAATAATTAATTCTTCCTGATATGGCGTTGGTAGGTAAACCAGATAACAATATACATTACGTAGATTGTCTAGTTTAGATGCATGAGTACATATTAGAAGTCATCTAGATGGCGCTATATTGTATTTTAGTTTCAATCAAAGCACTTGAATGCAGAATATTGGTCAATTGTACTCTGTTTTTCATTTTTTCTTAACTTTCAAAACAACGTAGCTAAAACTCTCCGAAATTATCCATTCAGGTTGACGCTTGCCATCGGCTGTATTACCTTGTCAGCATTGCATCATAATTAAAGTGTATTTATCAATCTTTTGTTCGTGTGGATAAGTGAAAATATTTAAATGAATAAAATGTTTAAATTACTTTCCGATAAAAAATATAAACAGGTGACCTATTCACATGCTAGTGTACGCTTTGGAAACTGGACCTAAAACCGAACAAACTCCTCGTCACTCAATTAAACCCGAAATAATATTTTCATTACAAGTATTTTATTGAAACTGCTCAATCTATTATCATTAAAAAACAGTCCTCACATCCTTCCTTACCCTATGTCTTCTATAAATCTATAACAAGCGCTGATCTCTATTAAACTCATCCTATTTTACATTTCAGATAACGAAGTAAAGTCGTGGAATCAAATATTGTGATTCAACACAGTGAGGCGAAAGGAGCGTCACGTTTCTGTCTAAATTTAGTTTATTTTAATATAAAATGGCGGTGTGATGGATAATGATGATTCATGTGGTTACGACACAAAATAATTTTCTGAACGAAGATCTGATTTACAAGTTTTATTTAATATTTTTGGTCAATATTCCAATTAATACAAAAAAATGCAATACGCCAAATTAAAATCGCGCATTTTCGTGAAACATCAGAAACATAACTAAAAGAAATAATACCGAGAAATCGACAAAATTTAACTTTTCTTCCTCTTTGAAGGGAGACATAGTTTTCGTTGAAGGGGGGAAATTTCAAAATTATTTATAAGAACATAAACAATTTTCTTACGAAAAGAAATTTTACTGCGTATTATTTTCAAATTTCGCTCTAAATATCAGTTTGCAACATATAAAAGTTTAGCACACGGAAATTTCAAACTTGTTATTACTTTTACTTAAGTGAGGTATGTATTATTAACCTCCGTTATTTTCACACTTTTCTATTGGAAAATACTTACATCCACTTACCAATAAATGGCAATAGAAAAGCTATGAAATTACTTCTCAGTGTTTAATTTGTCAATATTAAAAAAGTTTCTGGTTATAAGGATCTCGAAAGTAAACATATTTTCATAATTTACTGAACATTTTCTAAAAAAATAGATTTTTGTCCATAACAACTAGCAACTAGTATAAAAAACATACCTGTATAAACACACAGGTTTTAATGATGATATTGTAAAGTTTACAAATGTGGATTCCACTCATAGTTCATAATTATCTTTTGTTATTTAAGTCGAAGCATTATTTTGTTAATACTATTACTAATAAAATAACCAAAAAAATATGTGAAAAATAACAATAAAAGTCGCTTTTTTACTTAGAATATTCCATATTTCTTTTATTTTTTTTAAAGAAATCAACAAAACTTTGTTTAACCGTGTTTTGGAAAAACATGACTTGATTTTTAAACAAATACATAAAAAATATTTCGGTACTTATATAAGCTACGTTTTTCGAATGACTGGTGCCAATTTTCAAGACCTTAGTTCAATGCTCGACCTACAGAACACCAAATCATTCAACGTTATAGTGAACGACGAACTTATAGCGCATATGAAAAGTGGGAAAAATTTTAAAAAGACAGTACGGGCTGTTTTTTTATAAAAACTCCGATTCCTCCGTCCGATAAAAGCTCGTGTTTCGTCTTAAATCATGTGTTGTTAACATGCATTTTTGGGAAGTGACTTTTTATCATTACTTTGTTTTTAAAGATGTATCGCGAAAAGATATATATATGTGTAAATATATACATATATATATATATATATATATATATATATATATATATATATTTGTATGCATGTATGTGCATGCGTGTGTACAATGACACTCTTCTAATCCAAAATATTTTTCATTAAATATACAATATCGGCTTCTGACAGTGTATTCCATTTTTAAAATTATTTATCTGTCCAAAAAAGGAAGATTTTGTCGATATTTTAAGGCCTAGCACATAGTAAGCTTTCTCCCGGAATCTAATCAAAACACTCTTGTGCAATATTAACAGAATTTATCATATAAAGAAAATTTAAAGAGAATTTACTATTCCTTAATCTTAAAATAAGTAGCCTTTCATCTAGTATCAAATCCCGGATTTACGCAGGTGACTATCGGTTATTGTATTAAAGTTCAATTTTTATGAAACCACCATTCGGTGCTCCCAAAACATTAAAGTTTTCAATTGACTTTACGCGTGACAAGGCTTCAATTGGCCAAGAGAGAAACAGGCTAATCTCTAATCTAATCTATGTGTCGTTAGTGCAAAATTTACTAAAACATACCAATTTGTCCCGGAATATTAAAGTATTTCGTATTCTCGATTTTTAAGATCTGCCATCCTGTCTTACATTCTATTTACATACGTGTCTTTAATTATTTTACCAGCGTCTAACAGAACCGCGCTCATATCCCTGTTTTAGCCAATATTTTTTTTGGAAAATTACGATTACTCGGTCACCTTTACCTTCCATAGCTTAATGTTATATAAAGAAATCTTTTCGTATAAACGTTCTAAGAAATGATGAAAATGCTTTAAATTGATTATTTTGCTTTTTTACTTTGCTTATATTTCTTAACATTATATTGCTTAAAATAATATTAAATTACTCCACATGAAAAAACTGAGGCAAACGGTAACTTTTTTATAAGTTGTATATATTTTAATCAGTATTCTCACATAACTAAGGCAACGTTGCCATAATAATAGGCTAATTGAAAAAAGGAAATAAAGTGGCACAGTTCATGCCTGTTTTGGTAAGTCGATAAATAAATGTTTATAAAATATTTTCCCCGTGACTATTTAGATCTAATAAACACCTAATAATGTATCTGTAAAATTGTAAGGCAACAATACAAATGATTTTTTCATTACGTGAGAATCGCAGAAATATTTCAATATACTTTTTTATATTAAACTCAATTACGACGTAACGCTTATATTGCAACTAGTAACATTTTGTCAATTTGAAGTCGTTTAAATGAAGCATTTATAAATTTCTGGAGCCCTGCTTCCAATGAGACACAAAATACTACTTATTGGTTTGGTATTAATTTTTTAACAATTCTCTGTTAATTTTTTTTAAATTGAAACAACAAATTTATTTTATAGTACACTCTATAATATTGGCTGAAGAGCCTTGTTCTCTAAAGTCACAATGTTATATGATATCGTCCCATTGCACGGGGAGTTTGAGTTTATACGTTGATATATATGAATGGGATATTAAGTAGGACGGCGATTAATATTTTGATTAAGTTTTAACTAACTTTAAACACTTTCGAATCACGACTATAAAAATTATTAATGGGATATTTGCACAAATAAATATTAATTCAGTATAAAGTTTGAACCAAGAGATAAATTAGTATTATTCTTTTCAAAAGTTTATTTAAAATGTTGTTTGAACAATAATATTGGAGAAAAAATCACAACATTAAAAAGAATAAAGCATATATAAGAATTAATTAAACTGGTAATTTAAGAAAATTGTTCCAGTAAATTATTTAGAAAAATACAAAATTTTTCTTATAAACATGACGGCTCAAATTGGCACTACAAAGCAAAATTGCAGATTCGTTGTACGCGGTCCCCATAGACAGACACATCAATCTACACCAGATTGCCTAATTCGCACAATAGCAATGCAACGTCAATTTATCGTATAACACCGTACCTGGCGATCCCAAGTGGGCCGTACATTGCGTTCTGCTTCCCTCCCTTTGCGCCCTTCGGTAACAAAGCATTTTGACTGACATGAATTGTTACCTATAATGTTTACACGGGTATAGTAGATGTCAAAATTGTCAATTGGCTTCATTTTGTAAACATTTTGCACACTGCGAATTTGTCAGTTTTGCTTAGAAACAAGTCTTGCTCAGAAACAAGTTTGTCAGCAAAATTAAAAAATATTTTTATTTGTAAGGAAAATCAAGAAATTTAATTGCCCGTTACTTCAAGTATATTCATTATTCCCAGATGAAAAATGAGCGATCTGATGGAAAACTACCACACTAAACTTTCTTAAATACCACATTAAACTTTCTTAAATTTCGTAAAGTTTAACATAAAACAAATTTTGCAAAATGTGTAAATAAGTTTCTTTTTTCCATAAATATGGCTCAATTTCACAATCGATTTTTATGAAATTTGGCTTCATATTACATATTTCAGAAAGGTATACCTTTTATTTTAAGTATTGATAATTCAACGCGAGCGAAACGGGACACAGCTACTTCTTTATGTTATTACGTAGTTCGTCATCATATCTGGTACTTTAAACAACAATTATTTTTTCCAAATTAATTTTTTTAAAATAATTAAATCCCGAAAAACAAATAAATACGGAGTACGATATTGCATTACGATATTAACAAAACCAAAATAAAATATATAAATTTAAACTTTCAAATCACGTAACGCTGAGCATTCGCTTGGGTCTGTGAAGTTCACTTAGGTCGGCGACGCTCAATCGGATAAACTCGGCTTTCTTCGGCATCGGCCAAGCGAATGAATTGTCTAACTCCGTTTTCCTTGTAATTGAATCAACAGTTATTATAACTTCATTATTAAACTTTCATTATTATTTTAATATTATTGTAAAACCGTTCATATAATTAATAAAATTTTCAAATCAAAATTCAAATAATAGGAGAAGGTAAAGTGGAGCCACTAAGGTATAAGTGATGGAAGCGTCTTGCATATAACGCTCTTAAAAATATAAACCTTGGAATTATTTTACAGACTAATAAAAGAAAAGTGTATTGAAAAATCAGGTATAATAAATACGAGTTGTTTACTACAAAATTTTCAGACATATATATAATTTTTACAGGTACAGGGAGGTAAAACGGTGAAACTTTTTATAACATCAAAAAGCATCTGTCAAGCAAGTGTAGAACTCGCTCTATGAGGGTTCCGTAAACATTTCGGCAATGTACGTAGTATTTCTTTTTAAGTATTTGCAAATATAATTTTTTCAGTTCTTTATTTACCTCTTACTTTCCACACAAATTCAATTGTTTAAATAAACCCAACCTCTAAATTATTAGTAACATCAACAAAATTTATCCAAGAAATTAAATTTCCAGTTAAGCCCAGCATTTAAACTTTGTACTGATGTAACTGAAATAAATTACTTCACCTTTTTGAGTTCCCTACCCTCAAAGAAAAACAGGAGAGCTGATAAGGTTATTTACGTGTCCATATATCTGCTTGTTACAACCATTTTTTTCAGAAGTCGCTTTACGTATAAACATAAAATTTAGCACAGTAATAGAGCATCAATACCTAAACAATTCATAAGAAATTTTTATATGCAAACTCAAAACTCGATTTTTTTATACTCTATCTATATTGTGGTGTATTGTTTAAAATAGTTATTTATAAGGGTCCCAAATATATTTCAGTCATAGATTTGGGAGTAAGAGGATAAAGATGTAGGAAAAATTATGCAAAAAATTGGTTCACGAAACTGTTGAACCAAAACTGTAATACAAAACAAAAGCTTACGCATAGACGTTATAGATTTTGAAACATTCGTAATTATTTATATGCTCCTAAATCTTCTTTCCATAATTTTAAACATTATTATTAAATATAATAATGTAAATATTACGCTGAGATATCCATATTAGTTATGATACGCGATACTCAAAATAATTTCACTTCAAACGTCGATGCGGAACAAAAGCTTGGAATTTGGCCCATTTTTTAGTATCATATTCGATAACGGAAGTCAAATTTTGAAGTTAAATTTTGATAGTACTAGAATGGGAAAAAAGGTCCCTTAAATATAACTCATCATGTCCGTCTGTCAATCCGTAAACCAGTAAACAACATGGCTCTTTTAATGTTATTGCGATTTAGTTTTGCGTTAAGATTAATTTGAATTATGTCCATTAAAATTCATGTAATTCAAACAATGAAAAAATATTTCTTAGTATTTTGTAAGATACTTCTGTATACGTCAATATTTTTTTCACATTTTTGCTAATTGTCCATACTTTAATATTTTTTGAGGTACCTCGCGATTTGTATATATATCTTAATATTTTTCGAAGTATTTTATTATACGTCAATTTTGTTTATATTATTTTTAGTAACGACAAGTCGTCACATTTGCGGATGACAAATTTGCTGGGCACGGACAACATTTAGTGGGATAATATTTAAGGTTTCCTTTTAATTAAAATTAAAAATGTCTTCTGAAATATATAATCTCTTTTTCACGATACACAGCCAAATAATTGCAATTCGTTCGTCTGTGAAATATAAACTGTTTACAAAATAAAAAATGATGTTATTATACGAAACAATTTAATAGAAGTAGTAAAATTTAATAATAAAAGAATAAAGAAATAACTATCTAAATTTGTATACGTATTTAAGTGATCAGATAACCCTAGTAGAATGAGTTCTTCTCGTATTAAATGTTTTTTGTAATAACAAGTTTTTATTCTTATTTGTTTTTTATTTAAATCATAGTTCCATCTCAAAACCAATAACAAATAACGACCATCTGGCTGACTTTAGCATTTGCATCTTTTATTTACCATTGCATTTTGTTGGCTGTAAATTGCATGTGGCGCATTTTACTAGTGGTGCGTTTTAGTAGAGACTATTGTACCGCCGACTAACGACTCAAACAGCGTCCGCCTTTAACGGATAAGTCGTTAGTGAAACACGTGTTATGGTGCTCGGAGCAATATGCAGTTCTACATAATGTTTCTGAAGAGAAAATAACGTTTTTCCTTTAAATGTCGAATTACAACTGTTACCGCCAATATTAACGTTCTGAAAGTAATACTGAAAAGATAAGGTATTTACTTTTCTGCAATGCAGCTCTATTTTATATGTGCTTCTTTGACTCTCTTTCTATATTTTCGACGTCTAAAAGGTATTTTGGTTTACTTTATGATATAATTGGAATGTTACACATCTAATAGATTAATGGTAATGTTATTATATTATTCTTTGAGTGTGCAATGTTGTTGTATGTTTGTGCTGTACGCATAATTAATATATCCGTTTAGAGACCTTCTTAAAAACCCTTTCTTATGATTCTACGACGTTTACATGGAAAAAGAATTATCCTTTTCATCATATTTAAAATGTTTCCTTTTAAAGCAAGGATAATTTGCCTTGGAAAAAAATTTAATTAAGTTATTTTCTACATTGGGTTCATTAGTATGTTTTCAGCCACAAGTGTGGTACTTTCCAAGTTTAGTACTTTTACCAGAAATTACTAAAATATTTAGGGAGAATGTAAAAGCAGGATGCCTGCAATGAATGCTGTCATCGGATCTCCGCATCAAACTACTTATATCTTAAAGTTGGAGAAGATATTAAAATAACCCGATAGGAATTTGTATTAAAATTTAATAAATTTATAAGAGTATTATATTTATATATTAATTTATTATTCAACTTTTATAATGAGTATATTCGAATGATTCAACTTCGACCAAAATTGTTTTTGGTCATGTATTTTTTAAATCATTACGTTGATTACCACCTCTATCTTAAGTTCAGTATCGCTTTATGCTCCTGGCAAGAGAACAAGTGAGGATACCTCCTACAAGAGAGGATAACATCTTATTTAATTTCAACTGCCTAGAGCGTACACGAATATTTTACAGCATTTAAATATATTTCGTGCACTTACATCGTTAACGCAATATTGCAAGATGCATCCAGCCTAGACGTTTTTATTCCAATGATCGCTTCAGAAATGGAGTTATAGAGTAGCTTGAAAGTTTACGACTGGTCACCGGATGATATTATTAGAGCTGCTGTGTATCTCTGTCTTCGTCGTTATTGTTTCCACCTTTCCGTATTATTCGTTTTTATTTTAAAACCATTGTTCTTATGTTTTTTCACATACCTAGCGCTTTGGGTCAATTTGTAATTTTGAATGTTGAGTTAGGGATTTTTTCCTACAATATCCCACCTGAAGATGTTGTAATACAACGAAACCTAGGTCGTGGTAAAAAAATTAAAGAAAAATTAACGCCAAATATATTCAATATGTGAAATCATTTATTTATTATAAAGCACCATGAATGTAGATTTCCTAGCTCTATAAATATTTAATATAATCTAATATAAACAAAACGAGGAACAATATCAATAATAAGAAATTGATTAATACTGTTAGACAATCTACTAAAACAGAGGAATCACCATAATTGCAAAAGTGGTAATATTACAACTTTTTACGCAAAATTTCCAAAAAAAAAACACACCTACTCCGCAGACCTCGTCCTTTGGGCCTTTGGGACGATTTCACCAGATATTGATCGATAATTTTTCTTAGACAACAAATTAATGGTAACTTTGAAAATTCGTATATATATGGAACAATGAACCTGCCTGTTATTTATAGAGGTGTGCGTGCTCATCAGATTGAGTATCTTTGAAGTGTGTTTCGGTATAAATATATGATTGTAATCGCAAAATTTAAAATGAATATTTTCACAAACATTGTAAATTTTTCTGTTTTGTTAGGTAGCCACATTTTTCTTCTCAATCGAAATGAAACTTCAATACAAAAATAACGGGGTTCAAAGTCAAATTAGCGGTAGTTTAATGATAAAAAATTCGATAAAAATGCATCTTTCGACCAAAGTATATAAATAATATATTATCAAGAAGAACTTTTAAAATATGACAAGTTTTGTCGAAAACAATTTTCTGTCACTTACTGAAATAAGAATCACGGCCCAACTGGTGTAATATTTGTATCTTCTTCATACAACTCTCGATCGAACATCTGTTTTGAAAAAGAATATATTTGGTTCTATAATATTTTTATTATTTTGATTATGTTGAAGTCGTTAACAAAGATCACGCTAATGAAATAATTAATTCTTCCTGATATGGCGTTGGTAGGTAAACCAGATAACAATATACATTATGTAGATTGTCTAGTTTAGATGCATGAGTACATATTAAAAGTCCTCTAGATGGCGCTATATTGTATTTTAGTTTCAATCAAAGCACTTGAATGCAGAATATTGGTCCATTGTACTCTGTTTCTCATTATAATTTTTTCTTAACCTTCAAAACAACGTAGCTAAAACTCTTCGAAATTATCCATTCAGGTTGACGCTTGCCATCGGCTGTACTACCTTGTCAGCATTGCATCAAAATTAAAGTGTATTTATCAATCGTTTATTTGTTTGGATAAGTGAAAATATTTAAATGAATAAAATGTTTAATTTACTTACCAATAAAAAATGTAAACAGGTGACCTAATCATATGCTAGTGTACGCTTTGGAAACTGGATCTAATACTGAACAAACCCCTCGTCTCTCAATTAAACCAGAAATAATATTTTCATTATAAGTATTTTATTGAAACTGCTCAATTTATTTTCATCCAAAAAGAGTCCTCACATCCTTCCTTACCCTATGTCTTCTATAAATCTATAACAAGCGCTGATCTCTATTAAACTTATCCTATTTTCCATTTCAGATAACGATGTAATGTCGTGGAATCAAATATTGTGATTCAACACAGTGAGGCGAAAGCAGCGTCACGATTCTGTCTAAATTTAGTTTATTTTAATATAAAATGGCGGTGTGATGGATAATGATGATTTATGGGGTTACGACTCAAAATAAAATGTTTTTCTGAACGAAGATCTCATTTACAAGTTTTATTTAATATTTTTGGTCAATATTCCAATTAATGCAAAAAAATTCAATACACCAAATTGAAATAGCGCATTTTCGCGAAACATCAGAAACATAACTAAAAGAAATAACACCAAGAAATCGACAAAACCGATTTTTTAACTTTTCTTCCTCTTTGAACGGAGACATAGTTTTCGTTAAAGGGGGAAAATTTCAAAATTTAATTATAATAACACAATAATAAACAATTTTCTTACGAAAAGAAATTTTACTACGTCTTATTTTCAAATTTCGCTCTAAATATCAGTTTGTAACATGTAATAGCACACGGAAATTAAAAACTTGTTATTACTTTTACTTACGTGAGGTATGTATTATTAACCTCCGTTATTTTTACACTTTTCTATTTGAAAATACTTACATCCACTTACCAATAAACGGCAATAGAAAAGCTATGAAATTGCTTCTCAGTGCTTAATTTGTCAATATTAAAAAAGTTTTTTAAAAAAGATTAAAAATAAAATACGTAAGTTGTTTCTTTACTGCCCAACATATATATCATGTACATATATGTGTAATGAATTTATATGTATGTATATATATATATATATATAATATATATATATATATATATATATATATATATATATATATATATATATATATTTATATACACATATAAATTCTTATATATCTAGGAAATTACATATATGACAAATTGTGATAACAAAAACCCCGAAACAAGCGACTTTTCCACCGTCTTATCGACGACGAAGACTGAATTTAACCCCAAAACAATATTACTCACACCAATTCGAGCGCCAATTGTTTTATCGAAATTGCTAAATCTGGTCGCAACGCGCTTAGCCCCGTCTTTTCACAACAGTACAATCCACCTCCCGTCTGTTCTCTGGAAATCTAGCACAAGCGCCCACTTCTATTACTCGGACGCAGTCTTCCATTTTATATCATGAAACAATTTTATGGCAACGAATGTTTCTAGTCGAATCTTGCCTTTTTTTATTTCACATTTGGTCATCTTGATATCAAATCATAGTCATTTGACGAGGTTACGTGACTTTGTTGTACATTCGGTAAGTATCGACAGAAAAGTGAACGAAAATGATAACGAATATGAGAATGGTTTAAAGTATTTAAGGTTTATGGATGATATCATCCTTAGAAGAAGATAATTTCATAAAATTTCATTGAGTTATAGTACAAATTGTATGCCATTTATCGCTTAAATCATGAAACAAAATTTGTCACAGCTTTTTAGTCGTTTATAATTTAAAGTTCCCTTATCAAACTATGGAAGTCCAAAGTTTTATTTTATTCATCCACATATTTTTCTGTCTCATATCGATGTAAATTCATTATAAAAATAAACATCTTTTAATATATAATCCTCCAAAAAGATGCATGTCATCTTGTGTGTTTATTCGTAAAAAAATGTTTTTTGACATTCAACTTGTATGAGCGAATTGTAGGTCTTACCTAAAATTATACTTATAACATATATGGGGAGGTTCTCCATACTTCTTATAAATGTAATTTTAGTGTAACTTTTTTCTCCTGTGTTCGTCACAAAAGCTCCCAGACCAGCGACTATATCTGTGATTACATTGATATTATTAAATTTGTTACGAAAGATATTCAATATAGGTACGTCATTATCAACTGGCGGCTATCGCGTTTAACGGCAAATGACTCTGGTAAGGCGCCACCTATAAGTGCATTTAGACAATTATGTGGTTAAAACTGCACATTTCTTTCTATTTACGAAAGACATGAAATTTTTGAAATTATTGGAGGTATAGCAGATTGCAAGTTGCAGCAACGTAATAGCAATATAATTTACAAGTGGAACATTGTAAGCGATAGGATTCAATAAAATGCTCTATGATGAGCTACTGTTAGTTGGGCGGTTCTCTCCTACAGAAAACCCTTATATCGGTGTATTGATGTAGTCAGTTTAAGGGGTAAACTCGATTCGCGCCTGACTTTTCATGGTCACTTGACGAATGTAGCGAAAAAGTCATCGGGAAGGTTTAAATTAGTATTGCTTAATGCCACTGACTTTCAATGAGTTTCATATGATTTGGTGTGAAGCAATTTAGAAGCAGGCTTAGTTTTTTGAAGCCCACGGTAAATTTAATATTCGATGATTGAACTTATACAAAAAAGTTCCTTCAATATTCTTACATGAGACGATATAGTTACTTCTATTTCCTCTTTCCCATTGATTTTTCTCTTCTGTATGCCTTGTTACCATAAACTGCAGTATAGAATAGAAATTTCTACGGTTTAACCGTAGACATTTCTCTTCTTTTTTTTTCTCTTTGTTTCTTTTTTATTGTTCCATTGTTAAGTAAGAATTTATTTAGTTCAATTCATTGAAGAAAAACTCTTGACTATTCCTATCCGATATCGACTTGCTGTTTCAGAGTCATCATCTTTTTGCTATTCTGGTATCAAGAACTGAATTATGTTGGAATTCTCCACTTTTCCATGATATATAATTGCTTAAACACCTGATCGTGATTGCACCAGATTTTACTTTGTTTATAATGAGTGACTTTATTTCCACTAGAAAGTAGTTACATGGAAATTTCTAACAAACTACTGAAAATATTTCGATAAAATTGTTATTGTAGCCTTCTCCTGTGGACAGTATGAATATTTTACTAAAATATTTAACGTTGCTTTACAGTGATGTTAATAACACATGAATAAATATCAAACTGAACATTTTCTCAATTTTATAAAATGTAAAATTGTACCAAAACTCAAGAGAAGGAAACATTATTACAGTAAATACAATGTAAGGCGCACGACCGAAAAAAAAAATTTTAATATAATATTTTAATTAAACAGTCGTTTAGATTCCTATCTAAAGTAAAAATTAACAACGTTTTTCATTTCATACATTCAATTTATATCAAAATTATCACTATATCAAACGATTTGTATGAATAGTTTAAATTTTATAAGGGTGTTTTGACTAAGCCTTACAAATTTGCGACGTTGCATTTCTTGGTAATAAGAATGTTTCTCTTCGGCGCATCGATGTACGAGTAGGGCGATCGGTTGCATTAACTGCTCTACAGCTGCAGAGAATACTGTTATAGTAAATGAATGCGTTTGATAAAAGTCCCCTTCGTGAAAAAGTGATAAATTATTATTCAAGTAAAAACGCGCTTTTCAGTAAATTTCTTTGTGCCACAGGTGTACGACATATAAACATTAAATATTTATTAATAACATGAACAAAATAATTGGTTGTGTTACAATTTCAAGATAAGTGTGAATATGACGTAGCTGTACGTATCATGATTAAATTTAAAAATTATTTGATGATGATTGAGATTGATTCCTAGGAAGGAAAAATTTAACGTCGTGGGCACAAAATAATGCAATCACTATTTACACTAAGATATACACGTGCAAAGTCGCGCTAGTTTCCATATAAAATGTAAAGGAGATTTTGAGACATAAGTCTTATATACAGAAAAAAGCAAAAAAAACATTACAAGAGACAAAGATGAATGTTGCTAAACATAAATATACCAGAAAGTCCTCAGCATACTCTAATTATGTACTCCTATAATCATTTGTATTTCAACCTAATATTAAATTCAGCGAAGCTTATGAATTACGCAAATTTCATATTTGCATGCTTTATATACATGTACATATGTTTACTTATGTACTCATGTTCATAACTTAATCTGCCTTACGCCCCGATACAAACGTCCATTAGGATATTTGCCTTGTCTCTGTACATACATTCACAATTATATCTGATATGTGAGCGTAACGGAGTGTACTAGTATATGAGTGTTATCTATGCCGTGGATTCAATATGGAGAAAACGTAATTCAATATGGTGCCAGTAGTACTCTATGGCGTTGTCTCAGTTTGTAGAGCTGCGGGTCAAGGCGTCTCTCTGCTCCTGAATATTCATGGCCCGCGTTCGGACTGAAGTGTTTGAATGTATTTTTATGAATATTTCGTACTAATTGTGGACGTACAGCATTGTCGTTATAATGATTTCTTACGCTATAAGATACCTTTAGATTAGTGACATCTTGAATCAAACCTTTCCAATAAATTGGTTGGCAATTAAAAAGTACCTTAAAAAAAACTTAGACTCTATAAGAAACCTCTAAGAGATCATTCTGTTTATTTTTCTATCTTAATTTTTCCCAGAAAAATCTTTGGCATGGACCCTTGAAATGTCATGTAATGATAAGGCATGTTGAAGTGAAAAAATATTTATATTAAAATATAGGAGGGGGAAGGGTCAGAACAAAACTATCATTTCTTAATTTAATATATCACGTGGGCTTCCCAGGATATATTATTCTTTACTTAGAAATCATTACGTAAAGGAGAAAGTGATGAGGACTTCTAGATTTATTTATTTAAAATTTGATGATAATATATTATTATGAGAGATATTTTTACAAATGTTCACAATAAATTTCTCAGAAAAGACTTCATTTAAAAATTTTTAATTAGTATATTAATAAAGCATTTTAACGACGATATAAGTAAGAAATACTCAAAAATATTATTATAGGGAGAACAAGTTGGGCAATCTATTACATTTTATCATGTATCGTATAAGCTATCATTTGTGCGAGCATGTTATGAAAATTCCAACATTACTGTAGAAATTTTTCCGGAATTTTATTTAAGGTAAGAAAAAAAAGAAAAGATAGGTCCCTCCTTTTATGAAATGCTATAATGACAATTATTTAAAATAACAAAGTCACTAGAAATTTTGCTAAATTTTACTGAAGAATCATACTGGTGACCAAATTTTGTTGTTTTTGAAATATTGGGGTTGTTTTATGCCTCTGAAATATACAGTAAGGCTTACGTGGTGAAAATGAATATTAATTTTTTTTTAATTATATAGAAAACCCTATGTCCCTTTCAAGGTTTATATTCACTTAAATTTTTATTAACTCTTCATAGTGCATATGATAATAGTACGTAAAATATTTTATTGAAATGTATATAAGCTTGTAAAGACAAAATTCCTTGCTCATAGAATTATTAGAGGCTATAATTAAAAATTTGGTAAATTCAAACTTAAGACGGTCTGCCTCTTTAAATAATTTATGACGTAAATAATTAGCGAGTGAGTGAAAAAGATGATCGTAAGGATGTAAAATATCCACGGAGTACGGTGGGCATGGAAACGTTAATAGTAAGATATTTTAGCCAATCATTAGTACGATATCTATATGCATATGCGGGCTCAATCCTGAAGTTGAAGGGATTCTAGCTCACGTGTTAACCAAACAAAATATTTCTACCTTTTACTCCAATGCATGGAATTGTTTTTTCATTGCAGGATTAGCGCATAAGAGTAGCTATGCCAGATAGTGCGAACATGTTCTGGTATTAGTTCCAATGATACTTTCTAGTTTTTTAAAATAAAGGGTGACCTGATAAGAACAATAAGAAAAGAAATTTAAATAAAACAACAACGGTATGAGATATCTAATTGATTCTGTCTTTACTTGGAAGCTACATTCATACCAATATGTTTGGAATAGCTCATCATTCAAATAACCGCCTTAGCTTAGCTGGCAGTGCTTTAAGTTGTGAATCCAATTTTTGATGACTCGGTCCAATATGTGTGACGTTATTTCGGCAATAGCGTTTCGAATGTTGGCTTCGAGCTCATCCAAAGTGGTTACCTTATTATTCTAAACTAAGGACTAGACGTAGCGCTAGTGAAAATAATCGAGGGGTATCAAGTCGCACGATCGCAGCGGCCAACTGATGAAAGCTCTCCATGTAATGAGCTAGTTGTCGAATTTCTCTTTCATAACTTCAAGCGTTGCGTCGCTTGTATGGCATGTAGCGCCATCTCGTTGGAACCACAGTTTAGATATACCGATGTTGTCAACCTCTGGATACAGACAGTTGGTTAATATCACTCTATATTGAGGAATCTTAAAGGTAACGATGTTTCCTTACTCACATCGAAAGAAATAAGGTCTTATGATTGCATCATGTCATCAATCGCACTAAACAGTCAATCTTTGATGCTTGCTCAAAACTTGTGGACTGTGATACTCGCAATGCATCGATGCTTAGTCGAACACTTGTGGACTGTGGTTACTCCAATAACGGCAATTTTGCTTATTGACATAGCTGCTAAGCTAAAAAATGGGTCTAGATCGAAATGATTTTTCGGCCAAAATCCAGATCTTTGACCAACATTTTCAGCGCCCAATTACCAAACTCATCCCCTTTTTGTATGGTTGTCTGGCTTTAATTCTTACACCAGCATAATCTTATACGGATATAGGCCCAAATACAACCACAAAATAAGCTGCGTTAACTCTCAGACGATGTCCAATTCAGGTGATCGGCGCCGAATTGACATTTCTGGGTCTTCTTTGATATTGGCCGCTACGGCGGCCATGTTTTCTTTACGTAGCACCAATTTCTATCTTGTCGGTGGCTAAAGTCCATAAAAGTGTACTCATGCTCAAATTTTTCCACGGTGCGGCGAATTGCCTGCGCACTGAAGCCATGATGACAACTGACCTCACGACGAAATTCACTTTGGGTATTTACAAATAAACCAGAATTTTGATGATATTTTTTAATAATTTCCACCCGACCCGCAAGCATGAAACTATGCACGATGAAATGGCAAACCTTACTAAATATTTTGACAGCTAGATGTCAAGGAAATCACGTAAAAGTCAATAAAAAAACATAGTCATCAGCCGCCTCTTTGGTCATATATTTAATAAAAAAAATTAAAAACAAATTAGAATTAAATGGTTTCATTCAGCAGGAATTAGAGTAAAGGAGTAAAAATATCCGTCAAAAGGATACTCGAAAACTGGTCATAAAAAATGGACTTTTTATGAATAATTATTGGTGAGAATTAAAGTATAAGACAAATTATTGAGAAAATCTATAATGTTCAATTCTAATACAAGAAAGATAGAAGAAATAATGGCTTATATCAGTCAATAATTGTAGCGTGTCCTCCTAGGTATATATGTATATTGTGCGGATCAACAGGCGAAGATGCATGTAAATTTTGGAACACAAAGGCAGAGAATATTTGAGAAAAAGAAACCGACGGAACCATTCACCTGTCTGTCCATCTGTCTGTCACAACACACATTTTTCTTAGAAACCACTCAATATAATAACAATAAATTGGCATTTAGCAAAATAATAAAACGTATTAACCACCCCAATAGTTAGCGTTCCAAAATAATTTTTCATTTATTCGCAATAATACCTATGCCACCTACTCAATTTATGTAAATATATATAGCACTGGGTAGTTCTTATTAATGATGATTTTTGAAAAATTAAGTAATTTTACGTCAAACGTTGTACAGTACCCTCAATGCCCAAGCAATGTTAGTGCTATGACATGTATCATGTTTAATGTAAATTACGCCCTTCTTTAAATTGGAAAAGTAATAAAAAGGTCTCTCCGCTTTAATTAAATTAGGAAAACGAGTATACACAGAAGGGTGGATGCGCCGAATCACAGCATTGCTAACGTTACAATTTCCACTTATCTTAAAGAAAGTGTGAATAGGTATACAAGTCAACAACTACAAGTCAATAACAAGTATACCAAGGTATACACGTATACAGTTCATGGGATACAAGTAATTATATCCTGCTTTATCCGCTTAACAAACGCTGGACGTGATTTTACATTTGGCTAGTGTAAGCTTATATCCCATAGATTAAAAAAAGATATATAACACAACTTTTCTCTCTCAAATGAAAAGAAAAACCGCGTATTTATAAATGACTGATGCGTAGAGTTAAAATGTGACTGTTCCTATTAACAATTAATTAATAAAAAAATAGACATTGATATACGAGAAGTTGAATCCTTTGTTCCCTGTTTAACGAAAGGTGGAAGTGATAAAAGCATAATTAAAGTATAATTGGTTTCTATAAGCTCAAATTTTGTTTAATTAAATCGAATAACATCAAAAAGTGTTTAGTGGTGCTACATATAATTAACTTAACTGTATTTTGCTTCTGTAAAACTATTGAAACATTTACAAAAATATTATGTAGAGTTTTATGAAATTGATATGTACAGATTTTGGATATAATTTGGTCTGAATTTAAATATTTATAAAACTTGTATAGTTATATATTTTAAAGTCTACGTTTCTCTAATAAATAAGCTTACTTTTCAAAAGCTTTATCGATAAAGCCTATGTAAGTTCTGCAGTAGCTTATTTTTAACAGACAAATTATCATGCTTTATATTAGTATATATGCTTATGTATAAACCCGATGTAACATTTAATAACATATAATCCCTATACAGATACATTCGCAAACGCGTTATATCAGAATAGCCACTATAAGCTTCGCAACATCTTAAATTGTGTTTTATCGCGTGTTGCCCACACATAGATGGCCGAATCGGGCAACATCTACCGCTGCGAATCTTTATAATATTGATAAAACACATTACAAAGCCAGATGCAATGTTAAAAATATGTTCGATGCTATCTCATAAGAAGTTTAATGTGTGCTATGCTATGATGCCAAAATAGGCGTCTAAATACATTCTCATTATATATATTAAGGATGAAAGTATTAAGATGCAAATATGGACATGTAAAAAGAAATGCCAAATAATTTAATTTAAAAATCAATTTCAAAGTAAATATTTCTTGACACTACTAATTATCTTTGCTGCACAACGCGGTACAGTGAATAGACACGAAAGATTTTGAAATTGTGTTCGACAACGATTGGATTGATTGGCGATTTTATTAATTTTCTTTCGAATAGTTTTAAATAATTTAGTGACAAACACGCAATAGTGTCGACTTTTGCGCACAAAACCATATTTACATTATTTGTTCGATTCCTTCTAAGAACCTACCGTAGATCTTTTTGAGGGTTGTCTTAAAAAAATAGAACACTGAAATATTGAGCATCCGTTACATTTTTTCTCGTAAGAAGTATATATATATATTCTTTTCTCACTCCAAACTGCAATACTTCGGAATCAACTTGATCTGGGCACCAGAGACTCACTCCTTATAAATGATTTCAAAGATAGTCTGAAAAAGTCTTTCCTTTCATGAACTCTTTGTAATTTCATTCCTTAATTCCATCTTGCTCGCCTTTCTTTGATCATGCCATGCCGAAACCTGTAATTAATATTTTTCTTATATTGCAATTGTTCACTTTCTTACTTATTTATTTTTTCTAATATAGTGTTTTTCCTGCTTTTTCTTCCCTGCTTTATCACGTTTATAATTTTCTCTTACAATTTTTTATTTGAAGAGATTCCTCATGTGGCAATAGAAGCATACTAAATGTATGTATAATTTTATATATACATTAAACTTCATCATTATTTCGTGGTTTATTTAGTTAGTTTAAAAAAATTAGAGATCCTTCTTTTTGTAAGTAAGTTTAACAAGTTGCAATTAGAACTTTCGGTTTATTTCCTTTGCTTCCTTCGACTTATGATCTGCAAACCATAGCCACTTCACTTCTACGTGCTTGGTTCGTATTACATGTTAGAGAAGGTGTCTTTAATTAAGAACCGCTTTTGGTAGCACCCTTGTCAAATTTAAAGTGCCCGGAGAACTAAACAAACACCCGTCAATATTATTTCGTGCGTCAGAGACGATATGTACAAGAATGGTTACTTTTCTTAAACGTAATTTTATACACTGAATAAAGGTGAACGTTTCCGTGGTAGGAATGACTTTTAAGTATGTTTGCATACGAACGAAAACGATTTTAAATTTATATATTTATTATTAGTTTCGGCATAATTTAATAGTACATGCTTACCTTGATTAATAATATAGGGATACAAGTTTTACCTTAGGATATTAATAGAACTATTATCATGTCTAATATTAAAAATGACTAAACAAACTTGTCTCTTATAGAGAATTTTTTTTAACCTTAAACTATACTTTAAATTGAAGTTACATCTAAAAAATTAAAATTAAGCCTGTACTTTAATCAGACATTTTTTTAATTGAAAAACTTTTTGTTGATAAAACAAAAACCACAATTACACAGATGAATAGCTCGTTCTGGTTCAAAGAACATTCCTGTATTTTTTTGTTACATGGATATGAAATATTTTAATATATTGGAATAATTTATGCAAACATATAAGCTGAGTTTTTTTTTGTTTAAATGGGTATACAAAATGATTAAAAAACTTTATTAACATAAATCTGTATTTACCTAAATATGGTAATTTGTTACTTCTTTGGCAGTTGTTATAGTCACTGATTGACGATTAAAATGACTCTACGGTCACGTAAATGGACACTGTTGTCGATTATCAGCATTATCGCTTCATACTTGTTTTCAGCATGAAAAAGTTTAGTCCAGCAATGAAGTGATAAACTTGTGTACGGATATGTCATAAAATCGGTTTGCTTCGGAAATGTAACTTTTGCTTACATAGGCTATGATTTTATTGAAGGCTGTTTTATTTTTCAAACTAATTAAAAAAAAAACTGTGCCAGCAACTTTGTTCGTGTGTTCGTGTGTAACGAGAACATTCAAATTGTTTTTGCTTTTCGTTTATTTTGTTTTACAATAATCTCGCCACTTCGTCTTAAATATAAAAGCTATATATAAAGTGTCGTAGATTTTTTTGTAGAACTACTAAATAATATCTTTCTAATACCGTTTGTCCAGTGCATGCGGTTAAAGCAGACGATGAGCCCATTTTTCATCGACTTTACTTACAAATTTAGTTACTTCAGATTAAAAAAAATCTGTTACACAATAAAACATAGTCTGTTATTCGAGAATAGTATAATTTTGTATCGATGAAATAATATTAGTTGGGATAAAGACTTGCTAGTTCGTTTTTTGGACTTTTGCATAAAAATGGCTTATCCACTTAACGGAAAACTTTTATGATTGTGCAATTTATAGTATTCAGAGGGTATATAATATATTTTCATAATAAATAGGAAAACACGAAATTGAAGTAAGTCGACTGCATTTTTGAGTCAAAAGTTGCAGTTACAATAAAATATTTTTTCAATTTATGCGACATATTTTGTGAAACGATAAAAATCTACAAAAAAAGTATTTTTTGTTGAACAAATCTAACAAACCGTCTTACCTAAAAAATTGTGAATAGTAATGAGCCTAACGAACGTTCCAGGATTTATATGAGATAATTATTACAGGTCTTTTGTTATAAGCTTACAAGTATTACGTCCCAAAAATAAACTTTTCAATTCTCTACTTCCGTGCTACCTTGTTCGTAAAACTATTCATAATACTCACCTGGTCCATTTAATTTTAAAAAGATTTAACTACCATTACGCAATTCCCGATTATACATCGTATAAAGTTAACACAACTTTGTTTTGCAAAGGATTTTTAAATAAGACAATGTAATAATTTTTAAAGTTATTTATATGGAGGTGCCTACAATATTTAACAAGTAACGTTATTACACATTTTATTTTTTTTTTTATTTCTTTACAATAACACTCTACAAGCGCTTTGCACTACGAGCCTTGCTTTTTGGTGATATGACCATCTCATTACCACTTTATCTTCGCAACATTTTTCACGACATCCACGATCTTTGCGACGTCCGCGTACTCCTGGGGTGAAAGTTTCCCACAAAGAAGGCCAGATATGCGTTAGTACGATAACATCAAAAGAACAGCTGGAGTGATATAATTGGGAAAAGTGCAAAATTGAGAGGAGTGGTATAGAATGAAGGAGGGCTGTACTGCTACGGTATAACATGGCTAAAGAAAAAGGGAAACAATGCAATTTTATATTGTGCAAAACGGTTCTGATTGATGTTGTTGACAAAATCATAACTATGTCGTGTATGCATATCGAATTTATTTTAAAATGTATTCGATTTGTGATACAAGTCATCTCGTCAAAACATTTCGACGAATATATTGACAAAACCAGGCAAGAAGCCATGAGTGAACCTAGGTACACACTCGGTTCTATTCAGCTTGTATAATTCAATTATTCCTGTGTCAATGGATGAAATTGTAGTTAACATTTCTGGTATTTAAACTTTCTATGCATACGTATATTATTACAATGTGTATGCAAACCAAAAAATTAACTTTCACAAAACTTAGAAGCGATTGATTGACTAGTGTAGTTATTTGTTCTGTGCTTAACAGAACAAATAACTAATCGGTTAAGAATATGGTTTATAAATTAACCGCAACTAATTATACAAACACAAATCAAAAGTTATTTCCATGTGTTTTCCGTATTGACTTTATTTCTTCTACAAATCAAATACTGTTTCTCTTAATTAATAAAGTTCCATTTATATTTGTTGTTCATTGCGTATTTTATGCATGTATTTATTTTTCTTTATTTTTTTTGGAAATTTCAGGACATAACCTAATTTGGGGTTTAGAAATTCATAAAATATTTAAAAGAGATTGGGTTAGCCTTTTTTTTTTGTATCAAAGAAAATGGAGACCTGTTCTCTTTTTTGCCTATTCGATTTGTAAAATAGGTAGAGAGGTCATCGATATGTTTTTAGGTAAAATTCAAACAACCATATATTTTATCTTATTAGTAGATTTGTCAATATATTTTGATTGATGCTTATAGCCTCTCTCGATCTAATTTTAACTGAACGAAGCTATTGCGTCTGTAAAACTGTTAGATATTGCAATAGCATTTATTAAATTAAACCTTAATAATATTACCGACAAAATCTTTTTTAGGATAAGCTAATTTTTTTTAGAACGAATAATTTTTTCCGAAGAATATCAAAACTAATCAATTTAGACTAGTTCAAACTAGTTTGTCCTAGCTCACGTCTTGGGATATCTGGTACTGTCTAGTTTAAACTGGCATGTTTTCATAATAAAAGGTTTTGTTAGTTAATGAAATAAAATATTAGCTAATTAACTTTAAAATGCATTAAGTTATGACAAAACATTTTTTAAGTAGATTAGGCGAATTTACGTTAGATTTGGTTAAAGGAAATGTTATTTTATCATAAATTATAATGAACAATTTATAGCCAAAGCATGTTTTAAAATTGTTTCTTGAATTAATTTATTTAATAGGTACATACCGCAAAATATATAACAATTAACTTTTGGTATCGTTGTAAAAATCAATCGATTAAATACAATTTTGCGACAGAGAGAGAAATATATTCTCCCGATTTTACACATTTTGCACCAGAGGAAACCTTTTTCCTTCTTGGATCTCTTCTTATGACCAATTTCATTTTCTTCCTGTGCGCACTACGGAATTCAACAAAAGAGCGGAGCGCGTGAGATGAAATATTGCAAAGCTTCATCGCATCAAGGCCAATTACTCAAAGGTACAAGATATACCAGCGAGCGGATAAACTGATTGTCTACAGAAAAAATTATCTTTCGAAAACGATGTTTATATATATATATGTATATATATATATATATATATATATACATATATATATATATATATATATATATATATATATATATCTACACAAAAGCTCGAAATTTTCCTTGTGGGTCCTTGTTTTGTAATGAATAGTTTAAAAATTATGACCGTGTTTTTAAGTAAGCAAAATCATATGCCAGGTCGCCAGTTACGACTATTCAACTGTCATATCGTACAGTTGTTTAAACAGTGCGGTGATTTACTTTCCTTTTGTGGCGCTTTAATGAAAAAAAGAACTGGTCGAGTATAAGCTGAATTTTGACAATTAGTATTTCGTGCCATTGTGTAGGTACTTACGAATATCGAAGCAAAGGCGGATATAGTATTGATATAAACTACGTTACTTTAGTGTAACCATTTTAAAAATGAAGAAAGCACGGTAATGTATTTTTATAGGAAATCCATATCTATTCTTTCCTGTTATTAATATTATGTTAGTAATTATTAAATATAATAATGTATTCATTACATTATTTATAACGCAAAAGAAACCTCGCAAAATGAGACAAGGATAATATTTCGTCAATATAGATCTCGACACCAATATTACCGATAAGATTTTTGCGACTTATACTTTTCGAGATCGACGATACGGGAGACAAAATACTGTGATCTGGTTCCTGGGTACATAATTAATCTATTATAATCAAAAATGTTTCTCGTATATCCCGTTCTTCAGATACGATACTTCAGAAATTACTGCAATGGTTAAACGTAGTTCAGTACACGCACATCGAGAGCCGAGCGTCAACATCAACTGACATGAGACGCGATGCACCTAATACCTTGTTTGGCCTTGAATATTGAACGACAGGAGTATTATACCGAATAGAAAAGGTCGATTATACCGGTAATTAAGTATTAATTGGCTTTCATATTGAGGTTTTATTTAGATAAATGAACGTTGAAATTAAACGAGACACACACACACACACGCGCGCACGCGCGCGCGCTTATGTGTGTGTGTGTGTGTGTGTGCATGGTGGCGGCCGCGCGAGACAACGGCGTCTGCGGCGTGGGAGTAGCATACCACTCTAAAATTGCTGGTAAATATAACTAAAAACCCATTTATATGTATGCATATTGATGTAAAGTTTCTTCTTTTTTCTCCTTGCTGTGGTCATATATCAAATTAGGGTTCAACCCTCTTTATACGTTTGCACCACAAGACTCTATCTTGTGTTCTCGTCGAGTCATGTCCAAAGATTTCAGATCTCTTTCGATAATGCTCTTCCAGGTAGCAGCAGATCGACCTTGGTTTCTCTTTCTGCTACTATTTTTATAACGTCTTCTTCTTTATAAGCACTACAGCCTGGTGCAGGCCAAGTCTTTCCCAACCTGCTCCCTCCAGGCAGCACGACTTGATGTAAGGTTTCTCCACCTGTTTACTCTCAAAATGTTTAAATCTTTCTCTACACTGTCCACCACCTTCTAGGTGATCTTCCTCTTCTCCTTCAATCTTCGCGAAAGTCAGTTTTTTAACTGGGGCCAAATCTCCCGTCAAAAAACATGTCCCAACCATGTGATTCTGTAGGACTTGATTACTCTCAAAATGTTTGCTTTTTATAATTTTTGTAACTACTTTAATCATATGGTCATATGGTCATCTTTACGACTCATAACGTGTCCGTGCCAACGTTAACGGTTTTATTTTGGCTTGTCCCCTATCTTTGAAAATTTAAATTTTCCTCTAGTATACTCTTTTTTAATTCTATCCATTAATACATTGCATTTGGATGTAAAGGTTCTTTTTTATTAATAGATGAAATGCCAAAAGATAACATTAAAGCGTTTCCCATATATAACCCTATTTTAAACGCCATCTATCGGTAGATTCTTTTAAGTATTTATAAATAACGAATATTATGGCTTGTGAACATTTCGATCTTCTTTGTGTGTATAAACACCTTAAATTTCAAAAAGGATTTGCGATTTAGGGTTTCATGCTTCAAAATGAAAAACGAAGATCTTATCAGATCACTCGCGTGTTAGTCTGTCCGTCTTTCGCAGGCTATTTCTGGAAAACCACTTGACGTAGAAAGTTGACATTTAATTGGCAATATAAGAGCTAGAAGCTAGAAACTTTTATTTTGAATTATTGAACAATTTTCTAAATGTATGTCCGTAGGGGGAAATGAAACCAGAAAGGAAAATTTAATTTTTTAATAGTTTCTTCAGTTATTCATTTTTACCTAAATTGTGTGTAACTTAAAAATAATGCATTCATTTTAATAAACTTTTAAGTTACTGTAAGTTTTGAATTTACCGTAATTTATTAGCTACATAATACCAATAGATTTACTCGGACCTGTAAAATCAGGTAAAAAAGAAAAACTTACACAAATGGAGCTATGAACAAAAATAAGTTACAAGTAAGAGGATATATATTTTAAAACTATTTGTCGGTTTTTCATACCTGCAAAAAAATGTTTGCATATTTTGAGAAAATCACCTAAAACTATAAATAATTACGGTTTAGATGTCTCCAAAATCAGGCTCCTAAGTTTGAACAATGCATCGATTCCAAATAAAAAAAAACCTAAACTCTAGAAAGAGAAAAAAATTCTAGACATTCTTTCTAGAAAATATTTTCTGGAACCGCGCGAGCTTCTGTTCTTATTTCAAAGATACCATACATGCCCATGTAGGGGAAAAGTTTGTTCAGACACCTTCACATATACGGACGCTTCCTCGGCATATACCCCTTTATACATACGGCCGGTCCTTCAAATATCAAAATTCTGGGCTAAGGATTTAGATACTATGTTAATGTCAAATCTCTATTTTATTTCGTTTAGAAATTAGGAACTTCTGCTGACTGATCGACGTACAGACGGATAAACAAAACGGCTGATAGACAGAGAGACAGATAGCATTACCGCAATAGCAGGGTTCCATTCGTATCCTTTGGGTACTGAAATTTGAAGATAATTTGTTGTATATTTAATTAAAACTTAAAGAAACTGTGAAAAAAGTGTTATCTTCCTAACGCTTAAAGAATTTCATTCTATGTTCACTTTTTAATATGAACAAAAATATTGTTTAAAGAATATTTTTTATTCAGTATTTTAATAGAAATTGTCTAAAATGTTTATAAACCGAATAAGATGTTTTTAAATGTATTATTAAAAATAAATATCCCATAACTTTACTTCTGATAACTGACAGATAAAATATTTCAGTCAATTTTATAAAACACAAATGAAGCAGAATTTTGAATACCCCGGTATTAACGAGCGACGTTTAATTTCGTCAACTAAAACTATGCATTTTATTATGTTTAATATTATCATTATTACGTTTATTTTCACTTTAAGACCCGTTTTAAAATTAACAGCACGGGTTTATGCCAAGTGGTTTGGTAACTATTGTTATGCGTTAGTGTCTTTTGATCTCCCTGCCTATGTCTATTGATTTTATATATATATATATATATATATATATATAAATATATACCTATATATATATATATATATTTATATATATATATATATATATATATATATATATATATATACATATATATATAGTTATAGAACAATTATTTAATTCTCCGTATTAAAAGCCAAACGGAGTAATCTCTTAGATTGATTTCGTTTTCCATTTTCGTGAGGAATCGCAACAAATTCGCCCTTACCTGTCCTTTTTAAAAAGAATTAACAAGAACATTATCTGAATACCAATGTAATATAACGTTTGACTATGTAAAACGTAAATAGTGATGTATTTATAACTAATAGAGAGCTGTCTCCAAATATTTAAAAGTCCAACCGATTGCCTCCATAAAACTTGCATTGATGCCTAATTACATAGAATCAAGTCTGCCCTTTTTCAAATATTATGTATTTAGTCAACTGATTTATGTGAATTGATCTATAAGAATTCATGGCATCAAGAAATATAGCGATCGTCCGCTGCGAACCGTCTGCTAAATGT
Source organism: Druceiella hillmani (assembly GCA_039881145.1). NCBI lineage: Eukaryota > Metazoa > Arthropoda > Insecta > Lepidoptera > Hepialidae > Druceiella > Druceiella hillmani. Next base: position 10,386,405 of record JAYKKI010000078.1, on the reverse strand, counting down.
GGATAGACCGTGATTTGTTAATACGATGTGTGATACGTATCACAACTTGCCTGATGTATTCTTACATCTAGTTTTAGGAAAATTCCACATAATATCTTCTAAAGTTAAAATTGCTTTTTTCCCAAAAATATTCAAATATTTTATTGAACCTAGTACGAAAGGTAAATTTTTTATTTTTACACGGTGGACGGGATATTTTCTTTTGCAAATCTGCAGCATGCAAAGAGAAGCCAGGGAAGTGTTTAGAGCAAAAACCGGATATTCCTTTCCAATTTGTTAGTAAGTTTTCTTTATTATCCAGTTAAAATCTGATGTTTGTATCGTTAGCAGCATTAGTATAAATTATGGATATATTTAAATAAAATGATTTTAACACCAATATTATATGACAAGATATAAACAATAATGACGCTTCGGGTATTTGGAGCCTGTCAAAACGGAGAGTAAAACTAGCACTACATAGGTTCCTTAGGCATTTAGGAAGTTAAAAACTTAAAACGGTGCACAGTATTTCCGTTAAAATATCTATTTGAAATTATTAATCTTATTACAATTATATTATTAATCTTGTTACAATTATAAAATTATTAATCTTGTCACAATTATATTATTAATCTTGTTACAATTATAAAATTATTAATCTTGTTACAATTATAAGTGTATTGTTTACTATGTACCATATAAATATATAAATACATTGTCCAGTATATCTTTCATAGATATAACTAACAAATTTCAAACACCAAATTATATTTGCAGTTCATTTAAATCATTTTTCCATGTACGGTTTCTATGAGTTTCAGTGAACTAATGTGCAAATCATGTGGTTGGGTCTGTACCCAATTACATATCATAAGTTGGTCGTAAACTAGCAGTGCCTACTTAGCTTTGACAATTTTCTTTTTAATTTTGTTACATTTATTACAACTTTAAATAGTTTTCAGGTATTCAAATGTAGCGGCTTAGTCATGGACTGATATTTAGATCAATAGGTTTAGCTGGTACGCAGTGGGGATTTGTAATTTTTACAAAACTGACTATTTCAAAGCGTAATATTTTGTAAAAGCATAACAGTATCGAAAAAGTAATGTTCATGTCGTATCCCATATTATCGGAAAACTTACTCAAAAAATGCTGCAATTTCCCACCAATTGATCGTAGTATATGGATGGGTAAACAGAAAGACATGACAAAACTATATGGATTCCTAGTTTGGACGGAACCCTAAAAAGAACGAAATATATTCACAAACATTATGCCGACGTAAGATTATTTGCGGTATCAATAACGCTCCAAGTTTTAATGTAGAAAATCCGTAAGCACCTATAGACAGTTCAAAATTATATAACATATCTTTTCTTCAAACATTAATGAACACCGTATTAATGCGAATATTTATATCAATTGGCTAAACCACAAATCACTGGGTGTTAGCACCCACACTCGTAATGCGATTAGAATTTCAAACCCCCTCAATTAAATTAATCCTGACCCACATCGGGCTCCTATCCTAGTGACCCAAACTCATTAGTAACGCTCCGCCAGATTATCATTTTACACCGATGAACTTCGAATGCGGATCTGTTAGGAAGGAGGAAAGTGAGGAAATGGACTTAGCCGTATGCGTAAGGTTGTACTTTTTTGTAATTACATATAATTTCTTTTTTGGTTGTGATGCCTCCTTGGAAAATCAGATTTATGTAATTATTTTATTAAGCTGGAAAAATCATCGGCGGCTTGAATTTATTTCATATGACTACATATTCATAAAAAATGTCGAAAGCCTTAATTTCATATGTAGGTTTTAATTCATTTCTAATTAATTAAAATACATATTAAGTACGAAAGGTTTCCCATCACGTTTCGATCCGTCAACGATATTACCTGCTCCATATATCCTTACATTAGCGAAATTTACATTTAGCTCTCGAGTTAGTTTTCTTTGGCTAAACCGAAATGCATATGACAACTTGTTGGCGTAAGTATCTATAATTAAAGGCCAAAAGTCGAAAAACCCTTATCAAAATCTAAAGACCCTGGGGCCTGAATAAACACCCGCCCGGTGTCATTCGACATGCCAAAGATGATATATGTGAGAAACAGAGTATTTTGGGCCTAGGTTTGCTCAATGAAGATGAATATTTTAGTGGACGAAGTAAATTTTAACTAATATAATTAGACTACTAGAATAGAATGGACACATTTAAAGTTCTAATTAGTTTAGGTCAGTCATCTTGGTTGTTAAAAGAAAAACTGATGAAAAATGCATCGGACCACGCATTAATAATGGTTCCGTTGGTACTTTGCAAAAGGACCTGTTATTGTAATTCCTCTTCTGTATTTCCAAATGAATTTAAAGCCTAATGTTTAAAAAAAAATTTCACCACGCGAAAAATTAAAGGAGGTAAATAAAATCTGAACTTAAAATTTAATAACCAGAGTTATTTTTTTAGTTTACGAAAAAGTTTTTGCTACATTAAAATATCGGACGAACTATCAGACATAACGAAATTATAAGGATTCCGTGTTAGACCTTCAACCATAAAAACGGTGGAGGAGAATAATAGCATAGATATTTCCAATCAAAGTTATCATTCAAACAATAATAGGTGTACGAAATAAAATTAAACTTAGTAATATTACTTAGTTTTACTTAATTACTTAAATTAGCAAACAAAACTAGTCATAAATAATTATAAGAATATTTCATTAACGAAAAGCAAAAACAATGGATTATAAATCCAATGTTTGAAAGAAAATACAAGGAAACATATAAGCTCTAGTTATTTTCGTTAAAAGTTTATTCAAAATTAAAATATGGAGAATATTTTAAGTTTGGTTCGTTTAAGAAAATCACAAATGAATAAATATCTGAAGAGAAAACATAATGAAATGGCACTTAGATTAAAAGTAATTCCATTTGATAACTTGAACTTGCATTCGGAAATTTTCCAATCAATTTCACTCTACTATTGGGCAGCCACAACTAAACGAAAGCTAATTTTCGATACGGTAAACCAATTGTAAATCTAACAGAACAAGAAGAGAAGGGGACGAAACAAAATACATTTTAACCGTCACAAAAATCCAACGATAGAAAACAAAACAAAACCAACGACTTATACCGACTCAATTCGTTTCAATTCAAGAATCGTCATAAACCAAAATTCAAAATTTAGAAACGAAACAAAAAAAACAATCTCGTTCTATCGACAAAATAAGATTGCATTATAAATTAAAAATGAAACAAAAACACAACCAACTTGTACCGATACAATCAACTTATCAGCTTATACCAAATATTAAAAACCAAACAAAAATTATCTCTTTGTCCCTATAAAATAAATTTTAACCAGATATTAAAAACGAAATAAAAATAATCAAATCACATGGCATTTTAGCTTTACAGTTACTAGATTTGCATACTTTTTCTGTGATGAGTACTCCATAAACAACAAAAAAAAACTCTAATACGTTTTAAAACTTGCGAAGATTCCTTCAGTCTAAATCTATCAAAATTATTTTTGTAAATTTATCGAAATAAGTTTAGTTGAACATTCACATTGAATGGTAGTGTTTTCCACATCCCCCCACTATTTTACACTATTATATAGCTTAATATTTTACGAACAAATTTTAAATACGGGCCAAGTACGAGTGTGTTTTGTGCAAAGAGGGATTCTTACCTTGTTGATAATGAAATTACTTTATTTTTCTTTATATTACCTACATGCATTATGCTTTTTAGCATTATGTTAGACATAAGTAAATTATTTATATTATCATTAAAAGTATATTATTTATATTGCCTTAGGTATCATTGCATAGAACTCTTAGTCTATTCAGGTATTAGTGACAGAAAGATATTTTAGTAAATGGTCACTCTTATGGTTACCATTAGTAGGTTAACCACATTTTTTTTAATCTCATTCAATTAATTATTAAATATTGATTTAACTCCGTTTCTTTCCAGAGTTTAAGTAATACAAAAATAAGAATCATCTTAGCATTTTTCTGCTTTTGCATCAGAAAAAAGCAACAAATATTAATTTTTTCCGTCTTTTTAAAATTATTTTTGGATAGATTATATTAATTTTACTTCTAAAACTCATTACTATAAAAAAAAATTAACAGTTTTTGCGTGACGCAAATAAAACAAATAGAGGAAACAGGTAGACTGACAGGTCGATTTCTCCTCCATAGTTTATTTATAGGCCTCAGGACTAATATTTTTCCAAAATATATTTAAATGTTTTATGTAATCGTGTTATTTTCTATGGACGTATAATGGTATTTATAATAATATTATTTAAAACCAAATATTTTTGTCCTATGATGGTTATTTGTATCTCAATAACAGCTTCGTATCCTAACAAAGATTTCTCAACGATTTAACAAGGATTCCAAGTTTGATGTGTTCTTTTATTTGAAATTATATACTATCCGGAATATTTTAGCATACGCCTGATTGAAATTACTTAGGCTATTTTGGAGGATTTTCATCAATGTTTTTGGTGGAAATTCAGCAACGATAGTAATTTTGTGCCGCTAATTTGGTTTCAATTATTTAGAATAATGAAGAACAGGAATATATTAGTAAGAACTTGTTAAAATTTTTGGAAATACATATATATATATATATATATATATATATATATATATATATATATATGTATATACATATATATATATATATATAAATATATATATATATATATATATATAAATTATATTTCGAATAAACAAAAAGAAACATCGACGACACTAATTTTACCCTCAATATTAATTACCCATCCATCGAGACTGGTGTTATACGTAATAACAATTATCTTTATTTATTTTTCGTCAGAAGTCAATATACCGCAACCTTTCATGGGCTCATTATAAGATACTGACTACCATAAGGATCCACTTTTAGAAAAAATAAAGGTAGTGACTGCATTACTATTTCAAATATAAATAGAGAAAGGTAGACATGCAGGTGATTATTTAAAAAGGGAAACCATATAATGTAATGTAATTACACGATGTAATATTGTTTCTACTTTCTTTAAGTTCTCTACTACGACCTCGGTTTCGTAGTATTACAACATCTTGAGATAGCCAATTAGCAAAGACAATCTATATGATCTTTGCTAATTGCCCACGTGAAGATGTTGTAATACAACGAAACCTAGGTCGTGGTAAATAAAGTAGAAATAATACTACATCACGTAGTTTTATTTAATTGTGAATAATAAATTTCTACAAAATTAACGCCAAATATAATCAACATAATATAATAGATTGAGAAAATAGCTGGGTTTACGACGTTTCATTTTGGGAATGGAACAAAATAAGGAAGCTTTTTTGAAAGTGAGTGCTATAAAAATATTCTGTTAGCACATAACCTTGAATTACGTTCTAAAAACAAGAACACATCACTAATTTCTCAGCGTATAATATTGTTTGTACTGAGGAATTAGTGATGTGTTACTGTTTATAGAACATAATTCAAGTTTATGTTCTGACAGTTATGTAGATGTGAATTTCTCAGTGAAACGTTGTTATTTGTTCAATGGAAAAATATCAAAAACAATGTTACCATTTCCAATAACTAACTCTTTCCAAAAAAAAACGCGTTTATCAAACTTCATTACGATGCAAAACACTTTAAATTTGACTGTTTTAAATTCGTTTGCGGTCTATTTATTTTTACTCCGAAATCGCATTAAGTTATAAATAAACCGAAAGAATTCAACAAGCAATTCCATGTTTTGGAGCACTCGTTCCAATTACCACACGCCATTACGAACCGCCTCGTTAGCCGCAACTCAAAATAAGCCTCGGGTTCACCCAGAGTGCGGGATGAAACTTCAGACGAAATATTACGGAGTTTTGGAGCAAAACATCCAATTATTTATTTGAAGCAACTGTGCGTGAAATTAATCTTTATGTGTTACATATTTTAATTCCGTTTTATTATCATACAAAGATGGAAGAAACAAGAGGAAAAACAATTTGCATTAACCGTTATGACATTGGTATTTTCCATGTCAATAAATCTCTTTTTATGCCGGTTATTGTGACAGGATGTCTATTTGCATTACCCCGTTGTAGGATAAAATGAACATTAATTACGGACTTTCAAATCATTTGTTTATGATGACTATGTATAGTCACTATCTTACTTTTTTTCAATGAAGTATAAAGTGGGTAATGAGAGTATTAAAGTAAAAGTGAATTGTCCACCGTTACATGTTTACACTCTTCGCTTTAGTGTATACATTTTTATCTAATCGTTTTCATATATATGTATATATATATATACATAAATACATATATATATACATATATATATATATATATATATATATATATATATATATATATATATATATATATATATACATACACACAAATATATAATGTTACAATGGATGTAACATTAAAGAATTACGTTTGATTTTAAATTACGTCGGAAAGTCAGTATTTTTAAGGTTTCGTTTCTCAACAGGAAGTCGGAATCCTTATAACATCGCATGATACATCAATTTTATGTTTTTAAAAAAAATATATAAAATTTCTGTTTTTTTTTTGTATAAATTATCTGATTTTAAATTTGCAAAAAGTTTAATCTATTAAAAAAAATAACATCTCAAAAAAACTGAAAGACATGATTTTACCAATACTTTGGCAGTATTAAAGTTAAAAAGGTATTATTTGAAGGTTTGGACAGTAACTTAGAACGGAGGATTTATATCTGGCCAAGAGTCTCTTATGAAGGTGTTTCATTTGTCCTATTCATCACCGAAGTTATTTTTGTGAATCGTCTTTTAAATTATTGAATCTTAAAACTATTTTATTACACATTAATTGGAATCTTATCAGCGTGTTCGAAATATTTACAGCACAACATTTTTTTCCAAACTTTGATTTCATATTTAAATTGCGAAGAAAATAAAAAAACTATATATGTTCAAAAACCCCAAATTTTCATGCGTTTGCATGAACTAACCTCTTTATAAAGGAAAGGTCAGGGGAAAACATAGCTTTTCCTGTTATTCTTTTCTTGCGGAAAAAAACTTACGAGCGCACATAAGCTTCAGGCGAATACAGAGACAGGGTTTCGTTAACGTAAGTAAACGTCTTTTAAATTACTTCGAACGTTAATATTTTGTCAAGCTGTATCCTGAGGCGAAGCTTGAAGCTTTAATAATATCACTTGGAAAGACATATTAGCATGAGTGTTATTTTATAATATTTTTTGAGTTTGCTTTTGTAAGTAGACAAATTTATGCTCTTCCAGATATAACAGGTTTTTTTTGAACCGACTCGTTCGTTTCGTGTCCTTATTGGAGTTGCTATTAAAAACTATATGATTTAGTAATATATCCACAAAACATTCTGAAATATTACTTATGTAATAAAGTGATATACGCACAAAATATTTGTTTCCGTAGAAAAAATTTCATTGCACCATTATAAAATTTAAATACATAGCTGAAAAGGAATGAACGAGGGAAGTTGATACGGCGTCTATTAGTGAATAAGTGATTGCTGTGATGAAAACTCGGGTTATATATATATTCAGAGAAACTAACATAAAAAAATGTGTTATTTAGAGGGTCCCGTAAGCAATCATGTTCGCAATCATACAATGTTTCGCAATAATGGAAGAAGACAAATAGTAAACTAAAAAAGCATAGAAAGAGAAGTACGTGTAAGCAGGAATAGTGTGTACAAATAATGAAAGAAACGTCGATATGACTACAAAGGTGTATGTTTGTGGTATTCACATAAAACGTCGATAAGGTCAATGTGTAGTCAAATGTTTCTAGAGATAACCCTATCAGATAATCAGTAAAGGTACATGTAAACGTAACTTTCATACAAGACTTCTATGTATTTCATTGCAAAAATCTCCTTAAAATATATAATTTGCAAAAACGATATTGACAAAACATGTGAAGGACGAGCAGAATTCTACCGTGAATCCTGCCTCGTACACCCTAAGGTATATAAAATCAAAATGTTTGCAGCAATTTATTTAATATGCATTAATAGCCTTAAAAATTACATAATTTTTAGAATCTAAAATCATTGCTATAAGTTTCTCATAAATTTTAGGTAAATTTGTAGAAACCTTGTTTTTTTCATAATTTTGACTTTAGCTCTTTTACAATTAGGGATGGGAGGAGCCCTATTTTTTAAAGACGTTTTCAATAATATTTCGATAACTATTTTCTATCCTTAACCTTGTTTCAATAATATTAACATTTCAATAATATAAACTGACATTTTCAGTAATATTTATATTTTCCATAAAATTTTAACTAAAACAATATGTAGACATCACATAATTTTAAAAATCTTAAACTTTCTCCATCCATTGATATCCCACATGTCTTACAGAATTAAAAAAAGTTGGTTTTGTTTCCTTTGCCTGTTCTAAAATTTCTATATAAATATTTCTGAACATTAGCTTCGGAAATATGAGCTGTGCTTTACCATTATGCCCAATTTCAAGTTTTTAAATCAAATAATTTCCAAGAAAAATGGCTAATGTTTCATAAATTAATTTTAATCGAATAACTGTACCAAAGTAACCATAGCATTGACATCAATGCAACAGTCGTCCTTCTACCGCATTTAAAAAACTTATATACTGTTTTAGTGCTGAATCTACAATGATATTCGTGTACATGGAAAAATATTTAATTTTTGGGCCAGGTGCTCAAAACTGCCACACAGATTTCAATAAAAAAGCGCAGGCGCTATTGATGTATCAAAACCAATAGCAAGAAATTTATTTCATTCAAATGCAACACATTTTTCTTAAGTGTGTGTAAATACCGATTTAAATTCTAAGAGAGTTTATCTTGAAAACGATATCGTTCTCCGAATACGAAATAATAACATTATGTGCATGCTCTCAAGCACTATGAAATCATAACGTGGTATATAGTAAGATGTTTTCTTACTAAAACAAAAGAAAAATCTTCATTGTTATAACACATCAGCATCAATGTAAATGAGAAGAGAAATCGATATACTTTGCCGATGTTAGTAAAATAATATTTTTTTTTTTAAACATCTATACTCGCTATCAACCATACTCACTCAAGACAACAATTTCTACAGTTTCTATTTATTTCAAAACATTTGAAAGAAAAAAATACGATAATAGAAAAATCTGTGATCAAAAAGGTATTTTCATCACTGATTTGGTAATCATTTTAAGAATAAAAGATATAATTACAGACACTTGGCTCGATGTCATTCTTCAACTAGTATATATTTATAATAATTGGAAAAGGGAGTGAGAGATATTGACAAATTACGTATAATAAAACAAATGATATTATTTTATTAACAGGTAAATTTAAAGTTTAAAGTTACATAAAGGAACAATTAGCAAAATATAACAAGCTAAAAAAGAACAGAGCTAGATAAAGTAACTTTTTCTACATCAGATATTTACAAATAATCTAATTAATCAGATGTTTTACGTGTGGACTACATTAAATATAATTTATTTAAAAATTTAAAGTAAAATAAAAATAATATATCTGAAGCAGCTATAATTAATGAAAGCATATTGAACAAATTAATGAAAACAACAAAATGTCAATGTTCTTTTGTAATATTTATATAACAGGAATTTAGTTACAAAAAAAAGAGATTTACTTGCTGGTCATTTGAAGAAGTGTAAAAAATACTGATTTTTAAAAAATGTAATAGCAACCTTCAGTGAAAATTAATAATAGAAATATTAAACCAAGGTTGCTTTTAATACTAATTTACACTATATTATAAAAAATATGTTAAAAAGACATTGCCAGTGTTAGGCTACTGGTATGTAAGTGCGTAAACGAGGAAATTATTTCAACATGTTGTAACATGTTAATATATTTTCTATAGCAAATAGTTTATTGAAAAACTGCAGGCTAATTACTATTGTTTCATATTTTAAACAACAAGATTATATAAGAGATTTAATAGATATTTGATTCGTTCATAAGTAATTAAAATAAACAGAGACCTCTTTGAAATATTTCAGTAAGGGCTAAAGTCGACCGTTATATATAATGATATCTTATAAATATTCAATAGTAATATAAACGAACAATGAAAACTTAACACTCAAGATTCCAGCTCTATGCAGATATCGAACGGCTAGATAGTCTCAATCTGATGTTACAGCGTTTAATTTTAAATAGTTTTTAATTACAATCTCTTTCATTGTTTATTTTGCTTTTGTATTTTTTATATGGTTTGGTTATGGAGCAAAAGACAAGACAATCGACCTATCGTTTCCTACGGCATCTAGATTTAGTCGTCGGCAGATTCTCTTAGTATTCTCTTTTTTTAAATTTAAATAAAATTAAGAACTGAGAGCAGAAAATGTCTTTAGACAATTTAACCTTTTTCTCCTTTTCTACTTCGAAGAACTTTAATTTTAATCTAAATTAAATAGATGAAAGCCAAAACTATTTTGAAACATTTAAACGTAGGGAAGACATCTTTGCTTTAATTTTTCATAAAATAGTTATAAAGTTTTACTCAATTTACATACGCTTTTATTTTCATTATTCAGGGCACTGATCACAGAAGACAAGTATCATTCGAGCATTAATTCCGTAAATGCTATTTAAAAATGTACTCCTGTTTAGAAAATATACTAAGAGCTGATAATATATAGATCTATACTCGTACATATACTTTACTTTCGCCCAGAATTTACGTTTTCCTTGAGATAATTTTCGATGAGGATGATTAATGAAATTTTAATAGAGCGATTTTAAAATCATATTGAAGAAATTAAGTATCGTTTCAAGATGTATTTTCATTATAATTTGAAAATTTCTGAATGAAAAACCCAAAAACAAGGGAATGTTTGCAATTATGTAAAATATGTATAGAAGTAATACTCGATGAAAAACGAAATGATTTTATCAAGAAATTAAATTAACAGTCAGAGATGCTTACCAACATTTTTATTATTTTGGGATTTATTTAAAGTTTTATCGCTGTTGGCTTTGGCTTATATATATATATATATATATATATATATATATATATATATATATGTGTGTATATATATATATATATATATATATATATATATATATATGTATATATATATGTGTGTATATATATATATATATATATATATATATATATGTATATATATATATATATATATATCTATATAAGAAACCAAAATCAACAAAAATTTAATCGCTAATTTATAGCTACGAACGCAATTAATCAAGATACTAATTAGTTTAATTGGACTGTATTTCTCGCAAATGAAGATAAAAATACATATTCAAATATAAACAAAAATGAACTAGAGACTGGAAAGACACACCACTTGTGACAATTATCATAGAAAATACAATTTAAGACGTTTTAACACGGATGCCGCGTATTTACATTTTGTACAAATTTATTTTTACCCAATACGCTAAAGAATACATTTTGAGTTTAGGAAAGCCTAAATTCAAATGAAACACAATTTATAAAACAACGAAATTTGTCAAAACGAATATTGTGTCTAATATGTAAAAACTAAAAGTAAAAGAGAAAATATAAATTGTTTTCCAATAGTTTCATTTTATAAGTCAATGTTATCAATTTGATGTATTATTGATAGTCGAAAAGTAGAAATAAAACAATTTCCGTTCATTTCATTTGAATATTATTAAAGTGAAACTTTTTTACCAACGTGTGAGTCATTCCGTCGCATAAAAATTGCGTAACGAGAAAGAAGAAAAGAGAGAGAAATTTAATCCCGAACGCTTCCGATCGGCTACGAAATCAGCCGAACGCGACAAAATTGCGGTTGAGAAAGTCGAAAGTTTGTTCAAACGCGAATCTATCAATTAATCCGTCAATCATCTTTGCCCCTATTTGTGCATTTAATATTGTGTATAACGGCCAAATTATAAGCGTAGTTATAGTTGTTATAGTTGTTGTAATGTATAATGTTATCAGTTGTTCAATAGCTTTGAATGAAAATTTATTAATTTTTTTACTATGAATTAATGAAAATATAGTCTTAATCCGTATAATAAGGAAAAAATATCTCCTTCATGACTAATGACTATGATTAATTATAAACTTACTTGAAAGGTTAAGGAAGATTCACTTCATCTGCTAGCTTAAGTGGATGAATCTCACACCTTTTTGTATAATTATTTTTATTTTTGTGCTTTTTCTAAATTTCATAAAAGTATTGTGGTTATATGATAAACACCAAAATATATTAGCTAGATTATATAGGATAAGCAATTAATAGATAACGAAGGATACATAATGCAAAAATCGTGTTGCTATTGCAAGTGCGTAATTTTACATTTAGCTCTGCCGAAATAAATACAAATTGTTTCCGAATAAATACAATTTGTTAATTATTATTTAAATACAAGATAATTATTGTTTAGCAGCTTTAGCGTCATTTAATTATTTAATTTATTTATTTATGTACTTTAATGTACCTAATTGATCCATGTGGCGGACTTATTGCTACGACAGTAATAAGTCCGACACATACATTACAGCCAACCAGAAAAGCAGTCCAGCCCCCGCGGTGTGCCATTATATCAAATGCTATATGCTTTGTGATTAACTCAATACACCACGACGACTTTAATAAAGGAGATAGCGACATAACAAATGAAATGACAAAGAAACTAAATTTATAAATTTATGATATATTCAATTTAGCAAAAATCACAAAACGACATGTTTATACTAACACATCAATGATATACAATTTCTCCACAATCATACGGAAAAAAAACTGAAACTCTCAATAAGGTTCTCGTTTACAAGGTTTTTTATTGATAATTATGAGGATTGTAGACATATTAAACCGCCTTTATTTTTCACACATATAAAGATTGAATCTTACAAGAAGAGAGAACGATTTTCGGAAAACTGATTTATTACAAACTTGTCATAAATGTAGCCTTGCGTTAATCTATCTCTAAAAAAAATTAAAAAATATTAAAACGAGACCGATGAATATGAGCCTAACGTTACATAAGTAGAATATAATTTTAAACAAAACTGGTGGCTTTCAATTCAGCGAATGACGATAAGGAAAGAGCAAAAAAGAAAATGTAACGCATAACCATAAGGGAAAACAATGGAAAGATAACTTATTGATGAGCATACGATATATTTTATAATATTTAAGCAAAGTTAATGAAAAATAAGAAAAACGAAAAAAATCTAATGAAATATGTAATAATTTTTTGGAGACGCCAACAATAATAATCAATGCTGCTTGCTTTATTAAATGTCTAGCTATTTCTCAAATGAATTAAAAATAAACTATTAACTGACATTGACAATGGTTCCACTGAAGTCAAAATGAATGCCTTTTTCGCTATTATCGAGGTTTATATGATTTGTTCGACGAAAATTTCAAGTACGCGAGTATCATGGATTATTATGGCGCATTTATGGACAGGTATAGGATTTAACAAGACACACTATGCACTTTGTTTTATCTCGTTAGCTCAGATATTAAAATGATTTCGTAACCTACTATAACGAATTACGTAACTACTTATAATAAAATACAAGATTTATCTTTTGTCTTATTGACAATTTTGATAAAACTTATAAAGGTCATATATTTTTTTATTTTCTCTACAAAATAGTGTTATTTTTATTCCTGGAACACCTGAGCCCAGAACTATATGGACAAAGGTTTGCGTACAAGCCCCAACCTAAAACTTTACATAATTTATGTAGTACTGAAAAAATTGGCGTTCGTATCGGATGTATGAACATTTATTACCTGCTTGTTGGTTTTTGTAATTGTCCGAATTTATGCTGAAGACAATTTCTGGTTACCTTCTAGATAGTGCGTGCTAACATTAATTTGATATACTTCATTTTATTTAACATGCACATTCACAATCTATATAATAACTTCATTTATTTTGTTTCATTAAAAAAAACTATAAACAAATAAAAACACGTCCAAATAATGACAATGAGTCAAATTGGATTCCGTGCCATCTGCGTCAACCACGAATATATCAAATTTAAGTAAGTCTACAATTATGACAATTTCGAAGCAAATCGGTGTTCTGTCCTGCCTTGGAACACCCATTTCCTTTAAATGTGTTTTATTTCCAGAGTAGTCTAAATTAGGAGGGGTTAGAAACGCGAAAAATGAAGTTAATTATGTAATAAATATAAGAAAATTTTATTGACAGAAAACCTCAGTATCTCCCATTCTTCCTTTTTTCTACACCATCATTTTTTCTAAGAAAAGAGAATATTTTATGGTTTTTAGAAAATATTTCTCCTACTACAAATGTAAAAAGCTGTCTCAATTTATTTATTGAGTCATATAGAGTAATTATGAAGTATTATTTATTAAACCTTCATCCGTTTGTTTATATATTACATGTTTTTCTCTCAAAAGTAACTATATAATCAAAGGCTGTTTGTGACGTATATCTTAAGACCCGTTTTCTATTACTTTTTTTTAAAGTAGCATCAAAGTATTTCATAAAGCGATTCAAAATTTAAAATTGCCACGCACGATTGATAATTCTGGTCTTTCTTATCAAAAATGAATGGTTTGCAACCTTCATATTAGAAAAGTGATCTTCAGAAAGAGTTAACGCTCTTTCATTGGGACAACAGGATTGGATTTAAATGAAATTTATTATTTTCTGGTTATCATACATTAAATTGAAAGTGATGTCTATGCGCCTTTTGTCCACCTACATAAATATAAAAATAAGTTTCATATATGAAACAAATTAATATTCTTCTTGTGTGTAACAAACCATCACCGATTACTTTATTTTCTGATCAAATTTGTTTATTTTCTCTATTATGACTTCACTTACAACGAAGTGAAAAAAAACAACAAATGGAAATTCAGACCATTTTTATAATTAACTGTATCCCATTTTTATTACTTTATTTCCATACACTAGGTGAAACCAGACACATTGGTAAAAAGCCTTACGGTGCCCCATTTTTTTCCATTACAGAGTTTTCCAGTTTCTCTATATATGAATATGAAGGTCAGTATTACCATAATCAATGACGAACGAGTCCGATTTGTCAAATGGTGTCACTAAAATGCCACGCAATTTTCACATGCCAGTAATTGATATAATTTAAGTAATTAACACATCACAGTATCTTAAATTGTATCTTCTTTTGCTTCCGTTGAACTAAAAAATATAAATTATTGCATTTTATGCATTCATCATATGCGTCATCGATGTTTTATGAATCAGCGGCTGATCTAATTTGTAATAGGTTTAGTAGCTTAGTCGGAGAGTTACATTGCCCCAGTTATTAATATCATATTGCAATTTCTTATCTAGAAATTGTGTTGAAAATTCAAACTCTGTTTATGACAAATTTTACATATATAAATTCGGTTTAGATTTTATAAGGTTGTAAAATGATAAATGGTACGCAATATTGAAAATAAGAAATGTAAATGAAGAAAATACACTTGTCCCCCTCCCAATATGTTTCATGTTTTTATTCAATGAAGTTCTCTTCTACAATACCATCATTAAACTAAATAAGAAGAAAATTAAATCAGATAAAGGATAACTTAATTGCATATTATCATTATGTTATCCTTTATCAATGCAACTTCATTGTATGTTATTCTTTGTCAATGCAACTTCATTGCATTGATAAAGGATAACATACTTACGTAAAGAATTCCGCTATCTTTCTATTGTACTGACAGTACAATGAATAAAGTTAGATTAAAAGTAGGGAAATAAATTAGGATATATACAAAAAGAGGTAAATAACAGTTTATGAAGGGTGGAAATTACTGGTCAGAGTTATTGGTTTTTTTAAATATTTAGAAGTATGCACAAACAAGTTACGCATTAATGTACTGAATGAAAATTAGCTTATGTTTTGATGCACTACTAATTAGTGTAGTGCATTAGCCAGCGCAGGGCCGATAAAGATTGTGGCAAGAATATTTCTTTTTACATCACGTTTAGCGTCAAAATAACCAGTAAAAGACTTCGTATGGGTGTAATTTATTTTACTGAGATTTTTTTATATGTCTTTCTTTCATAAAAGTAGTTCGCGCTTTACCTAAAATATAACAATATACTGTAACATGATGCACTTGTGCCCATTTTCACCCTCTGTTTCTCTCTTTATGTGCGAATATAACGCACCGAGTATGCATGAATACTTAAATCACTAATCGAAATTATAGTGTGGGGGTAATTTTTTATGTACAGATAATGCTTAAAATGGGTGAAATATTGATATTAAGGAGAATTAATAAATTTACCTACACATCACTACTTTTTCACAGCACTTTTTTAACTTCAAAATAAGTAACGTAACTTATATATAAAAGATGAATGGTGTGACGGATTTTTCTTTAGATCTTTTTATGAGTTATATTTTCTCATGCATATTATTACTGTATTTGTAATAGTTTTGGCAGCGTACGTCACAAAAACCTTTATACTACCTTTATACTCGTACTATTAACTATATATCAAAAGAGTATAATGCACATAATATATAATATATATATCAACTATATAGCTCACGGTAATATGAAAACCATAGTCTATTATATCGCGAAATTATATGTCAATAGGAAAAGTACTTTTCACATGAATATCATAAACAATAACAAACGAAACCGTCCGTTTACAATTATATTCATAGGATTAGCAAACAATTTTAATTTTTTAATACGCTTATTTCTTCTGGTTCAAGACATGGACCAAATTTTAGTCAAAAATAGTTGTTTTATTTTATTTGTTTACTTGTTGGAACTTTAATACGAGCACAGACAAAAATAAAGTCAACTTAAAACTATTGCTATACGAGAAATCTTCCACGTTCTAAACTCTCTCCACACATAAAAATAAAAACTGGAAAGCTGTTCAAACAATGAAAATATTTTAAAATTTTGGAACTTTAAATGGTTAGTATTTCATTTAATAAGTAATAACTAACAACCTAAATCGTAAAGATTAGATATGTAGTAATAGGAATGACCAAAATATTAATATTTTGTAAGCGGTAGCTAAAACGATTTATATGCTTATTTATTCTATAGTTAACATCTAAATATGCTATTATCCTAAAAAATACTATTTAAAGGCTTTGAACAAAATAGTTGATATTCTGAGAATAGAGAGAACACTTTGAAATATTCTTTATTGGTTGCTTACCGTAAAACATATAGTAATCCCGATGTGGATGATTGTTTTTTAGATGGAAATGGAGTTTTGGTCGACATACAGATTTATAGACCAACTACTTGAATTGATGAATGAATTCGAGAACATTAGCATAGCACCACATTTTTTTATCGTTGATACATTAATTACATATCCATTAATTACACAGTTTAGATATTACTTCGCTGCATGAAATATACTCACGCCAAATTTGGTAACGATTTATTAATTTATTGCAGAGTTATAATGTCATAAAATTCAAATCTCCATTATAATATATGTGGTATTTACCGCTAAGTACAAAGCATTTAAGTTATTGTAGTGTAAAAAAAGGGAAAAATAATATAAAAGCCTTAAAAATTTCACCTATTAAGGTGCAAATTTTATTAAAATTCTCAGATTGAATTAACATTAATTAAATAAACGAAATGTAACGAATTTTTCCCTACTTCGAATATCACTACTTGTATTATTACTTCGCCATAGAAAATTATTTACAGATCTAACTCATATTTCTGTAATTAAAATTCAGGACTTTCTTAAATGAAACTAATATGAAAACTTTTCTTAATTTTGTGTGGTGTTTGTAAATAGTGAATGATTAATTCTGAAGTGAACCAGTTCCGTTCTCGTAAACTAAACGTAGACTATACTTTCTATCGCGTCCCAAAAATGTAACTAAAAATCAATTTGAAAAATTTTTGTATCTGTTATTAATGTTTTAAAACACCTTGGTAAAATAAAGTTTGATGCAGTGATTATGAGAATGAAAAAATTGTATACTAAATAACAAGATATCTTAATTTGTTTTGGTGGAAAAATTTTATTTGAAGATTCTTAATCGAAAATAAAAACATGTTAATCTAATATTAGGAGTATTTTTGAAGAAGCCGACATAAAATAAAAAAGACATTTCTGAAAATTTGGGGAAATTTAATAATTAGGTAACTGTGTCTTTACCAAAATGCTATATGAAAAGTACAAAACATATAGGTCACTAAGGAAACAGTATTTATGGAGATCACAAAAATATTTGCGTCGTAATTTTTTTTTAGCCAAGCTTTAGAAAGTTATTATATTCAGCAAAAACATAAAATAATATGTGTACGTGAATAAATAACTCTATATCGTAGTGAAAACAACGTACAGGAAAAAAGCTAGAAAAAAAAAATTCAAAAAATTAATGTTTTCACATCTGTGATTTTTGGTAAGTTCTGTAACACATAGGACTTTTTAACGTGAAACTGTTATCATATGATTAATTTACGGTGAAGTTGATTCATCACTTTAGGTGTATATTTCAGATGTTACGTACGAGTTTCGTATTTTGTCATAATCAGCAATACTCTGAGTGAATTTAGTAGTTCTATCTTTGTTAAAGAACTTCAGTCCATACTTGGGGAATAAGTTATTTTTGACGTTCTTCAGATTCATATAACGATTTTGTATGTACTAATTCTAACAATCATTTAGATGGTACTGATGATGGGAAAATTATTCAAATAAATTTTGTGATATAAATAGTTGCATAAAAAACTATTTGCGTAGTTTTGCTCAAAGAGCCACTATAATTTTTATAAAATAAGATTACATTAACGCATACATAATGGCTGACCAAGCAGACCTTCTTTAAAAATTGTGTGGTAAAAAGCAATAATTTATGTAATATTTTAAAGGTATTTTCTACATGATCCCCATGAAACAGTCAATTAACATATAAATTTTTATTCAACCTTGCTGTTTCGTATTTTAGAGGAAATGCATAAATTGATTTTGGATTAAAATAAATATATCAACATGCTATTATAAAGACACGTCACTAGAATTTGTCCAGTTATTTTTCGCGTTCTGCACATATTACGCGTTAACGGTTGAAAAAAGCAACATATTATGTGACGAGGTTTCATATGTTAACTAAAATATTATTCAAATCCAACAGCCTCTATTTCCATACCATTATTTGCGTTTACAAGTTATTGAAGTTAAAATTTTCTGCAACAATATCTTCAGGTGATCACCCAAAGATATTCTCATACAGCGAAACCTCGGCCGTGGCAGTGAATTTAAATAAAGTAGAGATAATACTAGATCACGTAGTTTCATTCATTTGAGAAAAATTTAATTATTAAGAATTTCTACTAAATTGACCCCAAATGTATTCAAATTATTGAAGGTCAAACAAATCTAAGGAAGCTGTAAGAAGGTATTTAGCATCCCATTATGGCTACTTAGCTTGCTTGGATTATACAGCCTGGGAAATATTATGAATAAATTATAAATAGATATTTATGTAGGATATATATTTTTACGTAGGATATACAGTTTTACGGTTTGGTTAATTTCGAATGAGACTTTTGATCGTTTAAATGGTTTTTATGATTGAATGTTTTCTAAGGGATTAATTTTCAGAACTTTATGAACGAATATTCCTACTGTAAAAAAATAACAAATTAATAAAAGTCTCTCAAAATAATTATGAAATTATATTTATGAAACTTGAGAACTCCTGCCTCCCGAAAAAAAACGATTTTCGAAATAACTATAGTACCATGAAACACAATTATACGCTTAGCCATTTTATACTATAGTCCGACGACTAGAATGTGTCGCTAAGTCTAGCATTTATGGACTATGGGAAAGTCTTCCATTCTGATGAAACTGAGCCGTGCTTTAGTCTCTGCAGCGATGCCGTTATGTCAAAATATTAAACTGTTTGTACAATAGCGCCATCATGGTAGTCATATTATAGGACCAGAATACGAAACTGATCCAGTTGCAGCTAGGTTAAAAAGGAGATTTAATCTCTTCAAAATTCTTTGCCGTAGCGATAGAAATTTCTTTTGATCATCTTGAAATGAAAAGAATTTATCATCAATATCAATAACGAATACGCCACTTACCTTTCATTTGTCGTCGACGTAGTGAATTTGAGAGCCAGTCGCTGGATGACCTTGCCATGATTCTTAAAGACTTAAATAGAGTTTTCTAACAGATGGAGAGCTCACGCTAGGAGAACAGAACATCTAATAAAAGTGTAGGGAAAGTATAAATCGATCGTGTGCTGCTTGCTGGATGCAATTGATTGATTTGGTTGAATGAATTGGATTTTTCAATAATCAATAGGGGATACATATTTTCAGCAGTGTCAGTTTTGCGTCTGATGATGATGAAGATCAGTATTATGCAAAATTATGTATTACGTAGTGTAATTTATTCCTACTTAGCTATATACCGTATATATTATATTACACACGACGCTCATTGTAAACAATATTGTCACCATGACGCTGTTAATCACGTGACAGATGATCGCAATTTGTTAATGTGGTGACACTAATTACTGTAATAGAAGTTACTCGAAAGAAGTTCGATGTTATTCTACGTATGGAAATAAGACGGCGCTCAAATTATTCTAAAGGTGAATCGCTTAATAATAGGGTGAGGATATAAATATTCTAGTTCAGTAGATTTTCTTCATATTACGTAAAAATAATATTATCACTTGGAGTCAAGCAATAAATTGTTAGATCTAGGAAATTAAAAACCAAATAAAAAGTGATTAAATAAATACTCATTACTAAAAACCCAGATTGTGAAACCTTTTATTGACTAAAGACGGACCACAAAAAGCATTCTTTTACGCCTTATATTACATTAACAAGGAAGGCATTTTTGCTCCCCATATTAAATTATCTGCCCGATGTCAATATTGTGTTCACGCCTCAAGAATAATATTAAAAATAGTTATTGGGGTGAATGGTATTTTAGACATTTATCAAACTTTTATTTGAGTATTGGAAATTTATAGAGTCTATATAATGGAAAACGTGTATTGATATACGCAATATATCAATATCTATATGTAAAGGCTAAAGAATAAAAATTTAAAGAAGGATTACAGAAATGAACAAACAATTGTATGAAATAAATAGAATTAAAAATATGAACAACAGGTAACAAATCAAAAATAAAAAAAGGAAATAAAAATAAGAACAAGACTATATTAATGCTTACGTTATAATAATATACATAATAATTATTATAATAATTGTGATATACTCGTAGATTACTGATATTTTTTAGAAAGAGAGTGAATTTAAAAAAAAATCAAAATACCCAAATTTTTAATGATAGCAATGAACTTATATTGATCGATGTTAGTCTCGTGTATAAGTTATACTTGCATTCTTTCCGTGCACACATTGAAAAGTTTTATTTTTATCTTAATTAATTCAGTATTATAAAAATCGTTACTTTCAAAGTTGTCGAGGATCATTTTATAGAAGATTTGCTTGAAAAATGACATAGTTATGATTAAGAAAAATTCATTGGCATTAGCGAAATCGATTCATTGGAGAATTGAAGATTTTCAAGGATTTCGAGCGGATAAATGAGTGGAAATATTTATATTATTATATATACCCAACGGTCACAAATATAACCCTTCCTTGGAATTCACCACAGTTTTTGTAATCACCTAAATTATACTTTAAAATTAACGTATAAACAATTTAAATGACCAACCAAGTTACAATTTATATCCTCGACAATCAATCTTACATATTGTTACATTTTACATGATAAGTTAAATTTTATTAATAAAGTTGGATAGATACTTCAGTTGGTTTCATACTGAGAAGTTTTGTTTGGTAATTACCATACCTTGAAAGACTAATTTTTAATTCATGGTCAAACCTTACAAAGAAATTATGCGATTTTAATACGCATACGCTACAACAATAAATTTTGTTGATACATGAAAACGCTAAATTATTGAATTTTATTTAAATCTGTGAACACATTAAAATACGTAGCGGTCATTAAAAACATTGATATTTAGAACCTTTTGAGAGAATTTATACTCATAGACTAAAAATCGTGGGAGTGGTATGAGTTTGTTTGCGTTTAAGGTAATCCGTTAGCCCGGGCCTGGACTAATGGTTTTAAATTTGTCATCATCTACTAACTGAAAAGTTATTAAACTAAAAAGATAAAGATGGGAACACCTGGGAGAATATTTACGTTTAATTTTTTGTTTTTTATGGTATCCTTGAATTTCAATTATTTTTTGCAACCTAGAATAACAATTATTTCAAATATGCGGTAATTAGGCAGGAATATTATATCCTATTAAGAGCGCAAAATAATTTTCAGTAAGGAAAGACCAAATTTACAATTAAGACGGAATTAAATCCACATTGATAATTAATTATAATAAAGATTGACAGCTGTTATAATGTTTTCATTAAATATTTTCCACTCAATAATTTTATTCTATATTTGTTTATGATATTTTCAAGGAAAGTTACAGATTTTTAATATATTTTTTTTAAATAGTTATAAATGAAATAATGGATTCATATATCAAAATTTATCGAATAATGCTTCTGGTTAACATTTCCTATGTACTTATTGACTTCGTTATGAAGAAACGCACTTTAATTTGTTATTGGCACTGGCCTTCAACTTTATTCATATTTAAATCCTAATATAATTGTGTCTAATATACATAATAAACCTAAATGCATTGTAAACTCCATTTATTTCTTAAATTTAATCTAAAACTTTACTAACAAAAGTAATTATGAATTATCTTCGAAAAATAATCCTCAGTCGCTCTGTGACATCACTAGTTTTTCTTTTGACCATCCTTAACTTTTTGGGTTTATAGCCTTTTGGTTAGTAAATGATAAAGCAAGATAACATAATGATCATAAACTCGTAAATATATGTTTAACATTTCAAATTACGATTTGTATCCATTGATTTAGTTTTTACCTACATTTGGATTAAACATTTGTTTTTTGTTGAAGTATCAATACAAACCGTTTGCAAATAATTGACATGACGAATTAGGATTACGGAGCATATTTCTATGATATTTGTTTTATCATCAAATAATATGAATCTATTATTGAACACTGAATGCAATTTGAATGGTTTTTGATTTATAATCAATGCTATCTGCATATTTTTGCTTTCTATTTAATATTTATAAAAATCTCTATAATTACATCCCGTGACTAAACCTAATTTGAAACATTTTCTTTGAGTGACTAGAAATTTAATCTATTATTCATTAAAACGTTCCCATTATCCACTTACAGCATAGAAGTTTATCAATAATCCATGCATTCTTCATGCAATCAAGTTAAAAAATAAATTAAATTCACATTCGTGAAATGTTTCCTTTTTTATGTGAAATCTTTTTATGTGAAGCTCCCTAATTTACAAGACCTTTTGCACCGTAACAGTAATTAATATTTTTACGCTGCTACAATTTATTCTTATGTAATTCATAAAAATTGCCATCAAACTACAAATAAATACCTCATCTCGATCAATCTATGGGCTCGTGAACTTAGTTTTCTCATTTCATTACATTTCTATATTCCACGGAAAGTTTTTTGGTATCATTTCTCTACAACAAGTTAATCCGTCTAAGTTGCAAACTTTGAAACTGTCAAACTTTTGATAACTAATATACTTATTTGATCGATATTTCCAGGACTATTTTGAAAAATGCCTTCTTTTAATTTTTATTTATTTTTATCACTTAATTTCTGTTCATTTCTTTTTCCCGTAACTGCTTTAAAAGGTAACTGAAGTAAATTTCTTAATAAATTGTTGTATAATATACAACACCAAAGCCTTTGTCTAAAATATAATATCAAGGAGAACAAAAGAAAACCACTTTCAAAATCAATTGGCTATTAACATAATTACGGGGCAATTTTGTGAACATTCGATGTAACTCTCACCAATCGGCTACCAACAGGTGATTCTGTCTAAGATAACATTAATGAGAAATTGATATAGATAATAAAATAAAGTTGGTAATTTTTTTTATTTTTTCCTACATAAATATACAAGTAATGTTATAAAGAACCCGCATAACTAAATTAAGGTAAAGTTTATAGTTTTTTCGAGAAAATTAAATAAGTTAAATAACAGAAAATTAAATTATTGAATGTTCACCTCTTTTACAGAATTTAAATTCGTAAAATAATTGAGGTTTTGTGAAATTTAAAACAATAAAATTATATTAATTAACCCAATAAGTCTAGCAAGTTTGGCTCCCGTTCCAAAAATTTACATATTTTCCTAAAATTCCAGGCAGTTTTCATTGTCGTTTGATTTATTCAAATAATTTAGAATCACAAAAAGTTGCTTTGCCTATTTTAATAGTTAGCAGCAAAGTAAAGTTAAGAATTAATTATACATAAAGGTTATTACTCATAAAGGGAAATATTTATAAAATTTAGGAGATTTTGGTCAGTATAGGTACTCGTTGCTAAAAGAGGATTTTATGAGTTTCTCATTTGAGAGGAATTAATAAAAAAATTACGTGACCAAGTTCAAATTTTAGATATTTCGTTGGCTTTAGTTGAATAACCTTATCTATAGATTATAGATATTTAGAAACATAATAGTATCAAAACACTGTTAATAATAAATCACAGATTTAAAAAAAATAAATATACTAGCAAGTCCTCAAACACACAATTTCAGTAACTTATAATACGTTATAATTTGTAATTATTCTGCGGTGCCAAAATTTTTTTTTGCCGAAAAAAATCTTGTAATGATAAAGCATAATAACTCGCACATATCTATAAAGTTAATATTCGAATATTCTTGCACAAATTTTAGAGGGGCACATAAAACATTTATTTTTGTTGTTTTGTTTCCTATGGAAAAA
The DNA here is from genome assembly GCA_039881145.1 of Druceiella hillmani. Classification (NCBI taxonomy): domain Eukaryota; kingdom Metazoa; phylum Arthropoda; class Insecta; order Lepidoptera; family Hepialidae; genus Druceiella; species Druceiella hillmani. The sequence goes on along the minus strand of JAYKKI010000078.1, from coordinate 10,361,487 downwards.
TGAAGTTACAAGGAACCCAAAATTACTTCTTTGGTGTTTTGTACAAGTCAATTATATTTTTTGTTGAAAATTACTGTCTTCAAAACTACAAGCTTCAATATAATGAAAAAACAGCGTTTCTGAAAATTTACTCAAGATTTCCAAAAATAAATATGGCAAAGATTTCGCATTTAATATATTTTTGGATATCAAGATATTGGAATAATTAGAAAGATAAAATTCGTTATAATAGTAAAAAATAATATTTCTCAATAGTTTACTATCTGCCGAAATATATACGAAAAAATCGTTTGTGAGGTTTACTTGCAGTTAAAAAGTTTATTGTTGTAGCTAATACGATGTCTTCATAAAATAAAAGCTAATTTCGAAACTGTATAACTTTTTATTCCTTCTTCAGTAAACGGAAATAAAATTTCTGTGCAAAATATGGATGTGCTTATTAGAAGTAGAACTTCTTGAAAAATATTTATATTAAAGTATTGAAAACTATTTCCACATGAGTTCGTTCGTGTTTCATTTTTTTTATTTTACTTCCGTTTCATTCTAATGATGTTTTCGTTTCGTTTAGTTTTGCTTTCTTTTAATTTTCTTCTCATTTTCTTTCTGATTTAAATTACTGAACTGGAGGACTGTATGATATAGGTTATCAAGCGTTTGAATATTATTGGTTTTTAGATAAACGCAAGCAAATCTACATAATGTATATTGATTTCAGTAAGGCCTCTGATAAAAAAAATGGTATGTGTACATGGTGATTTGTTGAGATGGATTCGATCATATTTGGCAAACAGGAAGCTTCGCGTTATAATTAATGGATTATAATCTAGTGAATATAAATCGTAATCTGGCGTGCCACAGTGCTCCCATCTCGGGTTATTATTATTCTACATTTTTCTACATAAATGATTTAATAAAAGAACTATTGCATGCCAAGCATTTTATATTTGCAGTTTATATTAAAATTTACAAAATAACATCGACAATGTAAAATTCGTGCAACCTAGTACCATTACGGATCTATGAATAATTGTAGATGATATGTTAAAATTTTAAATATACATAGATTACGTTAATAGTAAAGCTGCCAAGATGTTGAGTTTCGTTTTGAGGGAAAGCAAGGATTTTAAAAATGTTCAAACTTTGCTATCTCTGTACAATTCACTTGTACGCAGTCAGCTTGAATACGGGTATGTACTATGGAAACCAATTTTTAAGAAATACTCTGAAAGCCTCGAAAGAGTTGAAAAGGTATTTTTAGCACGTCACCTACAAAGCATCCAGTTTTGAAGCAAAAAATGATTTAGCTCAAAGGCGAAAGTTTATTGACTGCATATTCATCCATAAATTTATCCCCATTAAAATTGCACTTTAGCACTTTCAGTTTAACATTCCACGCAATAACAGTAAACCACACATGATCGTCCCTGAATTGTCTTCTTTACACTATAGGTTTCTTAGGGTTCTCAACTTCATCAAAAATAACTTTATTGAGATTGATAGAAACAGGTAACAGAGTGATGTTTAGTATTTTGTTATACTTATATTTAAAATAATTCAATTTAATTCACTTATTAACCACTATTTTTTGTCCTAAATATTATTTGACTCTATATTTTATTGAATAATACCATTATGGATTGTAGATTTAATTCACTATAATTAATTTAAAATCAGACTATACATTTATTGACCAACTCCATTATTGATAATTTATTGAGTTTATTAAAATTTATTGAAATGTAACTTATTTGGAATAATATTATATGATAATGGTGACACCAAATTAATCACGCTGTGCTCACTTATGTTTATGTTCTCAAAAAAAACTATACATACACACACACACACACACACACACACACACACACACATATATATATATATATATATATATATATATATATATATATATATATATATATATATAATTACATTTTCTCGAATCAGGTTGCTAAAACTGTGACATTACTGTTTGCGTGAAAACAATAAATAAATATATAAATAAATAAACTAAGGTATTATGTTAAACTTAATTTACGAAAATGTGGAAAACAAGCTCTAATATTGACAATAGAAACCTGAAAAGAAAGTGTTTAAAAATATCATTTGAATTATTAAATTTAATGTCACTAAAATATTACAACTATTGGCAAACATTGCGTATACTATCGTCCCATAACTAGTAACTAAAAGTACTATTTATAAGTAGAGCCAGCGGTATTGCGTACGAATAAGGGAATGGCCAATTCTGTAATTCATGTCAAAATTTTGTCGGATAAATCAAATATTGCATTTGTATAACGAAAAGGAAGATTTGGGTATTCATTTACTATCCAACTCCTTGAGGATTTTTGAGTCGTTATAAACTTACGTCTAATTCCATAATTACTCTTGTCTAGTCCCTGAGGTTAGGCAACAAATGTAACATTGCGGAACGTTGTTAAAGTTATACGCCTTAAATGTTAACTTATTATTATTTATGGTATGTTGGAATGTTAGTTACTATACGTGTATGTTGCATACTAACATTCCAAACCTAACTAAATTTATGAGTATATAACCGGTTTTGACATTTAGAAATTTTCATTTTCGTTTAAAATGGAAATAAACTTATCAAGTATGAGTAGAACTCGCGCTACAAGGACTCCATGCACATTACATTCAAATAAATAATTTACCAATTCTGTAATTTAAGTTTTAAACATGCATATTTATTACCAGATATATTTTTCACAGGTGGGAAAATATGGTAAATATCTGAAAAATAATGAAACTTAGAGTGATCATCACAGATTCCCTGTTAATTTCTCATCAAATTCTATTAAGTCTATTTTAGTTTAGTAAGGAAGTAAGTGTATGAAGGCTATACTTTTTGTACATTACAATACATATCTCTGATAGTAACCCACTTAAAATTCTGAAAATTTAAAACAAAACTGCACGACGCACGAAAAAGAAATGTTTTCGATTATATAGTTTGCATTTCTAATGAACAGCCATATTTTAAAAGTGGCAGATATTGCAAAATATGCCGGTTAATAAAATTTTTTATCATGCAAAGTTTCCAGTTTCTATGTCGAGCAGATTCTGAGAAAAGAAGATCGCCTGTGATAGATATCGGGATAAACTTTGATGTTGAGACAAACGTCTTTTAAGGATCCCACTTTTTTCTTTCAAAGCACGGAAACTTGAAAATTGAGAAGCTTGTAACGAAGCAAGTTTACTACAACGCTTCATTTTCTTTTATTTGATACAAACAATAACTGAAAATTTACTGTGTCAACTCAGCTGAAACTTTCAAAAATAATCATGTGTATGCATCGTTTTTCGATAGAAATATAAATATTAAATCGTTTGTACGATCCCTTAAGGTGAAAAAACAGCACCCGTACAGGATCATTTTATGGGACATCTGTTAAGATTCTGCTAATGAGGAAGAGTCCGAGCTATAAAGCAAAATTAATACTAAGTCTACCGGCCCCAAAAGCATGTTAAATATTTCAGTTTCTTTAATTATTCAGTTAAATATTCCAGTTTCGTTAATTTCAATGCAATAAAAAGGTACGGTTTTACAAACAGCATGTACTTCGATACTGACTCATTCATCAGAACTATTAATTTTCATTGAGATAGAATTTCGAAATTCGGTACGAAGAAAGATCTCATAGTACAAATGAAGGCAATATTCGAAAATAAATAATTTGTGATTCCATTTAAAATCCACGTGGTTATTTGTACGTATATTACATAAAAACCTATTGATTTCTTACTTTCTTGTTATCATCAAGAATAATCAAACAATTCAAAACACTCAACTGAGTGTATTCCTCATAACTGAAGAATACGTTCCAACTCCATTGTTATACTTCTTCAGCAATAAAGAGCAAATTTATGTGACTCGCTCACTTATGTATATTATTAAGTTTTTATGAACCTACATCATTCAAGCTCGACCACAGCATCTTTCCTCTTTATTTAATTTCCGTGGTCATAATTTAACCAAATTTCAATGGACTACATTGGAGATATACCCTTAAAAATAAAATGATATCATTCAAATTAGTCGAAAAACTTGGAAAAATGCAAGGTAACTTTTAAAAAAACACAGTGAACCTTTAGAACTATCCCTTTTTTGATATCAGTTATTATATCAAATATTGTCCAAAAATTTTGTCCATAAATTGAAAATATTTTAATTGCTAGCTAAAATGCAATAGATCAATAACGAGTCACAGAACCACTACTACGGAAAATCTACTGCAATCTAGCATGGTGTTTACAACCGATGATATGCGCATTGGAGGGACCTATGTCAGCGGTGGACTAAAACAGACTGTTGATGTTGATATCTGTTGTTAATCAAAAGACAAAGTTAACGTAGTTGCCAGCAAAATTTGTATTTTGCTGTTTAAAAACTTAAAAGTTCTTTCGCCAAAATGTACACTTATGAATTAATTTTTTTTTTGTAAAAAATATAGATATTTTATTGAGTTGATAAGTCATGCATTACAGAACTTCACACAATTAGACTTCAACATTTCAAACTATGAGTTTGCTCTCTACACACAGTTGATAGGTCGATAGCGTTGTGCAGAGCATAGGTATATAAATTATATATGACAACATAAACCTCATAATTCTTAATACTATATGATGAAGAATAATTTGGTACATGATGGAGAATGATGCCGCAAAATGTAAACAGTTTGAAAATATAGAAGGAAGTTAAATAATAAGGAAAACAATAATTTTGTAGTTTTACTACTTAAAATAAATTTTATTTTATTACAAATTTAAGTAAAGAAGATAATCAGATGAAAATAAACTTTTTTAGAGATTTGAGAAAGAAAATGACTTCATGGCAATACTTTCCAAAAACCGACTCGTCAGAATGAGCATACACTTTTACACAATGTTCATCATTTTACATGTTTGTTTTGTCTATGTAGAATTCCCTCACTCGATCCGCTTAACAAATAAACCAGAGACAGCGGGCGGGGTGCTCGTAACTTGCTATCGGATTACCGACATAAAGCGACATGTTACGGAATGCAAGTGGAGTAGTTAAGTTAGGTAGGAGGTGACGAAAAAATATTTAATATTGAAGTGATTTATTAAGGTGGAAGATCTCAATTTAGTTATGATTGGGGGAATCGGATTATTATAACGATAAATGAACAAATGAAATTGAAATGTTATTAAAGAATATATAAGTATAATTTTATTTTATTATTTATGTCTACATTTGACAACATTAGCAATAAAGAAAGGATTGGTCAATTGCCATTTGGCGAAATTTGTTATCAAATTTCGTCTATGAAAAAAAAATTGCTCTTGTTAATATTTAGTATTATTTTAGGATAACGTATATTTTATTTTATTTACAAAGTCCTAAGATATAAGTTATATCTTAGGACTTATATATATTATAGATATAAGTTATAAGTTATTTATCAGTTTTTAGCTAATATATATAAAAGTAAATATACAGACGAATATTTTGAAATGTATATAATCAAACATGGTACCATCTAATCTTCGCGATGATACATTCTATATTTTGAAACTTCCGACAGTAAAAATACATATTTTCAATCGTTTTTATGATTAATCGTTCGAATCAACTAAAAATGTTTATCTCTTTCTTATATCCAGCCTTGATATTCTATACTTTCTCTTTCCTTCTCCATTTTCAACTACATTTATATTTTTAAAAGTTTCCTAAATGTAATATTTTTAAAAGTTTTTAGAATCCGGACAAAAAAAAGAATCCGAACAAATATAACATGAAAAACTATTTGCTATTTTATTATAGCAATATATTTATATATTGCTATTTTAACTATACCTTTACGTGATAATTGATTTTCTATTTGAATTATTGATTTTCTATTTGATTGAATTTTCTATACATGTATTTGTAAAAATCCTTCAAAATTATGATCTATGTTAATATTAGCTAACAGACCATTATCTCATGACGTTCCACCTACATTAATATACTTGATAAAAAAAATTGTTAGAATACTCTCACTTTGAGGCAGATTATAGTCTACATGTTATCAGGCTACGATTCAAAAGAACTGAGCAGTGATAAAGCGGAAAACATTGTTTGCTTTATTTGATTGCTTGCTCTAATCTTTGAAATAACAAACACTTGATTTAAAGTTCTTTTTGTATTAAAAACACAAAGGAGGTTTTAAAAACAATTATAGGTACATTCCCCTGCAATTTATTAAAGCATACCAGAGCAACATGGAGAAGAACCGGTTTATTTATTAACTGATCATCCCGAGTATTCCTGTCGATATACTCCCGACTCCAAAGACCGATTTTGTTTTGCGAACCGAGTGGAGGTTTTTAGCGATGGGTGTGCAGGGGGGGAGCAGTTCACTTAGGTGCCATGTCGCATGGCGCACTAGCATGGTCGACTCCCAGCGCAACAGACGTATCCCAGTGAGCACTTTTGAAGGCGACTAATTTATGATTGTTGAGTTAGTGTAGTAGTTTTTAATATTCTGTTATTGATTCCAAAGTAGTTAATACAACTATATGTGAGTGGTTCCGCAAAATTCAGTAAACTATACGTAATATAATTGTTCTAATGAATATGAAGCAAATTATTTTAGGATATTAGTTCGAAAAGCAATGAAATGCATAATGTGTTGTATATAAGTGTGTAGTTAAATTTTAATAATAACTCATGTGTAAAAGTACTTGATAAAATTGCAAGCATATGATATTATAATATCATTATATGTTAATAAAGCGGCGACGACATGCTTCGCAGCCTACAATGCAACGGTTATCTATATAACATAACATATTATAAACTTTGATTATTGATACATGTGACGTCCACAAGATTTAAAGCAGTCTTTTATATAACTCAATTTCTGTAGATGACCATCATCTTGGTCGGGTTAGGGTGAATATTTGACTGCACATATCATCTTTCTTTATGGAAATCAGATCGCGAATGTTTTCATTGGACGCAACCGTGACTTTTCGCCAACATTTTTGGGTTCTCTGTATTTTAGCAAGTACGTCACGTCGGTCTCTCATAAGTTTTTTCTTGATCTGAATAAAAAAGTTATGTAGAAAATAAATCATGCATATTTTGCTCAGCAAAGAAGACTTTATCGTACCATGAATAGTCGTGATAAGTTTTTAAGCTGCGTGAGTTTTCAGTTTACAAATTGAGGTTTGAAATAATGAAAATATTTTAAAATAACTTTAATTTGTATTCAACATAAGTTTCATTTAATTCTCATAAATAACAAATTAAATTTAAAAGGTTTCCGATGTTCAAAAATATAATACGATATTTTAAACCTATTTTTGAGTTCATAATTAACGCTCCTTTACCTTTTTCTCTTTTCCATTTCGGGTAAAGTATTGAAATCGGATTTGTTACGTTAAATAGAGCCTAAAAAAATTAAAAATATTTTAGACCTTCAATTTATTAAAACATTAAAAATAACAGGGAGTAGTGATGATGAGCACAAAAAATGGACTTTTTTCGTGCTCGCTAATCACAATCAAATAAAACACAATAAAATGTAAGTATGTATGTATCAGAAAACAAAAGATTTGATGATTTTTTTCACATGAAATATTCTTCTTGTTAAGCTTAGTTATTTTAATTTTAGATTTTTAACAAATCTTAATTCATTTTGTGAAACTACTTTCAAAAAATAGTACAACTACAAAAAATGATTTCTACTTGATCGGACTATTAATATCCGAGTTTAATTTTCGATTAGAATAAACTAAAGAAGAAGGAAATAGATTTCATAATGTTGGAATAAACTAACGATATGCACGCACAGTGCATCATTAACGAATTAAATATTCAGAGGTTTTTTCCAACTACGCATAAGAATGATTTGGATAAATAATAATCTTCCGAATTTCTTCACAATCAAGTTTAGGGACTCACTCAAAATAAAAATTCATAAATTATGGACAAAATAATAAAAATTTTATTAAGAGTTTTTGAAAAAGCTTCTTCAGAGACGTCCTGAAATGCCACAATGTTTTTATTTGTCGTACAGGAATGGGACCATCTACAAAATATAATTTTGTATTTTCCCCCAATATCTCATTTTGTATGTAAAATCTGCTAGATACAATTACAATTATTAGACAATTTGCAAGGAGATAGTTTAAGACATTTATACTACGGCTCTATCGGGTAACACAATATAGATCGATTCGGTAATTCATGAAATAAGTAAGAATTATTAAGAAATAATTCGAAGCAAATATTATGTTGTGTTACTGTAGCTTCCCATAGCATAGGTTTCTTTTGCATGAGAGCTCACCTGTATCATTGCCCAGAAATTTGAAATTGACCAAGTTTTTTGGTGGCACTAGGAATCAATTCAAAGTTCAACATTGCAATGTTCAAATTATTTTATGTCCACTACATTCCAATGGCCACAATTATAATGAAATCTACTTAAGGAAAAGCAATATTTGCGACACGTATTCCACTGATTTGCTTTTTTAATTGACGAGGATGCAATTTTCCTTGAAATGTATTCCACGTTGCTCAGTTGCAGGGGCAAATTCTCAAATTCTCGAATTTGAGTTGAGGGAGGACTGTTTCCCTCACTAATAGTTTATAGTTGAATTGCTCAAACTTTTGGTTGTGCCTGGCTATTTTACCACCACAGTCTATAAAAAAGTAAAAAATATTGTGTGGAATGAAGTATTGTATAAATATAATTGAACGTCGTATTATTCAACCCAAAGCGATACATTTCTGCAATTACAATTTCTCTACCATTGTGACTACTTAAACTGAAATTTTGTTTTATTATGAAAACACTCTTACGACGAAAATGAAATACAACAAAAAATTAACTTAAAATTTCAAGCTAAAAAACATAAGTTTTAATTATTCCATGAGTGAGTAGTTACTTACAAAACACGTTGATTTATTAATTTGAAACGCGATCATGCCTTAACCCCGTTATTATTATAAATTAAAACGTTTTTTCGTCTGTTACTCACACATGCCTAAATGGCTAGATATATTTATGCGAATTTCAGTTAAGACGTAGTACATTATTCTAGTTTACATGTAGATGATTTTTTTATTCCAAAAATAGTATTACACGAAAATATTGCTATGAATATAAAGGCACTACTTCTGTAGAATAAAATTAAATGTTTTGATATTATTCAACCATTCGATATTAAAGTGTCACTAGATGGCACAACAAGTATGTGAAAACAAATAAATGTTTATTATTTTTTACAGAGCTACGTTGGTTACAGAGCTCATTTGGTTAGAAATAATTTCAATGGTCGTCAAAACCACAAGTCCCGGAAGAAGTTAGTTCTACAAGACGAGTTTAGAAAATATCTAGCTCGGCAACAAATATAAATTTTTAACCATATGTTGACATAGTTAATACTTAAATACATATTTTGTCAAATAAATTAAGAACTTATTGATATGTTATATCTAAAAATTTTATTACCCCTTTGATAACAGATTTGATGCTATTATTCACAACCATAAATGTATTGCCAAAATTCAGTAAAATTTATTCTATGCCTTCATCGTAATCTACGGAATATATTAGGTATGCGCATTCTAAAATCGCCTGCTGACTGCAGTGCATCTGAAAATGGCTCATTGCCAACAGTTGATGCAGATCCCGGACATTATGTAATTACATTGCAAAGAAAGGACATCTACATAAGCAAATTGCGTACACAACAGTTAACGATATTTGCAGAGCGACCAAAGCAAAGTATAATGCTCACCGTGCATAAAGGAAAGTCCAACCGTGATTTTGGCATTTATTAACACTTAGTGCGCTGTAACAATTTGCCACTTTTAGCACTTAGTGCGCTGGAACCGAAGTAAATTAATTTGAAAATTATTTGTTTGTTTATATATGTATATATATATATATATATATATATATATATATATGTATATATATATATACATATATAAATATATATATATATAATTATATATATATATAAAATTGCTAAACATGTAGCTTAAAATAAAACTACACAACTGCTACATCGTTAAATCGTTATATAAGATACCGCAACTAACGCCAACCATTAGTTTTAACCTAGAAAATTAGTGGATAAGCAAAAATTTGAATTTCTCTCTAAGCAACTTATCTTTGACGCTAAATATGAGAGTTTTCGATTTTACTGACAAATATTCCGCATAAAATTTCAGTTTTTGTGAATTTAACGCAATTATAACAGTTATTAAATACCTACTAATAAGTAATAAGATAATTTATAGCTTTAACAAAAAACGCTTATTTTCTTTTAATTTTCCCGTGTAGTCAAATGTATTTGCAATAAAAAAACATGATTTAATTTTAAGCAAATTTAGATTAATTTAGATTTAGTTTTAAATATTCCATTTTTTTTGGGTTTCATAAAATAAAAAGAGTTTTAAAAAGGGCAATTTATTTATTTCAGAGAGTTGAAATTTAAAAAAAAAACTGTAAGCCAAAATAAGTAATTCCTATTAATAATTGAACAGGCACAAACAGCTTAAAAGGATGACATTGCACAAGCAATTCTAAATCTACCTCGTCCATTCAATAAATCCCACTAGCCTTAACTCCGTAAGATCTGTGAAAGCCTTCGGATTTCGTTGTGAACACTTCGTACAAAATATAAATCCATTTGTCTTAACTTAACCTTTATTGAATTCGGGTGAGCTCACAAGAAAGTATTGAGAGTATAATAAATAATCAACATTTTGAAAGGAAAATATGGACTTTCCAAAATCACCTATGAATTCCCAACGTAATCCGACTAAATACAATTTAGTTTTTAAAGTATACCAAATTTACTTTAAAATAATTGCGGTAACGAAATTTACAAACGACAACTCGATTACTAAATAATAGTCTATATTTATGGTTACCTATGACTTTCTGCCACTTTCCATCTACACAAGGTAAGTAGTGGTAATGCATTTTCATATGGATGCATGGTAAATTTTTCACCATTACAATTTCGACGTGATTAAATCATCTCACTTTTTCTTTTTTTATGAATATAACCAGCTGTTGCTCGCGATTTCGATCGCTCTAGTTAATACAAGAGCGCTTTCACTTATATTTCATAATTATTGAAAGTATTATAACTAAGTAAGTTAAACTAACAATACGCACAGGAAAATTTTCTAATCTATTTTAACTCGACTTCCAGGGAATAAATTAGATGCGGACGACTATATACTTAGAGGTGTTAAGTTTTATATAAAATCATTTTTCGATTATTTATTTGGCCTGAATTCTCGGCTCAATTTTTAATATTTTCCATTTCACAGCCTGGAATTATTAGTCTATGCATGAAATGAAATTTGTAGCATATGTTGCAGAGAAGCAGTGATAGGTGGACCCTTAGTCTGTCGGTTTTGTATATTTATTTTATATTAATACGTTAAAACTATTATGCTTAAATTTAACATTTCCGTTGTGTATTTTTTGTTGGTTTTGTAATATCTAATGGATGATAAAATAGGAAATCTACTGCCGATGCCAGAGTGACGATTAAAATGTATTGTTCTAAGGATGCTGGTATAGGAATTATTCCTTATTTCATAATATCAAAAATACGCAGACATAAAATTTTAAAAATGTTGCAGTCGAAGAGAGACAAAATAAACGAAAAATATTTAAAAGAATATAAGTGATATATTTAAAAAATATTGTTTTATATTTTTGCAATCCCGTAAATATTCCATAAAATATATTTTTATACAACTTAATATTAAAGGATCGAGTGACTTTTTTCAAAAAATAACTAAAGTGATATACTTTAGAAACAGGTTTATGTTTTTCCGGAAAGTATTTTGGTGCAAAAATATTTACTCCTCAACATTTATAAAAGAAAATTTACCGTAGATTGAAATTAATTTCGAAATGAAGGTGATATCTAACAGCACGAAAATTGTAAAGTTAAACATTAGATCACTTGCTTATTTTGCGGAAGTGGAATCAAGTTGTTCTGGCGCACTGCGTCGTTATATCATCACACCTTAAAAGTAAATATAAGAATAATGTGACAAATTTTCTTTGAGATATTATCAAATAAAAATAAATTGAAATGTAAATCAATGCCAAATCGTAAGCAATTTTGAGGGGTGAACTCATTACCGGGTGTTATTTAATTATTATAGTAATGAATCTGCGAGATAAAGTTAAAGTAATTCAAATTAACGACCGAACTTTTTGAGTTTTTGTGATAGTTTTTTGCGCAGTATTCGTTCAAATTGATGCGTGATTTTTAGATGAATATTATCGTCATAAAATTTTAATTTTATGTATTTTAGAAGAACTGAGTTGGCAGGTGATTAAAATTAGCTCGTAATAATTAATGTAAATGGACAAAAGCGAAGGATGAGTAGATAATGGCTTTTTTGAAAGTTTTACTGTACATTGCGGAGCGTTTCGATCAAAAATAGAACATGAGTTATATTCAATTATACTCGCTTAATGCAGAAATTTGTCATAGTAATAGAACATATTAACCCGCCCTTATCTAAATGACTTACACTTGAAACAACCGGAAGGGGTTAAGAAATCGAGAATTTTTTTAAAAGACATACACAGTTGGGGTATTGTTTGAAAGAGCTAGCTATAAAGGTTTTAAAATATTTTTGTTTTCATTTTAGATTGTGTATCATCTGAGTTATACTGAGATATTTGCAAAAAAATATGTCTTTCCTAATTTCCGAAAAAAATTATGAAAAAACAGAGTTTTATAAGACTACGAAAAAATTATAAGAAAACTGTAAGCATGAATTTAGATGTAACAATTTTTGAGCAATCCGATCTAATATATGTCTCCCAGTTTAAATATATTAAGTGTTTTTAAATACTTATTGCGCTAAAAAGCCCAAATTAGTGGCAAATTAGGACAAATGAAGTAATTTCGTTTCGAACGGGATAAACAACACTTATTCGGTTTTCCATTATGCAAAAGTGAAATCAAATTTGTAATACCAAATTAATTAATTTTCATTAATTCAAATCTCACCGACCGTGTTTTTAGGTTTCCATAGTCAAATGCCGAAAAAACTAAACCCTTATCATTTCGTTACATCCCTCTGTCCACCTATGAAGAACACCAAAACTCTTCCAATTTAAGACCGATCATAATCAAATTTTACCGATCAGATTCATGGGTGCTCAGATGAAGAATTTACTTATCTCGTATACTATTAAGTATGCTATTATTATTGACAATGTGAGACAATACGTACCTGACGTAAGGTTGAAGGGGTATTTCAGTGATTCTAGTGTAAATCATTATAATATGGTTACAGAACCCTATCGTGGGTGTGATTCACTTGAACTTGGGTTAGTTTACAGAGATTCGTAACCGCTTTTTCGGAAACTGCTACACGTAGAGACATGAAGTTTGACATAGCAATAAGACATATTTAAGATCCGTACATATTCTAATAGCTAAAATCCAAATATACTTATTTGGAAACTTTATAGAGAACAGATAAAATATCCGTATTTTTTTAATTCCATATATAGTGTGGTGTCATTTGAAAGCACTAAATACAAATGTCTCAAAAATATTTTTTGTGTAATTTTAAGTGTTATATCTTTAGGGATGGATAAAAATACGCAGAAAATATGTTCTACTTCCTCCATCTTATTTTCAAAACTGCTCAATCTAAAAATATGCAAAACATAGCGGTTTTTAGAAGCCCCCGTATAGGTTGTAGGAAAACTACAGTGATGAGACTAGATGTCATAATTTTTTAAATATTCCCCACGATTTTATGCCTACGAAAACCATAGTAGGTACTATATTTACATTTGTCTATTTTCATAGTCGATTTTCTCAGAAATCGTGTTATGTAAAAACGAGAAAGATGACAAAGTAATACATCTTATTAAATAGTAATTTTTTTTTTAATTTAAATTATTGTAACACTTTTTTGTCTTATTTAAAATATTCATATAACAATTAAAGAGGAGGTAAGTAACAATCTCAATTTTTTAAAATTTGTTATATAGTTTGAAAAGAATAGAAATACCTGATAGAAATACAAAAATATTTTTTCATACTATTGAATTGCATATTTAAAAGGATATTCTAAAAAAATATGCAAGTACATATATATATATATATATATATATATATATATATATATATATATATATATATATATATGTATATATATGTATAATTTTTTTTTCTCTGAAAAATTTTAACTTAATTTGGACTTTCTGAAATTGGAACGCGCGAATCATTTAACAAATACCTTAGGCTCATTCTCGGATTAGCGTTTACCAAGTTCCTGCATCGAGTTCTCAAGAGTGTTATGTAAATAAATTCCTATGAATTTAATAGCACGAAACAACGTTTTGTAAAGTAAATATTTAAATTAACTTCTGAAATTCTAGTCCAAAATACAAAAATTTAAACTCTTTACCAAAACAATTACGTTATGTAACTGTCAGACCAAAATAAACTGACAAGTTATCTAGGAAATATTAGAATCATCTAATAAGTAATTTGATATAACTCTTAGGCCAATATGTGGCATTCCACCAAAGTTCTGCATTTTGCATCTATATATTGCCAAAATGGAAAACTAAAAAAAACTTTAAAAATCAATTGTCAGTTCAAAGTAAAGTAACTGCAAACTCAATCTTCTTTAGAAACGGTTAAGCAAGGCAAGTCACTATCCGTTAGCAAAGTAACCTAACAATTAATTTAGAGAAATGTATAAAGATTGCTTATGATATATATGGTAGTTTTTTAGACGGCAGTCATTCAAATAACTTTAAATAAATTAAAGGAACTTGTCAGTAGCCTAGACAAATTTGCATACAATTCAGTTTTGCATACAATTCAGTTTTGCCACAATGCCTTTCAAGAAACTATTTAGCAGATAAGTCTACAATCAATAGCTAGAATAGGCCGAGAGCGTAATATAAAAGTATGTATCAAAAGGAAATCAGTTTATTTTACAATATACTCAAATTAAAACATGCCAAATATTTATTTACTGTAGTGTTTTTTGGATAACTGCATCGAAACTGATTACGATTATAATATATTTTAAATTGTTCTTTTAAGTTCGATTTATAACTCTAAGAATGAACTGGAAGACGTTAAATTTATCTGTTAGGCATATGTTTTTTTATATTTCTATGCGCTTATATTACAGCCGTATAGAATTCGGGGCAAAAATTATTAGAATTACTTAGCAGTTTTTAAAAAAAATATGTCATGATTCCACAAAAAATATTACGTTGGCATTGCCGGGCGGCCATTTCATCATTGACTTCGAGCAATTATGACTCGAGTAATTTTACGAGTATAAGGAATCAACTTTTAATATACCTTTAGGAAAAAGCAGATTTTCTTTTAAAAAAATGTTACAATTTTTTAAGATAATTGCCATGATATAAATTTACTTTAAAAAAATTACTTGCGTCTCTGTTCGTCGTTGGTGCATATGTGCGCGTATGAGAACAGACGACAGGTCTCAATTCTTGACTCATTTTGGGGGATTCTTTTTAACCGACTTCAAAAAATGAGGAGGTTCTCAATTCATCGGAATCTTTTTTTATGTATGTTCAGCGATAATTCTTTACCGAGTAGAACGATTTCGATGTTTCTTTTTTATCTCAACGAGGGTGCTCTAGGTTTAGTTTTATATAAATATGATGATGATCTGATGATGAGGTCTGGAAATGAACGCTGGAACTCCTTAAATAATGGCAATAAATCAAATATGATTCAAAATATTTGCTACGGATAGTTGTTATTTTGCAAAATAACTACACCACTTACCAGGTCAGGGTCTGATGAAAACTTCTGAATATGAGCAACGAATCTCCTTAACGGATATTAGCAAGTAGTTCAAAAATAAGTAACTAAGTTATTTATTGCAAATAAGTAGGTACCTATCTTGAGCTAATCATTTTTTACTTACCTTTTTTGATGTCGGTTTTTTAAAATATATTTTATTTCTGTCCATTACTTAACTATTTAAATATAAGCATTCTTGTTTTCACAAAGTTTTATCAAATTATTTAACTTTTTAAACAATTTACTCGTGCCCTCCCTTGCTAACACTTTTTTATTATTATTTTTTACAACCTTTTATTTGCAAAGCTGCACAAAAAATTGAGGGTCTGTTCTAATGGTTTTACTGACGATTTTTTGTTGGATTTTAATATTTCAAATATTACTTAGTTGAAATATTTTCTGTCTATTCCTTTATGTTATTACTACCTGCGTCGTCCTATAATATTTTTTGCAAAAAAATGTGAAAGCCAATATTTCTTTTGAAAGACATTCTTTAAGGATATGTATTTAAGAAATACAACACAGTTTCTAAGATCTACTACATAAAAAAATCAGTGAGATATAAGTTGAATTTGCCCATCACGTTTCTGGATATCCAAAGATGCATACGGAAAAGGTTAAATGGAACGAAGTGTTTTGCTATCCACTTCAACTAAAGTATTTTAATAATTTCTTGGTGCACATCGAAAACTTTCTTAGTTTTTATGGTTCCATACCTAAAACGGAAAAACTGAACCCTTTGGTAATAACTGAAGTGCCTATCCGTCAGTCAAAACTATTTTTTAAAAACATATTATCTTTGAGACTCAAAAATATTCATTCAACAATTTTAGGTCAGCCAAATTAACTAGACGGATTTTTTTAATTGCATGTGTAGTGCGGGATGTCGCTTGAAATAGCAATTTTTTGTAATTTTATGCATTATAACTTAAAAGAGTTACCAGCCTCTTTTATATAAATTATGCAAAAAAAAATTGTCAAAAATTAGACAAAAAAAATTGTTTTCTTTCCCTTTATTACCAAAAGTACTCTAATCCGACTAGAAGATTAAAGGAGAATAATAATGATCGTTTCATATTTATAATTTTTTAAAAGATATATATCATATTTTATATCCGTGAAAATACTATATTTTATGCCTATGGATATATTTACGTTGCGAAAAATTAATGTGTGTAAATAGATTAATAGTAATACTATATGCACTTAAAGCAGTTAAGTATTTATAAGAAGATATATGGGTACAGAACCCTCGTAATAAGAGTTCTTTTTTGTTTGATATGATCTTCTGTATTAATATTACTTGCCCTTATATACTAAATTAAATTTTTTCGTTGGACATTTTTAGTAATAAAATTAATTTTAACCAATAGAAGCACAAACAAGGAAATATTTTGTTTTATTGTCAGCATATGAAAAAAATTCAACGCATAATCTGTCAAAACACGAAAATTTTAAATTTTGCTGTAAATATATAAAAGAGGCTGGCAAAAGTCTATATAGTGCTGAGTTGAAATTTTCAAGAGTCAAGATAGCACTATCAAATAGAAAAAATGAAAAAAGCTAGCTCTTAAAAAGTTTTAATAAAATCACTAATAAGACGAATGAGAAATCTTTAATTTTTTTCATGAGAGTTTAGGTATTTTGTCATATTTAAAAATATTATTTCTGCAGAATACTTTAGACTAGCAAGATATAATGAAATACAGTTTATGTCCCTTGTGTACATCATATTAATATATTATATATTGCATCTACAGATATAATAATGATCCATGGAACCACCACAAATATTAATCCATGGAACCACCTTTTAAAAAATTGTGAAGAGAAATACTCGACTCCAGCATAATTTTTATCGCTCTCCTTTACCCATGACTTTTCCTTAATTCAACTGCCCACCACTATGTAAAGGTTATATTTATGTCACAACACGATTGATAAGATTTTGATTAGTTCAACTGCCCACCACTATGTAAAGGTTATATTTATGTCAGAACATGATTGATAAGATTTTGATTAGTTCAACTGCCCACCACTATGTAAAGGTTATATTTATGTCAGAACATGATTGATAAGATTTTGATTAGACAATTATAAGTGTGACAAAGAGAGATATAAATGAAAGATCTCCCAGAGGTTCATTTAAATATTTTAAGGATTAAGAGATAAGGAGGAAGGATAAACAATATAAGAAATAAAACCGGTTAAGCTTGTATATTCTGCTTCATTATAGCAGTATCATAGTGCACGTAAATACTAAGTCATCAAAGAAATAATTACTAAATTAGATATCTAAAAAAGGATAAATATTTTTAAAAAGCCAAACGAACCTTTTCTCATTTTAGCTGCATAAGTTCTTCAATTATTACCTCTTCTAGAATGCAGTATAATTTATTAAATCATTAACTTGCTTCATGATATTGTTTCAAAAGACTTGCATTTGCCGACGTCAAATTGCAGGAAAAATGTCAAACGACGAGTATATTGACGATGATGAATGAAAGGGAAAGATTTAATAAATATTTGCCATTTATCAGGTGCCAGCCTTAATAAAACGGGCTGAAATGTAAACATATAAGATGTACGGGGAGATGTTTTTTCGGGATGTACTGTTGAATCTCTAAGCAGCATGAAATTATGACGTGATTTATCAGTCCTTTAATAAGTTATTAAAAGCTTTGTCTGTGCCATTAACATCCTTCGACTTTGAAAACATTTCGTATTATAGATATTACTTCATAGATTGTATATTATTTTCACTCGTGCTGATATTCTACTTCAGTGTAGAGAACGGTTTTTTATTGGTTATTCTCTGGAAAATACGTAGTGATACCATTTACATGACATTTTAAAGTAAAATTTCTTTAGCGTCGACTGAGTTATTCCGTTACCTTACCGACCGACCGCACCCGATCGACGACGAAACCGGCCGAGTACTAGCAATGTGTTGGATAAAAATGTGAAATTTTTTTAGGTATGTTCCTATAAATTAGAGAAAATATTATCTAATTGGAATAATAAGAAAAAAAGACATAATTCCATATTGGTAATGATTATTATAATCCAGTGACTAACATGAACGATTAAATAAGATTCATTTCAACCGTAAGTTTATGTGGGTGAGGTTCAAGCATTTTATTTTAATTTAGCCTCCTAAAATTTAATTTCAATATATAGTATCGACAAAATTGATACCCCATTAAAATATTTTTATAAATTCATTAGCAATATCGAATTCCAGTTAAAACCTTTGAAGTGCATAATCAGTAGTTTTAAGTATACCTATCAGATTTCAGTGAGGTTGAGGTTTGTGATTGAGACGGATCGGTAGCCTAAAAGTGTATATTATATTTAATAAAACTATATCAGTATTATAGACTTTCATAGAACTCATATTAATCTCATATAAAAATTTATTTATTTCAATAAAAATTTATTAAAAAAATACAATAATATTAAAAATTTCAGTACAGTCATTTGATTATTGTATATTATTTTTCAAATTCAAAATGCTCAGCATACCTGATGCTATACCCTTTTATCTGACTAAGGTCGTTAACATTATTTCCTTCACTTCCTCATAATGGAGATAAATCGCAACGAATGCGATCGTCATTGTAGATTGTGTTCGTAACGCTGCGTTGCTCGCTGGTGCGCTCGTTAGGGAAATGTTAAGGGGTAGCTTGTTATATGTTGTTTTCATGATACTGATAAGAAGAGACGATCTCAGTTACGCAGATTGCAAAACAATTGGATGTGGATAATAGTTTTATTCTTATTATAATATATAATAATCGTTTGCAAGTTTATTTTTTCGGAGAAATGAATTAATAAGCGACAAGATATTTTAATTCCTATATGATATATTTTTCATAACCCAAGACAAAATGTTAACCATTAATATATCACCATAAAAATTTGTCAGAATTTTTTCGCAATCTTAGTTTGGATAAAAATATATTTGTTTTAATTAGTGGAATTCCGTAATCAAACATGGAACCCTTAAAATTTCGGTACGTTCATATATGTTTGTTCGTCTATCACGAACTAACACTTTCTGCAAATTTTTGACTTACATGTTTAAAGAACGCATAAAATAAAATTGCAAAAAAATATATTTCAGGTAAATATTTCAATTGGTATTTACCAAAAAGAAATATTTTTTTCATTTATAAGGTAAACAATTTTAGCTTACTTATTATAAATTTTGTAGTACATGTTAGGAATTAGTTTTAGGAAGACGTTTAGTCCCATTTATCACTTTTCATTTTTTAAATCCGTTTATTAAATTTTTAGTTTCAAGTTCGTGTGCAGTACGCAAAAATAAGCTAATATCTACACTACGCGCGTCCACAGATTTTTTTTTTATTTTATTTTAAATAAAGTTAGGTTCATTGCTTTTTCTGATGAAATCCATTTATAAATTCCTGGAATTCGTTTTATTCTGTGGAATGAATGTGGTTTAATTAAATGAAAAATAATTATTTTGGAAAATTTTATTTGTTATTAATTATTTCAGGCCATTATCTTACCAATACCGAGAACCGATAAGAAATACAAGCTAGCCCCTAGTGGTTAGTCCCTAATACCCACGTGCTTAAACTTTGATTAAAATAGCTATATGGAAACTAGCATTTTATTCCTTTAGCTTTTATTGCAACCCGTAAATAATTTTTTATAATACAAAATATAATCTGTCAAAAGGTTAAGGCTGTAGGCATGATTTTGTATTTTAAAAGATTTTGTATTTTAATATTTTTGCGCACACCCGGCGATTGTGTTCTTTATTACCGGTTAGCCAACCCTGAGTTTGATGACTGACGTAATTATAACTCGCGAAATTTAACAAATAATTATCTTCTCATAAAGCTTATTGGAAAGAGAAAAAAATCCTCAAAAAATGATAAGATTAAAATTGGTAGAACGGAAATAGTCTCATAATGGTTATTTATGACATTCATTTTGGAATTTTATATTCTTTATCTATATTTTTAGAGTTCTCTATGTAGAAAAGAAAAAAAAGGAATACTTATAGGTTAACTTTGATTTCCGTCTGTCTGTCAAGACCCTCTTTCTCAGAAACGAGTGGAGGTATCAAGTTGGAATTAATAAAGTTTTTAAGTTTACTGTCTATTGGCGGTGTAAGAAAATCAAGCTTTCAAGTCAATGTATACAAAAAAAATACGGTTATTTGCGTATTTTCACACTTGCGAATAAATTAAAACCTATAGGATACTTCTCATTGACTTAGAGCCATAAAATTTTAAAAGAAGCAAGGTCTCACAGCAAAAGTAAAGCAAAATATCGTTAATTTGTATTTAAATGTAAAAAAATATTTATAAAGTCTGCGCCTGTAAAGGTATGGTAGGCAATATATTTTTATGACAAAAAATTTAAATTTTATAAATAGTTTAATGGGAAATATGTCGCGTTAAAACTGTTATAAACACGATAGTCTTTTAATATTTATACTTTTAAATGTTTAACTTGTAAAATTAATTTTTACCTTATTTAAACTTATAGTTTACTATTACAAACTTATCGCTTTATTTAGATAAATAGATATGAGAAAATATTACTCAATACTCAAATGATACCGGTGCGGGTATTTTTGGTTGATTATAAATGATCTAATATTTTCTCTACAAGAATCCAATAAAATTAAAACTGTCCCTAAAATGTTTATAATAACTTTATGGTAAACACAATTTTCTTGTATTTAAACCAATTTTAATTTCAGATATCTAGATAATCCCACAGTATAATTACCATGCAAATACTCCTAATAAAATCGAAAAGGTTAAGCATAAATCTATAACAACATAAAATGAAAACAATATAAACTGAAAAAAATGAACGGCATAAACCAATACTACAAGACTATTTCTGTTCCGTCCAATTTCTACATACATAATCCAGATCAGTTCCTTACATCAACATTATGAAAAGAAAAGTTCACAAGCTGTAATGACTCCATAACAATTTCTGTATTGAGGTAACAAAATTCATTTTTATCTTCCGTTAAGGTAGTAAATTTTATGCTTTCCGACAAATGTACATTTTGCGTTAAATATGCAGAAACAAAAAGAGAACGAAATAGATTTTGCAATTCTTAATTTTCTTCAATTTCCTATAAGCAAAATGCGGTATAAGTATTTACAGAAAAAGGAAATCTTAAACCATTAGTTTAATGAGTTAACATATTTTTAGTGGCTTCCATCGATTGACCGGTTTGCAGGAACTCGTCTTTCGAAGTCAACATTGAGGTGTGTTTATTTAATACTGAAATATTTTGTTTTCTAAATATAGTATCCTTACAAAATGTTTAATGATTTTATTTTAAAATTTTTAAACTTCTTTTTTAAAACTAGACAATCTCATTTTAACGCAATCAATTAACTGTTAAATTTACTTGGTGGTCTCCAACATCAACGTACGTTGCAGAAATTTTTTTCGTGGTCAATATTGAGGTGTAATTATTGAACACTAAAATATTTTTTCTTAAAATATGATAAACGATACAGATAATTCACAATTGTTTTTTTAAATTAAATAAATTTTTATACAAATAGACAATACAATAAGGAAGGAATACACCCATTACTTCTATTAAAACCAGAAGTGAGTAGCGAACTTAATTAAAATTTTTACTCGCCACATCACCATATAGTATTAAACTTCCTCACCAATTTAAATATTTTCATTCATTGCATTCAATTGAAGCAAGGAGTTTATAAAGTACTTTTAAAATCGTTTCTCAATAAAATCTTCCAATATAATGCTCTAATTAATAAAATATACATTTTTTTTTATAAAAGTTTATCATATCATGTGAGAATCCCATTAATTCTTTACAAAACAAAACGTCTTGTTCACGTTGCGACAAGGAAATGTACGAGTATGCTAGAAATGGAGTGAACTTTAAACGAGACGTGTCTTTTCTCACGCGAATTGTGTATAAAAAGTATATTCATATTAAATTGACATTTCCCAATGAATTATTACATGTTTAATTATATAATTTATTAAATAACAAATTTCATCTTGAGAGGTAGAATATTTCAAATTTAATTAATTTAGAATTTAAAGAGAGGTTTCAGTTCAAATGCGAAAAATTTTGTGACAATTTTCATTATTTTTAAAAATCTAATAACTAAAGATCACTTTTTAGACACAGCCTTTTTCTCAGTTTTTATCAACCATCTATACCGTTTCATTCTTCCTCTCTTATCTTTGATTCTTTGTCTTTGGGCCCTTTCTACATTGTAGCTACATTCGTCTGCCTCTTGCTACTTATACTTGTAGCAACATGATCGAAATTTTTGAAGAGTGTGCAGAACCTCCGAAATTATATATCTGTTATACTAATTTATTCCTTGTTTTTCTATGAAATTATTTTTAATATTAAACTTGCTCCGTTTAATAGCACTTTTCAATACTTTTGTTTCCGATGTATATTTGGCTACCAGCAGAATATAATAGAATTTAGGCAGAGCCGAAGTCTTTGGAAGATATTATTTTAATTTACATGAAATAGTAATATTTTAACTTAAGCTCTTAGAAAATAAAAATTAGTAATAAAAATTATCTGATATTTATTAATTTTTCTTTAAAATACTTTCTTAAATCGTATTGAAAAAATTTAAACTTCAATATGTACTAGGTATTTGCTCCGTCTTCGCATGAGTTATTAACGCGTCTTATTTCCCAGGTATTAACGCGACTCCTATGAACTTAAAGTATCGTAATAACCTTTATTATTCTTTCGAAAATTATGAAATAACTGGGACATTTTATCGACATTGGTTGAAAAATGTCGCCATAAAATTTAATTCGATAACATTTTTAACAGTTTTGCAGTTCCAATTTTACCAATTTTAATTTCATTTATATATACATAGATATTTTTGAATTTCAGAAGAAAAATTATGGTATATACGTATATGCTTTCAAAGACTTTATTAGAAAAAAATTTGAAAAGAAAAACAACTTAGCGATTTACGCAATTGACGCCAAGGTATCCCTTCGATTATTACTTCATTCATTGTCACAGGTCGGATAATTTTCATAAAATGTTGATAAATTTCATATCTAGATCTTGCTTGTGATAATTAAATCAAAATTCTGAAAATGTGTCAGTTTTTAGATTTTGAAGTTACGAATAAAATTGCGTTCAGCAGGCAGAGTGTCTTTGTTTTTAAAATACGCGGTGGCGCGCACCAATATGTCATCATAACGTCATACCATCTAATACTCATACAGTAATAATGAACCTATTAATTTTAATATTAATTTTCAGAGAAATCTTGTGGAGACCTTTGCGCTCTTCATTAGCATATATACAAATATTAAACCGTAAACTATTTAGATGACTCTCTGTAATCGGTAAGATTATGGTCCCTACATTATTAATATATCATTATTATTATTTGTGTTACTAAAAATGACTGCACTGCTGCGAAGAAACAAAAATAACTGTCGCATAAAAGCGTAACCAACATCGCTGTAGCTAAAACTAATAAAATATTTTAATTACATTAAATGAAGTAAAGAATTTTGATTATGAAAAGTGTCAGAAAAACTTTATAAACGTTAATTATAATTTACAGTCGTTTATGTGAATTGATGTTATTTTTCTTTACTTGATAAGTTTTCATTTTAAAAATTTATTTGCCCTAATTTGGGTTCACAATATTTTCAACAAATTCAGTTATGCCGAAGATGGAGATGAAAAAAATCTCTGTAAACGAAAGCTTTACATTTTGAAAAATATATTTGTGCCTCGGAGCAATTTCATGTTACCCCAACTTCCACGAAAAATGTCTAGTATTTATTAGAAATATTTTCCAATCCGTCATCGCCGCGATCATGCGAACACTTTTTTACAATTTTCCGTAAATAGATGCTTCAACAAATTGCACATTTCAAACAAATTTGAAAGTTTGAATCGAAATTTATGTTATGAATTTAGTCTAAAGCTCTTACAAATAAGCGGATTTACAAAATATATCACATCTTTCGTAAGTTATTACTTTTTCCAGCTTTTAACTTGACGAATATTCACACAGTCCTTTTGCAGGCCTTCTGTTTTGTGATAAATTCGCCTTACATAAAACTGAATAAATTTACAAAATTGATTTCCATATTGAATTTATAATAAAACTGTCTGAATACTATTCACTTTATGGATTAATTCTAGTCCATTCGTGAATTATCTGAATATTTTCCAATTATTGTATTGCCTTGAAATACGCTCGTCACAATTGATTATAATAAACTTATATGAATGTATTTTATGATTTAATTTTTTCCATTGTGTTTTCCCCTAAAAATCTCTAATGAAATAAGGCTTCACAAACTTGTAAGTAAATATCGCCTAAAATATAGAGGCCATTAATATCATCGAAAATTCTTCCTCATTTGTGAACCACTGAGCATTGATTCCTTAGTTGCCGCAGACACATTTGATGGACTTAGAGGAATCTACTCTTTTGTATCAGCTGTATACCCGAAATTTAAATCAAGAGATTAACCACTTATATCAATAACTTTATTTCTCAAATTAATATTTTCTAACCGATAGACGTCGCGTATTATATGTATAACGGATATTTCTACTTCTATTATATAGAATATTAACTAATCTCCACCTCTATATTTATGGTTAAATAATGTTATTCGTCAATTAGCAAATAAGCCAATTATTTATATTAAATTTTGTTAATTATAATCATTCTTTTAATTATTTTCCATACTTTATAAAATTCATAATATTTGTAATTCAAACAGTTCAGTTTCAGTTTTAATGAAAAGTGCCATTTGATAAGAGGTCAATCGCTCGGATCAAGGCAAATTAATTTTAGTTGTTATTTTAAGGCAAAGACAACTCACCCCCAAACGCGAAAAATTTAAATAAAAATAAGTAAAACGATAACACTTTCCTTGACGATACCTTGCCATATTGTCTCCATATTGCAGTGAAACAAATTATATAGATGAATAATTGTCTTTAACACTGTAAATTTCTAATTAAAAGTTTAATATCTATGGCCATATTTTCACGTGAACAAAATTACAGGAGCGGGTGAAAAGTCTGCCTAGCTGTGCACAGCTGGGCTCATTATTTCCGTTATTAATTTCGTTTAGGATAATTGTTCGAAAGTTTCTGGAAAACCATATATTTGAGTTGCTATGTGCGTACTATCATATATTTATTATTACTTAATAATAAGGCAATGCCTGGATTATTATGTCATTGTTATAATATACAGTGCAGAATTTGAATTTTTTTTTCAGTTTTTGTTTACAAAGATTGTCGAGTTAGGATATTGCTTAAAAATAAAATAATTATACATTTAATAATTCTACTCATACGTGAATTTTTTATTGTCTCAGTCCGTTCACTAATAATTACTTAGCTTATTAATTTTCGTAACGACCCCCCCACTATCCCTATTTTATAATTTTCCTTTCCATTAGAGATGAGATCATATACAAAAATTAAAACCTTTATGATAAACCGTTGTTTATAAAAAAACTGTTGTAAAAATACTTAAATCATGTATCAAAGAAAGCCTTCACTGTAATCTTTTTCCATTGGCTAGGCAGTGAATTAATAAAGTTATTCTCAAATACATGTTAAATGTATATATAAACTGTTTGTTTCAAAAATTATGAAACATACTTCAATTTATATTATCTAACTAAATATGATAACAGAACTGGTTAACACGTCACTAAAGTTGCTCGTTACGAATATAACAACAAGACGTCATTTGTCATTGTAACAACGCGATGTAAAGAATGACTCAACACCATATAACATTAATGTATAATGCGATAAGGTTACATCATATTTTACTTCACATTACTCACATTAGTGATGGTTCTATTATAAGTTTACATACAAAAATGTTACATAATCTAATTCCTGACTGTAAAGGTAATTTTCTTGCAGTCATAATTTCTTTGTGTCCTCTCCGCAAACCATCAGGACTTGTTTTATTTTTTAATATGTCCATATTTAAATACGGATAAATTACTATATAGAAACGCAAACAATTTTGTTAGAAATCGCCCGTACGAAAAAAATTTAAAAACGAAAATTATGGGTCTGGATCATTAATGAAAGGTTTTGTTTGAAGTAAAATTACTTTATTTAAAATAAGTCGTAATTTTTAAACCTTATAAGGGTCTCAAAATTGCTAACGCGTTCAAACAACACACCACATTATATTAAAAAAAAAGTTCCAATACTTTGTTTACGTACCCTAAAATTTTCCCATTTATATGTTTAATTACAAGCTAGTTTTTGAGATAGGTGCGAGTAAGTATGTTCATGCCAGATTTGAAGTCAGCTGTGACACATGGATGGAAGCTTTCTCTTTTGTTGTACCGAATCCAAAAAAATAACGAAGTGAAATGGTTACTATTGTGGACACAACATACGTATGAAAACCGTTAGGTATTAAAATAAATTTTTAAATCATGCATAAAACTCAAACAATACTGTACTATTACTTGATAAACTAAATAATTCACATATGTACGTCCACTCTAGCTGATGTAATAAATAATTGTGATTCAATTGTACGAGTATAACGAAATATAAATTAGTTGTTTTGTCAACTGTAAGGCTGCATCATTACACTCGTCTACATTAGGCAAACCTAAATTTATGGCTACCTAAGTAATATCTTCCAGTCGACCGTAACATTGCGTTTTTATAAAACAGTATTATAAAGACCAAAATTATCTTAGTGAATATTATAAAAATAAGAAATTTTGAAAAAGTTTTTAAGTAACGAATATTTTACGTATTGACATGCATTTGTATTGACATGCATTTTTGGAAAAGAATGGAATGGAGCAGGGCAAAAGCAAGAAAGCGGAAATACGTCTTGAGATAGAAATCACTTTTCCGGACAACTTTCCGAACGTAAATTGACGGAGCGTTTCCAATATCACACAACTTATATTTTTTTCTAATAATTTATAAATTACAAAAAGAAAAGGAAAATTTCTATTATTTGACATATTTGTTCACTCATTGTGCTTTATGATTCACACACATAGTTTGCTCAAACATACATCACACAGATATTTATCTACACTAGCATATACACATGCCATTAATTTATCGATGATTGACGTAACTAATTCTAAATGAAATTGAATAATTTACTTATGCACGTCCATTCTAGCTGAACGTTATGTACCTCTAAACAAGTTAGTTTATTGTTGGTTACTTAGTGAAACAAATACGAGTAAACTCGCCGACTTTGACTATGTCCAATTATAGTTTGTAACGGTTCTCTCAAAAGAAAGCCACGCGAAAGCCTCTTCGGGCGTCGAATAGCCACCAAAAGTTCCGAGAGCCCTGTAACCCCCGAAAGCTCTTCGTTCATGTGTAATTCTGCTGACCTCTAAACCTAAATAAGCTATCCATTATTAAGGTATGCTTACAGCAACTTAAGTAATTAGGGGAAGGACATCGGTGTACATTGAAAAGCACTTTGTTCACCCTAGCAGGGACCGTGATATTACTGTGTATCAATTAAATTTATTTTTTATAATTTGTTGGATAAATTAACCAATTTTAACGATTTGGTTACAGTTTTCCACAACATTATTCGCTGTTAATAAATAATTTTCAATGTTTCATAATGCATTTATTTAACACAAACAAATAATGACTAAAATGGATATAATTTATTCAGGTCTATTTTATTCAAATGTTAATTTATTTGAGACATTTATGTACATATAATATTACATACCTATCTGGAAGACTGATTCCAACATGAGCAATCTATTCTATTCTACCACAAAATTAAATATGAAAATTAAATAATATAGAACATCAAAAAACATATTTACAAAACAATACTGTTGAAAAATTTATTTATTAGTATATACAATTTTTAAACAAGAACGAGAAAATACGATAGCCAAAAGTGTAAAAAATAAGCGAAAAAATATAAGAAAAAGTTACTTACTCGAATTGTAGAATACCCAAAACTACCAACTACCCCATTAATAATTAATGACGTATATATTTTTTGGTTTCCCAACACAAAGGTTGTGAATAGAAATGCGTTACTGTTTTAAGACCGTTCGTGCCTCTAAGTTATACCTAAAAATACGTAGTGCTTTAAATTAAAACTACGCATCTTCTTTAAAATTATCACCCTAATATTTGAAAATTTATACAATTTAAAATTGATACAAATCCTACGTACCCTTAAATATTTATAAGGATACGGTACCCTCTTAGTACAAGTTCTACTCGTATTTGACAAGTTTTTTGATGTTTTTTCATGTTTCATGCAAACCTTTAATTGTAATTGTGATTGAAGAAATGAAAACATTGTTTTATTTGATAATTAATTATTTCTTTATAATAATGACTGATATCAAACAATTTTGTATATTTATTCAAATATATTAGTTGATTGGTGTAGCAAACATTTTTGTTTTCTGAATTATTCTCAAAAGCGTAAAACTAAAGAAATTTATGTTTTCAAAATTTTTGGTATATAAACTTTTTTCCACGATAACTTGGCTCACTTTCAATATTTTCTCAATTATCATTACATTAAAAATTTTCGCAATTAAATGAAACTACGTGATGTAGTATTATTTCTACTATCTTTAATTTCTTTACCACGACCTAGGTTTCGTTGTATACTACATCACGTAGTTTCATTTAATTGCGAATAATGAATTTCTACAAAATTAACGCCAAATATATTCAATATTAAAAATTTTGTTATCATAAACGTGAAAAATATTTCTAAATTAATGCACATCTAACGTAATGCACTGAAATTACTAAAGGCTGAAAAGGTGTTCTTGTGTAGCATAGTACATCATTTAGACAAAATCATGTGGCGCTTGGTATACGTGCAGTAGAGAATATTTAACCCTTACGGTAAATTTAAAATGGTGAATCTCGAGAAGGAGCGAAGATAAGAACACAATTTATTAATTTTAATCGTCTCATTTAGTTCTCACAAACGAATGAAAGTTTGTATGCAACTAATCTTACGATACTGCTTGTATGCAACTAATATTACGATACTCCGAAGACCTTTGAAATACGCCTAAAACAATCTACGATTTGGAAATGCTCCAGAAGCCAAAAGGGATTTAACGCTTTTGTTATTAAATAAGTAAAACTAATGAACGTTGCTTGCTAGCTTGCTACATCAATTTAACAACACCTACTTTTTTAAAACTGATATTAAGTTATTAGCAGACTCGTAAAATATGCCTGACACAGTATTAGAATTTTTAAACTCGTCGACTACATCTCTCATAAAAAAATTAATTTCAGCTCTAGAAGCCAAAAGAGATTTTATACTTTTGATATTCAATTGGTGAAAATTTATGCCACAACCCTAAACTCCAAAATATTTTATGCGATACTTCATTATGAATTTGTTATTTTCCCTTACTTGTATACCCTTAACTTTTCAATTTCCGAGCAAATTTAAAAAGAAAACTTTTACCAAACCGTCTCTCTGGGAATCGAGTTTGGTTACCTCAATGGCAGAAGCAATCTATGTGAAATGGCAATTTTAGCCGCAAGCTGCGAGCGATCTAAGTATAAATTTTTGTTATTGAACTCAATTAAAATATATTTATATTTTTCCATAAATATATATTTGATATAAGAAATCCTTGCATACTAGTGATATATAAGAATGTAAATTTTAGTGGTTATACAGAGGCCAGATAGTGTTATTGTTTTAAAGGCAGCGGGCGGAGACTTAACGAAGGAGATTTCTTCGCACATGGCCTGATATAACTAGGATCTCCTGTTTCTCTCCTTTCCCTGCATAAGCGTGTTTGGTTTTTGCAGTTATAATCTTTATTGATATAATATGTACTTAAACTAACTTCAGTTACATTTGAACTGTTGGTTGTTATTGCTTTTCTCCTCTGTCAGGATCCTCTCCTGTTGCCTCTGTCTGAAGATTAGCTTCCTTCTTTCCATTCATGCGAATTCAGCTTGAGATCCATTATATGGATACGCTTTATCTGTTTTTTATTAGATTGTTAAAGAAAACTCTGCGTTTAATAATATCAGCAGAGTATTACTGCTTGTGAGTCTACTAAAAGGCAGCTTTAGGATAATTTTGCATATATATTAGTCTCACAGTTACCAATAGAACTGCAGCTGTCACTTCATCAAAATTTCTTAATGCTACTTTGGCAATGAGAAAACCTCCAAAACCAAATCAGATATTTCAAAATTGGGAGAAATCAAATCAGATATTTTGAAATTGTGACATGATAGATGTGTATTAGTAGTTTTATTTAGATTACGTCAATATCGATACTTTGGCGAACGTTACTTCATAGGATTTCCATAAGGGTTACTTGTACTGATGGGAGGTATGCATATGCCGATAAAAAACCGAAATTAACGAAAGTTTCCTCTTCATGAAAATAGTATGATTAACATTTCTAAAAGGTCTTAAATTGACGTGATATGCATATTTCTTTAATTTGTTACTTTTATAAATTTTAAGTGGAAAAAATTAAATCAATATTTGACGATTTGTTACTTCGATAACTAAAATAATGCTCATGAATATGTATATTATTTAACATAAGGCCTCTTAATTTTTTTTAGTTTAATTAATTATTGATATTAATTTTCACTCTACATAAATTACCCGGTACGAATTTCACAAATACAAAACAAATTTTGCACGTATTTCAATTATTGTCAATTATTTTATTTGTATATAAGTGTTTTTATGTGTATTTAGCTGAAATTATTACGCGAAGGATATTACACG
Organism: Druceiella hillmani; assembly: GCA_039881145.1. Taxonomy (NCBI): domain Eukaryota; kingdom Metazoa; phylum Arthropoda; class Insecta; order Lepidoptera; family Hepialidae; genus Druceiella; species Druceiella hillmani. The sequence goes on along the minus strand of JAYKKI010000078.1, from coordinate 10,329,820 downwards.
TATCTGACAACGCACGTGAAATACAAGTTGCAGCTTCCTAAATATTGCTTCTTGTGATAAAACTAAGTCATAAAAAATTCTTGTTGATAGATCGGCAAATCGTTACTTTTTTAATCAAAAAACTTGTTTTGATGAATAGTTTGGCATTTTTTTTTGTATCAAGTTTCAAGCAGCAATCTATTATATGAATATATATAAATATATATATATATATATATATATATATATATATATATATATATATATATGTACATACAAAATTTAATCCTAAACAGCGCCTTTTTACTATTGACCTAGTATATAAAATCAGCAATAGCCCTAAACAATTAAACAGGCCGGTAGGAATAAATTCCTCCGAAATTTCATCTGTTTCACGTTAGTACTTTTATATTTTATTAACGTTATATTCAAACTAGTATCTGCAATAATGGTCAAAACATACAAACACGTTTTTTTGTAGTTGTAAATAAATCTTTCTTTTAAATTTTACACTTTGCCACAGTTGTTATTTATTCATTTCATTATCGCTCTTTCCACAACTGCAAACGATCTGGATCCATTGATGGACCGAAAACTTAGCAGCCCCAGATAAACGATGTCATTATTTAATTTTTTGCTTGGATGTACTCCGTAAAATCGCTTCAATGGTACATTCTCTTTAAAATTAAAATACACCTCAGTCAAATTTTAAACATATTTTACTGATGAATAATTTCACAAACTGGAAAATTTTCAAAATGTAGGGTCCCTAGCAAATTTTGTCTCAAACATATAATTAAATTTATTACTTTGATAACGGCACGAATGGATGGTGATTTACGATAGGGACAATCCTTTTACTTTTTGTTATTTTACAATATTTTGTAGGCCTAGCATATTTGAAGGCACGCAGACTTCTCTACCTCAGAAACAGATTTAACTGCCCATGGATTTAGTTTAAGTTTAGAAAACTTACATATGTTTCCAATCTCTGAACATTATTTATCCTTATGAATATGAAATTCACCGTCTATACACACTTTCAAAGTTACATGAAAAAATCTTAACCCCCTGATTTCACCCGCGCGATTTTTATTTCCTTCACGTCGTGTTTTTTTCCAGTGTAATATCGTTTTCCTTTTTTTTCACACGTTAAATTTAAGGTATATTAACCAATAAATGTATAAAAATGGGAAATTACAATTATTTACTTTTAATGTTGGCATAGAATAGATAACGTTCAAAGTTAGTACTAAGTGAGGAAACAATGTTAATATATCTTCTGTATTGAAAAATATAAAAACCGCGAAATCATTGTTGGCACATTGAAGATTCCCTGGTAAATTATAAGCACTAAATTATTTTGTGATAATTATTCTCTATTAGTAATAGGATTCTCAATACTAACACTTCAAGAATTTGCTATACCCATTACTATGTAGCGCTATCAAAGACAAAACACGTTTATATAAAATAAAATATGTAAAATTTCAAAAAAATTATTTAAACTATTTTGTTACCTGTCGAAAATAAACAAACAATTTTTCGACAATCTGAGCCAAACTTTACTAAAATTTGTAATAATATATTTAAACTTTTTTCGTCCTTAGTCACATATACGTCCAAAACCTGACTTGTCGTACAGTCGTGTTCAAACCAATTTATTTCAATATCATAAGTCAAGACTATCAGGAAAGTAATGCTTCTACAAAAAGTATCATAAAGGCTCAAACTATACACAAAGTGGCGCAAAATTAAGTTATAACTTTCATTTTTATGGATTACTAAAATTTGAAAAAATAATTTCCACTTTGTCCAGTAGCATGGCCGATGTTAACAATATTTCTAAATTTCCTCTTCTAGAAACTTTATATGTCAGATATTCTTGTTAAGTTATAGGATCAAACCCAAAACATGACTTGAAATCTAAATCTCGTATCTCAAATGTATTGGTTTTCAGTTCTAACGCAGCTGACTTAAATTTTGTATTCAATAAGAGAGATAGTTTAATATTTAATAAAACGAAAAGTTCCGATGCGTGTGTTTCGATATAAGTAGTATTCGTAGATATATATGGTCCAATATATAATTAAAATAAAAAGGATAATTTAACAACATTTACCAAAAGTTTTTGACACTCTCCAAGCGTATGAAAAGTTGTGAATTATGTTTTGGATTGTATTGGTAATCCTAATTTTTTGGGATATATATGAAACTTTGTAAGTTACAGTTAATTTTATTTCATCTTTTATTGGAATTTAGTGACAAATAGTATATTTTTAATCGACTTCAACGAAGAAAGGTTATGGATTCGACGTATATGACTCGTAAGTTGCTTTTTCTATATGTATTCATTGATTTTTCCGAAACAATTTATTTTAAAATAATTGTTTTCAACCACATCTTACTAATCATATCAAGCTACTGACTTCTACGTAACTCGTAACATTATGTAGGAAAGAACATTGTGAGATATGCACTGGAAAGACTACGTTTTGAAGTATTTTCTATTATATAAAACTCTAGTTTGAAAGGATATGATAAGGATGACAATTTATTACAGTATGTAATTTCTCCTAAAGCTATGCAGTATGATGCTGATAGTTCAAAGCAAAATTGTATTCTTTCTAATTTTTTTTAATACACATACAGTTTTTTCAACTCCAACATCGTCCAGCAAAACTTTCGTAACAAGCCACATCTGCAAGTTATTGTGACCAACCTTATTCTATAAACTAACACAAAACAAGAGATGGAAAGGATGGTCGCCGCAACACGGCCATAACAGATGCTTCGAACCTATTTACGTCCGCACATGTTTTGTTACAAGAAAAAGCAAAATTCAGAAGTAAGGCAAGACTTAACAAAAATATTATGAGAATAATAAAAGCTGGGAGAAATTTAATAAGCCACGTCCCTTTAAATGAATAAATGTTATAGTTATTGATAGTACAATTATATAGTTTCTTCATTGATACAATTATTTGTTTCATAATTATTGTGACCTAAACTAACAATATTTGATTGTTAGTCATGTTAGATTGTCAGACTCCATTATTTGAAGCTCGTACGAAGCTTAATGATTGATCGTGTGGAATTTTCCTTTTCCGTTTCTTGTCGATTTCCTCTTAGGTATTCTAAGATTCCATTCTTTGAAATTGAGGAGAGCTTTTATGAAATTTGTCTTCCAGCTATTAAAAGGATAAATTCTATGCCATGTATTACTGAGAAAACTTTCATTCTTCCTATTTAATATGTTATGCCCAATTATCACTTTATTGCTATACTACCCTGTAGAAACGGACTATATTGAAACTCTCCAATTTTTCGCAGTGTATTTCCTGTTTATTTTAGTGTAAACCTTATATACTTTTGTATTCACGTATAATAAAAAAAGTTTAAATTTAGGTAAACCATTAATTTTTATGGTTACAAATAGGTTACCTGTAATATATCGAAAATTATGTATGTAAATAAATAAATCTCAGCCAAACCGAAGTTGTCATAAGTCATTCCCAATTAGATAGAATAATTTATGAATGATCGAACCGGAAACCAAACCCCAGGTCTTTTTATTTAAACCTAAGCAATTTACCTACTGCACGACGGATCATACCATATTATGCCTATTAAAATAATAAATGTAAAACGTTGTCATTTTTGCTTCTATTTTTGTTTTTCTTTTCTGCTTAAACGGCTCAACTGACTTCAATGTATTTTTTTGCATTAATAATATACCTTCCAGGTTAAAAGATATGTTACATTCAATTACCTCTAATATAAAAAGTTAAACGTAGTTTGCTTCTTTATTTGTTTGTCTTTCTTTCGGGCTAATACAGCATAACGGATTTTAGTAAAATTTTACAAGCTAATGTTACACATATTAGATTAAAAGACAAGCCGTATATAATTATGCTACTATTTATAAAATCAGAGCAGCAAACGTAGATGTTTAAAGAATTATTACTGCGCTCAAAAACTAAATGCGTGGCTACTAATATTTAAAATTGGAACGTGTTACATTTTTAGTTAAGGTTCTCTCAGTTACGTTCAGTAAAGATCATCTCAGTAATAACAAATTTGTGTCTTAACTGCACTAGTTAACTGCTTTAATCCAGACTAGCATCTTAAGAAACGCTCGGCACACTGCACTACACCACAATATTAAAAGTAAAATCTGATAAATAATGTTCAAAATAAAATTGCCTCTTTACAATATAACTGACCTGATTCAAATTCGAGCTTATTTCTTGGATAAAAGTTGTTTACATTTTCTTTACACCACGCAGGCGGAAGTGCGGGCAAAAGTTAATTCTACATAACCCCCAATATGTCGTAATATTCTATGTTGAGCTAAACTTTTATAGTAACTTTTCGAATGAAATTTAAATATTTTTTTTACTTCACGAGATCAACTTTTTGAGTAACAATAATAGGCAAATACAAAATTGTTAACACATGAGTCGAGTCAACGTTCAACCCATGTCGATTCTCAAAAGCACGAGTTTTGTGTCATTGTCATTTATTGCACTATGCGAAAACCCGTTAAAGGTCCTTGATAGAATTCGACTTTATTTTTGTACGTAAAAATTTATAATTCGGTGCCACTAGCAACTCAAATTTAAAGAAGGATGTGTATCAGATACGATCTAAGGACAGTATCGAACATAATGTACAAATTAACTCAATTTTCGTCAATTGAAAACCATCAGTCGGGAATCATTAGTTTTATCCATTTGTATTTTATTAGCATCTCTGATACGTGATTCAAATTTAATACTCTCTGTGAAGATCATTTTATTCCGAGATCGAGTCTCCGCTAGAAATTCGTTTCTGAATCTTCTTTAATTTTTCTGCAAATAATGAAACTCATTATGCTTTTATCTGACATCAAAAACGCTGATCAAAACCATAGATTCACCCCACGTACATACAATCGATATATGTGAAAAATATTTATCGGAGACATGAATTTAATACACACGTATTCCCATATATTTCCCGCTACATAATGTATTTATTACTTTCCATTAATATAAATGGGCAGTAACTTTGTTTTATCATTTACTAGTTACTTGTGTTCCATTGAATTATTGCAAGTCGTAAAAATATATTATTTATATACTACGATATGAACTTGCGCAAAAAATTACTACGTGGCAAAAATGTTTAACGGTTAGTAAAAATGGTTCAGATATAAAGACTCTTTAATAATCATATGTGATAACTTGATTTAACTTATTACCGACTTGTACGTTGATACTATCCAATATGATATTAAATTATTCGAACTCTTTACTCAAGAGCTTGAATGGTATACTTTATGGTATACATTTTATGCGTTTCTGTTGTTCTAATCTACAAATGAAGGTACATATATTGTTTATTTAATTAGCCTGAATGTGCCAATAATGAATAACAGTAAGCGAAGAATCATACATGTATACCTAGCATACCCCATATTTTTCACTTAATAAAACGATAATGAAGCCACAAATTCTAGAGTTCATAAGTTGACAATTTAAAAAGCTCACATCATCGTTTAGTTTTTCATCGTCGTGCGACATAACGTTATCTTATAATTTCCATTTGACATAATACCGAATGTTTTAATAAATAAACTATATAAATTATCACCTGAATCAATACCAGTGTAATTATTATCTATTTGTGTAATTTCATTTTTCTTGAAATTTTAATTGTATTTATGACACTCGCCGTTTTTTGCCACTTTTCATACATTTTAGACGAAACATCCACTGAAATTTTTAGAATGTTCAGAAGATGAGCTTCAATTCTTGATAGTAAAAAAAATTTACTGCATTACCACTAGCGAGCGTGGCTTTATATTACAATAATTAAGTAGTTTTTAAACGCTGTTGATACAATATAATTATGCTTTAGCCTGTTGAGTTTTTATAAGCTTCAAAACTTTGGTATAAACTATTACTGACAAGCTGAAAACTACTTAGTAGCGCAAGTATTGCGTATGTAAAGTGGGGAAAATGTCCTTACAATATATCACATTTGTACCACTGACAACATTACAAGACCAAGAAAATATGTGAGGAAATGTATGAAATTTTTTTTAAGAAATTGAATTGAAATTTAGTGCTCTCTGCCCATAGTCGATAACATTATTGTCTTGACGACATGAGCCAAGCCAACTTCATTCAATTTTAAACTCGTCACCCTTTATCCATTACTCGTCCTTTGGCACTATGAAATATGTGCAGCAAAATAAATTTTAGTCGGGTCTTAGCGTCAAAACTTTGACCGAAATTCAATTGAAACACATGGTTAAAATTGCACAACGCTCGGTACGATGAGAGAGCTTTTAACAAAGGCAGGATGGCTGCCATAAAGATCAATTTTCCAAGTTTTCTTCAGGAATTCACTCAAAGATTTCTTTTCCCGTTATGATTTAAATATTCTATACAATTCGTAAGATTGATGAAATAGTTAATTTAAGTCTTAGAAATGTGTCCTATTGATTATTAATCTGAACTTTGTTTACAGTTTGATTAAAATTGTAATAAAATCAAAAGTCTGGTTATAGACAAATTTTCTTTTGATGCAGAAAAAAAAATTCAGGTAACGCAAACTTCATTTACACTTCCATTAGCAATCTACACTTTAACTCCATGAAATTTTTTGAGCGATACTTTTGGCGATAAGGTAGAATATTTAAAGGCTCTTTAGTAAAGCTGTTAAACAGAATTTTAAGAAAAACACAATTACTAATTTTTGTTTTTGAGCTTTAACAAGTATTCTTTTAATGCTCGTCAAGATGGTTTGAAATATTTTGTTTAACTTAATAAATCCTCAAAAAAGAAATAATGTTCCTGTTTTATAATTTTACTTGGGATAATACTTTCCACATCTATTCAAATTTTTACAACAATGTTTCCGAGGAAAAAGCCCGTGACAGAGAAATGATTTCACGAGAAGTTCTATTTCGGATGAAAACACGAAAAACTGAAAATGCCACAATTCCACTGCAACGTTAGATTAATTCTTTGGCGTTGTTTCATTTTTATAGTAAATTTTAAAGTGTTGACATCAGCGAGAGTAGTGGGCGCATGGTATTGAATCTGTCTAAATTGCCTTCATATTATTTAGAACAGTAAAACCTGCATTATGTTATGATTTTTAAAATGCCTTAAATATTTCAGTATCGACAAAAATATTATATATGTGAAATATATATGTATTTACTATGTATGTGAAATATATAATATTTCAACCCGTATTTATGTATTTTTATTTTATACTAGTTTTTGCCAAAATTATGTATAAAATGTTAATTGGGAAAAATGAAATTTCTTCCGTTGTTCCGGAAAAAGAAGATTTTTTTAAACATAAGATTTTTTTGACTGATACTGAACAGAGCAGCCACGTGTAGTGCTTCAACAACAATCAGCCGTCATATATGTTTCACTTGCTTTGACAATTTATCCAATAGTTTTGATATTTTAGTGGAGACGCTCGCGTTAATCATCGTTATAAGAACCAAAAACCCTGAAAATGATTTTTAAAACTTTTGTCGCGTCCTAAGTATTAGGAACTATCTAGAAAGTTGTTTACTAATGCAGAGTAATTTTCAGACAAGTAGTTTCCAAAAAAATTACTTAACAAATTTAAAAAACAAAGTGCAGACCAATGACTTTTGATCATCCATAGAACTTATAAAATCGTAAACACCAATCGTCTACCTGACCGTAGATCGAAAATATCTGGCTTTTGGTTCTTTTCGTACTCAATTCAAGAATCGGCTTGAAAATTACTTTAAATAAAATGCCGACCATGGCAAAGCATTCACCTCTAAATGGGTGACAATTTCAGTCAAAATAATTCTAAACTTCAAAAACTCGACTTAAAATAAATTAGACGCCACCGACTTCGTATAGTTTTGAAGAGAAAGAATAAAAATTTGTATTCAAATTATTTTAAAGCTATTTGTAGGATACAAGTTTCAAATACTAGTTTCTTTTCAATAAACGTAAGTAGCAGATGAATTAAACGATACGATTACACAAAATTACAGGACTGAACTTTTTACCAAAATAACTGCGGCCATGCTCGACATTGAAATTCTTTTATTCTGTCCCTACGTAATAAATATTGAGTATGTCATTGGTTCCTACGGAGATCAGTTTATTTTGCCATCAGAAACGAAGAGATGATCACAATCAACGCCCGGTGAAAATGATTATTATTTCTCAGGTTATTTCACTTCAGGTATTTTAAAGGTTCCAGCAACATTTGACCAGGCGCTATCGTGATGAGAAATATTATGTATATTCTCCCATTTCACCCGTTCTTCGACTGAAACACGATTTAAAAATTTTAACTGAAATTCAGAAGTTTTAATTGAACTACACTTTTCTTGGCTTACCGGATATACAGCATAATTGGATTAAATATTATTACTAATAAATGGCTGCGCACTGTAGATATCCTCTAAAAATATATTAAGTTCTGATCAAGGAGTAATGTAATTAGATGATTCAACACATGAAGTTTTCAATTTGTTTTAAATTTGCTGGTTTTTTCATATCGTTGAATATTGCAGTTTCTAGGAGGGAGAGGATTATTGTGTACATTTTTAATAATATCTCCAGTCAATTTTACATAAATTAAAAAAATAGATTTAGAATCTCTGTCACTTTCTCTTTCAGCTGGATACTCCACGAGATGTATAAAATTAAAAAAATATATCACTTTATTAGCTTCTACCAAAGTTTCTCTTTTTGAGTATTCTGACATATATTTGGTTAATATGCTTTAAAAACATGCCAAGTTTCACGTTTCTTTGTCAAACGATATCTGAAAATAGCGTGGATATTTTAAATAAAGTATAAGTTTTGGAAAAAAAATTTGTAAACCATGTAATTTTTTATTTTAACTGCAGTCCCGTAAGACAAATGAATATGAAATTTGGGGGTAGAGGGTCGAATTAATTATTCAAAGTATTTTTTTTAATTCTATGTGCAGTGTGGAATATCGTTCACTAGTTAAAATAGTTAGTGTTAATGGTTTGAAAAAAGTGTTTTTCCTAATTCAAGTAGCATATTTAAAAAAAAAATACACAAAAATATGCAAAACAATTTAACACCTCCCTTTCTTTCAAAAATGACTAAATCTAAAATTACTAAAAAAACTGGGTTTTTAGAAGCCAATATAAAGGTTGCAAAAAAATGTGACGACGATTCGAAACGTCATGGTATTTAAAATTTCCGTATATATATATATATATATATATATATATGTATATATATATATACCCTTCTACTTACATTATATTAGGAAGTCAAGGTTAGTGATGACTTATGATAAATAAAGTTATATCTTTTCAAACTTGGTAGGATTTTATTGATTAAAAATTCGTTAAATTTTACGGTGAAATAGAAAAAGAAATATGCAATAAAATACATGCACAACATTAATAAAAAAATAAAATTAATTGTAAGAAGTGCACCAATGTCCATTAGATTTCAGAAAAAAATCTGGAAAAAGAGAAGTTTAGCAAAATCTACTTTTTCTCTAAGTTAAAGTCCTTTATCTATATTCGCCTGGTTCTCCAGCTTCTGATTTTTTCAAAAATTTTTTATTAAGTTTTCTTAACATTAACATTACATAGACATTTTTTAAACGATTAAGAAAGATTGGAAGTTTATATTTAGTATCATGTATTGTGATATTTAGTATAAACATGCAACCATTCTTAATCGTCTGGGTCATTTCAAAGTTACACCATAAAACTTCCCATTTCATTTTTATTTTGTTCATTTTTAATAAAATCTCTACTTATCTATTTGTAAACATATCATAACTAATTAGTACACTGTGGCAATAAAAAGCCTTCATTTAGAAATATTCATATTATAGTGTTTAATTTTTAAAAGTAAGTATCTCGTATCCAAAATAAGTCGTTGTGGGAAAATAAAGTCTATTTCAAGTTGTCATCATATTATTATAGATATGTAATTAGTGAAATTAATTTTAATTTATTTCAGGTTTTTTATACTTTGGAAGAAGCGATATTTTTTGTGTTTTATTTTTTACGAAAGAAGCTCAGTTTTCCCGCAAAGGGCATGGGAGAAAATCTATTCAAAATTGCACGTCAGCAAGCCCAATTAAGGTTTTCATTATTTTTGGTGAAAAGAGATCCACCCTCGGATTTTAAACAAAATGCTCACATAATATTATTACCAACCTTTGAACACAATGGATAAATACCTCCCCTCCGAAAACTAACATTGAATATTGCCAACTCATACACGGTCCTAAATCGGCCTAATTGCTGGGCGGGCATTTTTCTTTCCCTTTCTGCTCTGCCTTTTTCGCGGCGCTCACCTCCCTGTAGATTTTGTTTGATTAATTTTGCTTCAAAAAGATTTTTCTTCACAAAACAAGTATTTTTTCTTACCCTTGCAAGTCGAGAGATTTAATAAACTTTTCGATTCGCAAACTCTCTCCGGGTTATCGTCATTTATTGACTGAACTTTTCTGGGCTGGAAGGCTGATCGTCAATTTACTAAGAATATATGGTGATCAGTGCATTTTTTATCTAGCTGAAAGCAAATGAGATGTTTCTCTTCTAATTTCCTTATTGAAAAGTAATCAAAACGAATTAGATCATAAAACGGGCAAGAGTAAAATGGATTCATGCACTGAAAGTCGCATTTATTTATATTCTAAAAAAATTATTTAGTAGGAATGTTATGAGTGAAAATATATACTTAATTTTATACTTAAAAAAAGAGAAAAAAAAGCGAGTGTTAAAAACAGTATCTGTTATTTTCGTGAAAATATTAATCAAGTATAAACCCTCCATCTTATCAGCAATGAAATCCACATCCACACTCGACTCAGATTCTTGAGTTGAACGAGTGCACTAATTTTGCCTATATTTACGGTAGTTCTGCATATTAGTTTTAGACCCATACGGGTATTTTTAGTATCATTGTCTTTGGAATAGTGGTACTTTGCTTTTACATATAACGATATTTCGTCTTGTGGTACTTTGATTTTATATATCATATATTTCATGAAAATTGAGAACTCTTCGAACTTTTTCAAATGAATAGCTCCGTATTTTCCTGAGTTTTTTAGGTTCAGAATTAAATTTATGGATATAGTTGGGACACGTACACTTTTCTTTAATACAATACTTGGATCACTCGGATCGTTTATCTATAATTTGATATATGATTCAATTTATGAATACGTCTCGAATCTGTAATGTCAAAAATTGTGAGTTAATTTTGAATGAGCAATTCACGATACACGACCACCAAGAAGATTGGTGAAGCACTAGTAAAAACTGTCATCCTTCCTTTATGGAATAAGATAAAAGTTTGAGAAGAAATACAATTTGTACTTGTTTCCACAAAAAGTGTGACTCACTTGGGCACCAAATTTGGAAGCAATTGCATCTCCAAACCAGCATCAAAATTTTAATCCACTAGAGTAACTAAAACTGCGGTCTAATTGGTGAACCAGTAAAGCTCATTTAAGGATCACCTACAAAATCACGGTTTCAAGACCGTCTAAAACTCTTGGCATTAATTATTTTTAAAATTATATTTTACAATTTTTTTATTTTTGTCGTTAAACATCGTGAGCAATGTTGCTAATACGGTGCTATGAGTCAAACCTATAATTTTTGATGGGTCGATCCTAAAATTTTCCATTTTGAATGCGCGTTTATTAGCTAGACTTATTTATGTAATGGAATTTGCGAGACTAAATTTCAGGCACTTCTAATGTGTATTGACATGAAACTTGGTAGCTGCATATAGGTCTGATGATAATATGATAATCATATAAAATTATTAAAAAATGTTTAGTCTAAAACAAAAATAAACTAAAAAATAATGGAATTCCTAAATTTTATTTTCACTCACTTTCAGAGATCCGAATTATTTAAAATTGTCAATTTCTAAAAGAGAAAAACAATTTACCGTCTCAAAACAAAAATAAAAGATTAGGGAAATTTAAAATAATTTACCAGTATAAAAAAATGAAAAAACACGTTTTTACAAAATATTGCATTAAAAAGCAAAAAGTGAATATCTAACCTGTGTACGCTGTGTACTCGATGAGAACTTTAGCGTCAGCCATGTTTGTTATTGAGTATAATGTTTAAGTTTAAAAGCGTTGGTCAATTTTTTTAAAACCAAATAATTTTGCTTCTCAAATTATTATTAAGAAAATGAAAATGCTTAGAATTTTAGACATCCTTCGTGTAACTACTTTAATATAACCTATTGTTTAATGCAGTCTAGAGTTTCTTTTCTTTTAATATCCGTTCGCATAAGGAAAAGCGGAGTAATCGAGTTATGAAAAGGAGAAAATTGTCTGTTCCGTCCTATGGGAACCACACTCAGTTTGAGGAATGCATGGTATGAGTTAGCACATGCTAAATTGAACTAATAGATTTTTTTTTTAGAGGCGATACTGCATAATCAAGTGGAAACCCGATGAACGTCAAAAGATATGTAACATATCTTTCAGGATACATTTCTTATAATGTTCATTAGGTTTCCACTTGATTATGCAGTATCGCCTCTAGGTTTTGAGGTAGCTTATATGTGAATTCAGGTTATGATCTATCTTTAAGCCATAATTTCCATAGATTCGAGGAGAAAGCACGGAATCATGGAATAATAAATAGCCATTCATCTATCCGAATATTGGCATTCGTAATATTAGTTATGATTCATATAAATTGCTTTGAACCTCGCCTGGTCCTAAAAAACGGAGCGTAACTCTTACAGTTTCCTACATGTAGAAATGTTCCTTCGAACACTCAAAATTCATTACGAGAGACGACTGGTTCCAAAGAAAGTTCAGTTGTTTAAGTCATATGTTAAATAAGTCATCTTATGTAAAGTTACTTATTGGCGCCTTTTTTTATTTTGGATTTTGTAATAACAACGTTAAAGGGCAGAAAAGATTATTTCTAGACAAGCCGACACAGATATAATTAGCGAACGAAAGAGTTTCAGTGCAAACCTTTTATTAAATTTTAACTCAGTACTAAAGCCTTTAAGATAGTTTGCAGAATAATAACACAAATAAATCAACCATTATATTTTTTATCGGAAAGTGCGTAAGATAGAAAAAAAAATTAAATTAAAGCTTTTAGTATAAACGAACGCGATATAAGAGATAATTGGCGATGAAAATCACTTTCATGAATCTAAAATGTGACAATAAAAACAAAATTAAAATGTTACGTGATACAACCAAAAATTAATAAATAACTATGCATTGTTTGTTGATTTACTAATATAGTATCCAGTTTTGTATTTATACAGCGCTCAACTTTTTTTAGAACATACCCTTGGTATACAAATTTTTCTGATACAATATTAATACGTTTGTCCATAAAAATTATTAAAAGAAAAAGTTTCTACAAAACGAGACGAACTTCATTTGTTTTTATATGCAGAACACACCAAGATGGTCAACAAACGACACTGTTTGATGTTTCAATATTCCCTGTAAATTGATTGAAATGAAACGTTAATACGTGTATGAAGTATTGACTAATTAAATGTTGTGAAGCGCAATTTTTTATGAAATATAAAATAGATACCCCCGTCTTCTGGTTTGTAAACTACACATTTATGTTTGTTTATGTAGATACCCCCGTCTTCTGGTTTGTAAACGAAACATTTATATATGTTCAATTAAAGAAATAAGATAATTTAATCTATAAATCAATTTCCTCTTAATTCGCTTACGTTTCACATTGTTCAAATATATTACCTCACTTAGACACAAATTTGTAAACAAATAAAATAGTAAATGAAAATAAAAATATAAAAGTACGCATTATTTTGTTTAAATATGCCAATATAGTAAAAACAATGTCAACTTTATCTGTATAATTGGCAACGTCTTTATATTTTGTTCTGGTTATAACTTTAGTTCCACTAAATGAACTTTGATCCGGTTTCTGTCAGAGAAAATTTATGGGGAAGATTTTACTTATTAAACATAAGTGTTGCGGCTCAAGTTGCAGAGCTTATAATAATTTTGTGGTGTGTGAATACGGTGAATACAGTTTCTGTGCCGACAGAGCTATATGAAAATTGTTGTCTCTAACAAATTTATATTCATTCTCAATGGCCGGCGACGGGATTTTCTCCATAAGCTATCCCGGGCACCTAGTAATGAGCTATATATGAAAAATTTACGTACGAAATTTAACCAGAGCGTTTGCATCCATATATATGGAATACCAAAAATAGCTCTCCCTGTCGTCATTAAACGCATGGCGGTTTCCAAATCTGACTTTCGCCTTGGTTGGTGGTCATTTTTCATCCCGTCAGTGACGAAACTAGATATTAGAAACCAGCCAATTATTTACGGACAAACGTCCACTAAAACTTCCTTGTCTACAATTACCAGCCTCCCATATGCACGGAAGTAAACAATATTAAGAAAGGGATTGACCTTATTTTTTTGGCGTACTCTGTTCGATTTAATAAACATTTTAAATAATTTGGCATTTTCCCGTATTCCTAGCCAGATTAAGTGCATTGTTGAGGTAAATTTAAAAAAAGATATTCATTCATCATAATTTTAAATTAGAATTTTAAATTAAAATAGAATATTAAATACATTCACAAGTTACCTTTAGAGAGTAAAATATGGTCATTGACTGAATTTTATATAAATACCGCGAAAAATTTAATGACTTATTAACTAATTTTGCCATTCAAATTAATTTTAATAATTGATATATTATGTACTTTTATATTGTGTTTACTACGAATAGAACTTTATATTATTAACAATTTGTCGTTAAATAATTACTTCGATATATATATATATCATGAGTAGTAATAAATATTTCAGTTTTCAATTGAACACTTGAAAATAGTGATTAATTTTGGTCAAGGATTCCTTTTTTACTATATGGCTATGAACCCTAAAACATATACCTACAAGCAAACACAGGTAGGTATACATTATTAATGAAGAGCATATGATATGGAAGGAGAAAAGAAGTCAGGTATTAAAAGAGATTGGGGGAGGTATAGTTTTTTGAGACAGTTCCCAATATGTATTAAGAGGGGGCATTTCGAATGCGTCTGCCTGTAGATTACTCAACAACTATTTCTAACAACATATTTA
The DNA here is from genome assembly GCA_039881145.1 of Druceiella hillmani. Taxonomy (NCBI): domain Eukaryota; kingdom Metazoa; phylum Arthropoda; class Insecta; order Lepidoptera; family Hepialidae; genus Druceiella; species Druceiella hillmani. The sequence goes on along the minus strand of JAYKKI010000078.1, from coordinate 10,314,685 downwards.
ATGAAATTTCATTGAAGGTGCTATGATGATTGAGAATGAGAAGGGAGAAAAGTTTTCAAAATATATACCAAAGTCATGAGTGCTCAGGCAATAAGTTTAATTTGCTTTAATTTATAAAAAGAACTGAAGGTATTCAAAATGCAAAAGAAAAGTAAAAAAATATCAAGATTACGGCAGCTCCAAATCGTTAACCATTTGAAGCGAGACCTAAGCTTGGAAATGTGATCATATTTTTATCATCAATTTTGAACTAAATGCATGAATTTTGGAGAAGACCTAGTTTATTCTGTCTAAATCAAATATAGAAGTACATTCCATAATCATTGAGGAAAAATGAACAATATTCGTGAAAACGGTAGCATTAATTTATAACTATAAATTTACTTATTTCATTTTTCTTTGTCCTGTGTTTTTTTAGATTAAATAATTCGGTTATGAATTTGTTATTTGCCTTAATAATAGGTAGTAATTATTACTCATGTGCTCCTTCTAATAAACACTTTTCATTGGATACTTTGACGAACGGCAAGTTTTAAATATGAATTCGTCCTAATTAAATAAATTGATTCATTTAAGAACATTTTTATAATTAGTAACATCTGCTTCCAAGAAATTGAAAAACATTGATTATGAGAACTTTTACGTTTTAATCGAAAACGTTACTACAACAAAAGGTTACGTGAGCTTCCGAAATATTATTCATTACTTTTAATATTTTTTATTCTCAAACGTTAGTGGGATTAATCTCAAAACGAATATTAGTAATAAAATCCACATTATGAAATCAAAAAATATGTGTCAAATTTCGACGTTAACACAAACCTCTTAAAACATTAATACATTTTTTTTCACTACGTTGAAAGATGTACAAAACCTTTATCGAATCTGGATTAATTACTGATCTGAATTAATTACCTGAAATTTTATGTGTTATCCGGCCTTAAGTGTTTTTACGACACCCAATTTGATTTTGAGCACTATTCCAGATTATTTTTTATTAAAATTTTCAGCTAAAAAATTGTAGATTTAATGAATGACTCATCACTAGCTTTGCACAATATATAGATATGACACCCTTTGGCCTAATGAAAGCATTTTAAATAATTTTTGATACCACCTTTGTGGGTTATGGGTTAGAAAAATCACTAAAAATTCGTAGTGATATGATTAATGATTATGGATTTCTAGAATCAACCTCTATATGGGAATAAATGACGTAAAAATCTATTTCAAACAAATCTATTAATACATCATAAGATCGAACCTGATTGATTTAAGCTCAATTTGATTTTGTGACTCAATTTGACGTTGTAATTAAGAAGGAAAATTTAAAGTGGGTACCTATTTAAATTTTTGACGAACTTGTAAAGCAAAGAAAACCTCAAAACTTTTAAAATAATTTTGAAGGAATTCGACTAATATACCAGCTTCGGAAATAAGTAATAAATGTTCTTAAAATGTCTTTAATATTTAGGAAACTTCAAGAATACCATACAATTAAATAAATTTAAATATCGCGCTACTTCCTTCAATAACAATTATAATTTTACTACTGATGAGTCAACATTGGAAAAATACGACGATAAAACCTACATGCGTCACTTCTTGCTTTATGAATTTCAAACTGATCAGTCTGCAATAAAAACAGCAAACAGCATATGTCAGAAAGCAGCCTATCAGAAAGTGTATCTAAAGTTACTCCCAATGCTGTATCTAAAGTTATTGAAAGACGGTGGTACCAGCGATTCATTTGTAATTATTTCAAGTTAAAGGAACTTTCCATGTCTGACCAACCAATGGATTTTATTATTGACAAGTTAAAGTTATTAAATGAAAGAATATACCATGATTTCAAAGCACGCTTTGGCAACACAATTTGAATACTCTCGAGGTAGAGAAGAAAAACATTTACACAATTTAGGCAAAGTTTAAAAATATATTATTTAATATTCCATTAGGTCAGTGAGGATCGAGTCAATTGTTGTTGAGACGTGTGATACATCTTTTATCTTTTCGGCATGCATTAAAGTGGTAGAATCATTTTATCATTGGGAATAAGAAGTAGATTGTGTATTTTAATAATTTTTTTTTGGAAATTGATGGAACTTTATATTGGTTAACACTTGCTAAGAACAAAATTATTACTACAACAGTGCACTGCAGCTAAGTCCAAAATGAACTCCGTGAGAAACGTTCACAAAACGAATAAATGTTTACTCCGCCCGAACTAAATAATATTATTTAGGTCAATAAACAATGGTTTGTTTAAAAAAAACTAAGCGAATCATCTCCTCAGTTAGTGTCAGGAATTCAATGCGAATTTTTGAAATCGAAACCTGCGAAATTCTATTCACACTTTGGTAAATAGTTATCTATTTGGATAGGTGGGCGATAATGATTAAATATATTCATTATGACCAGTTACAATAAACTGTGATACGCTCGTATTATTGTTCTTTCAAAAAGCTATCTATATAATTGCCAAAGCATTATTTATTTCCAACTAAATACCTAACAAATTTATTTAAAGCAATATGTAGTTTTTAAAAAACATTTATTAAAAAAGCAAATATTTAATTACTTCTTTGTGAAAAAACTTACCATGGATCACATCGTTTCCATTGTTTTCTGCCTGGCCAGTAAAGCAATGTTAACAGAATTCGCGGAACGCCGGTCGGCTTATTGTGAACCCGATTATCAGCCTCAATCCCGAGCAGTAATTAGAAAGAAAAGCGTATTATCGGAAAAAGGATTAATTAAGTCTCCTGCATTTGATATGGTATTTAGTCGTATAAGGCACAGTGTTTGACGTAATTCCTGTTTTTTGTGCAATTAAATACTGTGGAAATACTGACGGCAAAATACGTTGAATAGTATTAATCTATTCCTGAATCGCGAGAGTGAACAACTTGCTACAAGGAAAAGAAAATGACAATTTGGTCTTTAATAAAGACAGGCAACAAAAATATAATGACTGTGACCCATAGAGACCGGGATACGTATTGGTGGCGAGCGTAGTATCATATTCCGCTTTGACAAATTACTGTAACAATGTAGTCGACTAGGATGAAGACCAACTCTTCATATCTTGAACTTATACATAATCTGTCAACAAAAATGAGGGGGTATGTATTGAAATATTACCACAAAAAGTATTTAATTATTTTAAAAGACAAGGATATCGATAGTTTTTAATACTTTATATTGCATTCAGTCTTGTAATAAAATAGCCTAACTTGTTTCCAAATTGTAATTAATGTTTTACACCGTCAAAGTTTCAGATTTTAATTATATAGGTACTGTTCATTTAACTGTATAAATTAATAGACTAATTATTCCTATCTCTATTACAAATTAAAACAAACTTTCTAAATGTATAATTAAAAATTGTCACTTTCTATTGAAAAATATTTACTATTAACCTTAGACAAACAAACCTAATTTTACCCTAATGACGAAATAAATACTTGTAAATAAATTACTTTAAGTTTTTAAACTAAAAAGTTCTTGGAAACAAGGAAGATGGTAACAAATTTGAATGTTCAAAACGCACGGCTAGACTGCAGAAGAATATGAGAAGGTGATAGCATTATAAAAATTACATGTTTGTTAAAAGAATATAAATATGAAACAGAAGAATAGATATCGAAATGTAGAAGGTTTAAAGTTATGGCAGATGGATATAACAAAATTTAACCAAACCTAGACTGCAAACAAAGAATGTTTATAACGTCAGCTATCAGAAATAAGTCGCCATTTTTTTTCTTCATTGAGAGTAAAATGGCCGTAGGTACACCCCATATAATCTTCCTCTTGATGCTACCCTAACTAACAAATAATCCATGCGCATCCACACATATCCGAACGCTATAGAAGTTGCAATTTCAATACACGGAGATATAATACTGTCACACATAATTTATATTATCTTCATTATTTCTGTTATTTAAGTTACAACGGACTAAATATAGATATTAAATAAATGTTATAAATTTAATTAATGTCTATAGTATTTATAAAATCTGATCAAAAAATTGGAAAGAAATTAAACGATTACCCGGCCATAATCTTTTGAGAAATTCATGATATTTCAACTCCCTTGAAAGTAATACAAAAATATCTATATGAAAAAATTACAGCGTACAAATAAAATAATTATCAAAGGGAAGAGAAAATTATAAGGACTCCCAAATTTTATTTTTATTAGAATTTTCTTAGCCACTTTCCCAGAAACCGTATGATAAAGAAACGTAGAATTTTGGTACGGTCATAAGGCGTATTAATCCGAACATATTAAAAAAGTTACAATGAAATGTAAAGTAACAGAATTTTTTATATCTGCTTCCGCCCTCTCCACTCTGTTACCAAAACTACTGAAATGATAATTACGAAAAAAATGCTTCAAATGTACTAAAAATTTTTAGCAATGATTCAAAATCTCATGACTTTTTGGAAATAACCAATAGAGTTACGCCTATGAAAGATATTCTAGGCAATTTATTTACGCATTAAAAATAACATTAATGCTGGTAAACATTTTATTTAAAACTTGGATTTCAGTTCATTAAATCCTAATAAATTATGTAATGTGAGGAACTGAAATATCTGTATCTAAATGTATTCACAAATTATTGTTTAATAGAGGGAGAGCAAGATTAATTGTTATAGTCGAAGTCTTATAATTTCTAAAGCCCTTCAATACATTGAAAGAACTAAAAACTATAAATTACCACTTACTACAGGAATGTATTTTAATAAAACTATGTCTGAAAAGATTTCGATCGACTTCGAGCTCTTCCATAATCTTTTCGTAGCCTTCAATAAACCTTAATAATAACTAAAAAATTCTTATTTACATATAACATATTTCGTCTTGACCTCAGAAATAAGGCTCTGATTTTTTAACTTATTTCTTTCAGTGTAAAAAGAATATTATGCATATTCTTTCACTTTATATTTTAAAAATTACTTTTATTACAATTACAATTAATCACAACACAAAATTATAATTATATAGAGCATATGGACAAAAACATAATTATTTTTGCCTTTTTTAAACATATAAACCGCAAAACTACTAGTTACTCATAACACTAATTGCAAACGCAATAGTTATTCAAAGCACAGTTACAAGGAAATGTTCCGAAGTTAAATTAAAATGCCCCAACTTTAATTAGAATGTTTTTTGTATTTTTTAAAGAAAATTCAAAATTTGTTAATTCCGAGTTTATCAAGAACCGCCAGCCAAACCTCTAGCTCTGTCTAGTTCAATTTCCCATTCGTCGTATTAAACCAAGGAGCAATTATTACAGTTGTTTAAAATTATGGAAACCTCCAAAATTAAAGCTTCTTAAAAGTATCATTCAAGATGAGTCATGTCGAAAATTAAATTTGATCAAATAAAAAAAACGATATGTAAATAAAAAAATTGACGAAAAGTATCTTGCATATATTTGGCGTTAATTTTGTAGAAATTCATTATTCACAATTAAATGAAACTACGTGTTGTAGTATAATTTATACTTGAGTAGAAATAATACTACATCACGTAGTTTCATTTAATTGTGAAAAATGTCATGAAATTCCATGTATATTTCGTACTCAACAAATCTTCGTCCTGCTGAGTATCATTCTGCTTCATCATCACACAGAATCACAAATCAAAACTGAAAAAAAAATGGACCAAAAATTATTTTTACCAAATAATTTACAATAGCATTCAAACTCCTATAATGACCTGAATAGCTGTTGCCAAAAAAAAAAGAAAATGAAAAAAAGTATTCAAATTGACGACGGCCATATCTGATTAAACCGCCCGCCTTTCTCATTTGGATGGTCGCCCTGTGATTAAGCTAAGCTTTAGCGTAAGTAGGTCGGTTTATAGCATTTTTACTTTTTTAAATTCACTGAGTTATTTAAGCTTACGCAGGTAAACTTTTTTAACAATTATAAATGCCACATTTAATTTTTCTTAGTCTTATAATATTCTTTTTTGAAAAGAACTTTTGTAATGGAGCATTTGCAATACGTTGCAACAATAAAGCGAACGTTCTTATCCTAGAATAGAAATAAACTAATTTAGAAAAGAGTATGAATATATACGACTAACGATACTCTGTGTGATCGTCATCCACTCAATTCCCATTTGACCTTTAAACAGAATCAGTCACATTCGGTCATCGAAAACTTACTATAAACATTTTTTAAGATTCATTTGAAAATATCCAGAAGTGTATGTATTTTTCTTCCTGTTATTTATGACTCGATTTTCTTTAATTCCTATTTTATTTTACTTACTTTAATCTTTAAATATTAATGTTATTTATTAATAAATATTTTCAATTAATTTTTAATCTTGAGAATTATAGGGAGTGGGGATTTTTTACCGTGTTTTAAAAGAAAACCGAAAAGAATTCTAGATGAGCCTCTAATTCATAAACACGTACTCAAATTATAAGTGAATTTCATTTGAAAATATCCAGAAGTGTATGTATTTTTCTTCCTGTTATTTATTACTCGATTTTCTTGAAGCATGAAGCATGCAAGTCATCTGGGATAAAGGTTTACAAGTAAGTGCTTAACTGTGCGTTTTTCTGTAATACAGCAAGAGGGACGCGATGAAAATATGACTCGACTAGAGAAGTTTTAAATCATTGAAATCAAACTTTGTAGATTCAAAGCTGATAGAATAACATACTCAAAAACATTATGAATTAAAGTCAAGGCACAAAATGGAATATCGCCACAATGCTGATTATTATCGTAAGCTGAAATGTTTTATCGACTTCTTGTAAACTAATTGAACCTTAGAAGCAAAATTGTAAGATCAAATTCTAAATAAGTTTCTATTAAAAACGGTTTGCTCTGAATCGCTTTATCTATACTAATGTAAAATTCAATGTGTCGCTTTCTGTTTCCCGGTCTTTTTGATTTGCAACTTGATTGAAATAATATCATAATATAGCAAATATGATATACTAATGCATAAAAATACGCTCCAATAATTTACAAAATTGTTCCAGCTATACACAAAATACACTACATAATAAAAATAGTTAATTAAAATGTGGACTTTTAATACTCAGTATGCGGCGAGCGTGGGAGAGAGGAGTTTTAATTGTTCACTATTTTTTTAAAGTAATATTCAAAAAAAAATTATATGAAGAAATTTAAAATAATAAATGGTTTAAGTGAAATTTAACTTTGATAGCTCCTTGTCCCAAAAATGATCGTGTAATAAATTTCTATTCAAGTACATTCCTGATATTTCCACTTCGAACATAAAAGAAACTGATATCACTAGGCCTACCATAGAACTGAGCAAGCATTTGGACACTATTCGAATATATTAGCTTTTCGTGGTTAGAAAATAAACGAAACCTCTCAAGAAAAGTTTCTACGTCTCAATAATCATACGCCCGAATACGTCATCTACTCAATAACAACCGAATAATTTGAAATATGTTACAATCGTTTTGGTCAATATTTTATCAAGTAATGGTTTTTATTGTCTATTCATTTGCATTTATCGACGGATCTGCTACTATTCTGATGGTTCTTATGATTCACATTATGGTCAGAAATATGGTAATATATAATTATACCGAAAAACATTTTTCTGTTTGAATTACGTTCAAAACATAAAGGCCAAATTTATCGTTTTTATACACGGTCCCAATAGCATGTTGTTTAACTTTGAAAATAACTCACGTAATTTGATGTATCTGTACAAATAATTATATATATCTACTCCTCTTTTGTACCATTTTCACCCCATCGAGGTAAATGGATGAATTGAAAAAAAAAGATAATAACAATCTAATTTCACTAAATATTATATACCTGTATCTTTAGATATGGGTATATAACATTTAGTGAACAGAAAGGAATAGAAGACAGTTTGAGGAAAAAGTAGCGTACGTGATTAAGCAGCAATGGTGCAATAGAATGGCATTCTAAGAAAGGTTTTTGTTGTTTCTTAATATATTCTGCGTGTTTCGGGATAAAAATTCTTTATATATTGTTTTGTCACAGGATCTATTGGAGTGCAATTTGATAAGGATTGATCCGTTATTCTGCATTAATAATATTAGCATAGTCATATATTACTGATTAACCGAGTTGGTTTGCGTTAACATTAACCTATTCAAAATAAAATGTTCGCAAACATATTTGTGCATATAAACTACATACAAGTTACTCAAAACAGATTTATATATTTCATAAAATTGATGTAATTTCGCTTTTAAGTTTAAAGGTTAACTTTTTGAGAAAACAAAAATTAATTTTATAAATTGTAACAATTCCAGTCATAAGCGATATGAATTTAATTTATATTAATACTACAATATTCGGAATAAAACGTTCCTAATAAAAATTCATACAAATATGAATTACATGTAAAAGTAAATTAAAATCAGTTTTACCATTTTCCTAAAAGTTACATAATCCACCTTTAAGTTTAAAAAAATTTTAGGACCTGTCTTTAACAAGTCCTAATATTTTTTGGAAAAGAGAATTTAATTGTTTAATTGCAGGCATTCAAATCATGAGCGTCATGAAATTAGTTCGTAATTAAAATTACCTTATCCAGAATACGATGTTCTCAGTAAAAGCACGTTATATCTTCATGGAAGATATAACGTGCATGTCAGGGTCACTTAAATACAATGTCACAACATTATTAGGCATCCGAACGTTGACATTTTGGAATAGAAAATCATCCTAATAATTATAGTAGGTTCAATCAGTAACTTTATAAATGGAATTTATATTTAATTGTTTTATATAATAACCTCGAAAAATGTAGTTTTTAGCATTTAATACCTGAAGGGAAAAGGTTTAGGTCACTAACGTATCCGTCCATCTGTTACAATCGCTTTTCTCGACAAGGATTAAACACAAAAAACTTGGAGTTTGGCAGAGTTATAAAGCATATTGACCAGCATATTTTCCATTAGTTAATACACGAAAGTATTTATATTTATGATATTTTTAAAGCAAGAAATAAATTAATATTAAATAAAAATTAGTGTATTTTGCGTGGTATCAATTGCCCCTAATTAAAATATTGGCTTGGTTACATATAACTACGGTAATATTATAATTTGGAGAAAAAATTATATGAATTGCAAACGTTTTTCAGAATTTACATAAAGTAATATTAGAGACATGGTTGATAATTTCCACGTCATGTTTCTTAAAAACCGTTTTAGGTAGAATATCGGGTATAAAAGGCGAATGTGTCTACACATAGATCATGCCTATTCTGAGTACTTCAGTTGGCACCAATATAAAGCTGATTTTTATATTAGTCCAAAATGCGAAAATTACGGTATGGCTAAGTAATATTTATATATATATATATGGTATAAGTTAGTAATATTTTTAGTAAATATTTTTATGTGCGGAATGGCTGTACTGATTTCAATGAATGAAGTTTATATAATGTAATTATTGTATTTGTAAGCAAGACTCATTCTTGGAAGAATTAACAATAATACATGTTAATGATAACATTAATGGAAAATTACATATTTCACTAATTTCGTTTAAGAATTTTAAAAGTTGTGTTTAACACTTAAATAATAAAACACAATTTATAGGATTCACCTAAGCAATTTTGAAAATAACGGCTAGTGAGAAACTTCTTCCTTCAATTCGACAAACTTCTTTTCCCACTTAATGTTAGGGTATCCAAGCTGATAATTGGCGAGCCCCAATGTTCCTTTAAAATAAATCTTTGAAGTAAAAATCGGCTGAGTTCTTGCCAACGCCGAATACACATAGCTCCCCACTACGATCGATATGCATATTTTAAAAAAACGGTAAATTGCGAATCTGGGCGAGGTTGGTGTCAAACGGAAAGTTTTTGTACCCTGTAGTGATATTACTTTATTTATCATAAGCAATCGTGAATATGGACTTCTCAATGCAATAAATATTTAATAGTTTCTAATATATTGAAGTAAGCGGAACGTATACACATTGACACGAATATCCAAAAACTGGGATATCTGGAATCATCTTAATGGTTTTCCTACAATATTTGCATTTGCATTAGAAATTCTGCTTTTTCATAATTTTAGATGCAGTTGTTTCTTAAATAAGGAGGAAAAAAAATATTTTGCGTATTTTTCAACACATGTCTAAAATATATATATATATATATATATATATATATATATATACATATACATATATATACATATATATATATATTATATATATATATATATATATCCAAAATCGCAAAAAAAATATTTGAACGCCGTTATAGCCAATCCTTTCAAACGATACCCCACTCTGCATATGGATTTAAAAAAAGTCCGTGTATTTGATTTGCCCCTCTAAAACTTTCATACAGTAATTTTTGAGTATTTGCTATTGAGAAATATTTGGGTTATTATTGTGCCAAATTTCTAGTTTGTACGTAGAGCGGTTTCTTAGAAAAATGGCTATAACGCACGAACTGATAAGCAAGTGAGTGATATTAAAAAGGTTTCGTTTTCTCATTTGAGCCACGAAATACCAATAATATTATTCTATAGACACAACTAAATTGCTACATTTAAGCATCTCAACTTAATACAAGCAATGGGAAAAACAAGTCTGCTAAATTTATATTGCCTTTTTACTTTTATATCATTAAGCACACTCAGATAAATAATGAATAGTAAAATACCATATCAAAGTAGGATGTTTAGGATGGACGGCGCTAATTATCAATTTGCTCATACTATCGAAATCTGTCCGCGTATCAATAACACTCCCGAACATATTCGCAAACAACATATTAAAATTACATGGAACATCACAGTCCCTGAAGAAGTAATATTTTTCACAGAATTGAGGTAAATATACCAATCAAAGCCACTTGGCAATACAAAGTTTTAATATCACTGTCTTTCCTGAAAATAGACGTCACAATATTCTAGACATAAATTTAAAATGAAATTCTATACGATAATATTCTAGACATAAATTTAAAATGAATATCTATTTTCACGCTGAATCAATCCTTTATCAGAGAAGGGTAATAGAAAATTTTGAAAAAGCTTTAATTTTCGTTCAGACTGACTAATTTTGTCGAAACCTCATGAATGAATAAACAGCCCATCCTTATAGATAAAGTTTTTTGAGGGAATCGCCACGCCTTTTTAATCAAGTTGACTGCCCTGAGGGATTAAAACAGGTTTCCTGTGTACCTTATCTATTCGTTTAGTTAACGTTAATTTTACTCAAATACTCTATCTAATTCAGATTTCTTTACATAAATTATATGAAATAAATGCTATAATCTATGTATTCATATAAATATAAATTTAACCCTGAATCTTATAATATTACGTATGCTGAAGAAACTGAGAAATTAGAATATATTAATTTATATAGTAATTATAACTTATATAATTTATATAGTATTAATTTCAGGTGAATAAGTTTCTATTCTCCAAAATGTTTCATTGTAGTTTTTTTCATTTTAATCGTTATATATGCTGTGTATGGAAGGTTTTAATAAACGTTTTTATGAGAATTTATCATTTTCATAGTAACTAACATTTTGGAGCTTAATTTTATGATGAGGACAGTCAGATGAAAGGCAAACTTTCGGGACTTTTATTAATTGAAGTTAAAAAAGTAAAAAAAATTACAGAATGTAGGGTTCCATGCCTAAAAGATATAAACGGAACCCTTATGGTGAAACTTCTGGGTCTGTAGGTCCGTGTATTACGAGTGATTTAATCAGAACATACTTTAGCTTGTAATTAGTCACATTACTTGCAGCTGAGCACAATTGCATAATTTGCTTATATATAATTTTTATATAAAAAAAATATATTTACAGAATTGATAAAATTTTGGATGTGAAATACAGAAAATTTTAGGAAATATTATTTTTGTATGCTAAGTGGAGATCCAAAATTACATTTAAAAGCAATCGAATAAGGCAAATGGAATATCATATTTAAGAAACTTGTTTGCATGTTTAATAAAATATCTTCATTTTAATTTACATAATTCTTGGCTAATGACTAACAGCATACTAAAAATATTATTCTGCTAGTCTCCAAAGTTTATCGTCCGAAAAATCTGAAATAATTCAGACAGAAAGAAGATTTGGTATATATTAAAATAAAAAAATTACAAAACTTAAAATTTTAAAAAATATAAATTTTTTTTTATTAGAAATAAAATATAATATTACAGTATGTGTTGAGAGAAAAACGATAAATAATAATTTGTAAGACTGTGCACCCTCTAAACGAAATTATCATCGCAATAAAAATTATCAAGTTTTTAAATGTCCAACGTTCATGTGAAAGCGATATGGAACTAGTACTATGGCATATGGTACTGGTACTATGATAAGTTTGGAAGTGGGAGAATTTTTTCGCTTAACGCTTTCCCGATTCAGGAATTAATATAGAAAATATTAAGCTTTAAAGCATCCCCCATAAATTAAACCATGGGCATTTTTGGATATCGGAAATTAATTCATAATATTAGTAGATAAAACAAAACTAAAAGGAAAATTATCACAGTAACATTCCCCAGCACAGACTGGTTTGCTATGCTCTTTATCAACAATTATCAAACAACTTATGACGTATGACTGGAAGTGAAAAAAGTTCATAGAATCTTAATACAAATAAATCAAATCAACTGCAAAAATAAGTTTCAATTTTAAAACTTATATTTGCAATTTGCAATTTTAAAATTTGTACACGCAAGTGAATGTGCACGAAACTTTAGTAGTGCAAGTTATGCTCATACTTAATAAGCATTTCGTATCATTAGTATCTGTTACTTACAAATATTTAGGATTGTACACCACAACGGCACGCGTACGCGCGTATGCACGCGCACACAAACCTAGAAACACAACACATTTGCAAAGCTTTTTGTGTACCATTGCAAGTAATTAAAAATGCACTATTGCGTAGTCGTTAATACGCAATAGTAAAATTTACGAAAATTACGCAATTACAAAAAATACATTCATGATCATACAATTATCAAACACATCTTGTATAAAATCAGTAAAAAAGTACCCTCTCTTTTCAATGCAAAAATAAACTATTACGCATTAATAACCGACAAATGTACCCTGATAATTAATTATAAGTGATAATTTTTATAAAATCGATGAAAGAGTAGGGACATCCCTTTTCATGGCCTAAAACCTTGAAAAAATTCCAAGGAATAGCTTTGTCACGAAATAAATTTTCGATAAAAATCAGATAACAAATGGTCGCAATTTATCATATGTTTGTCTAGTATCGTTTGTTTATCAGGTCAATATTATTGGTTAGGGCTGGGAATATTATTCTAACGAATAATTCAAAATGAAAAAAATATTTGTGGAAAGTGATATTTATATTTAAGTTATTACCCTAATACTTTCATGAATATTTTAAATTACAATTTTTTAAGGTTATATCTCCGTGAAGGTTCATTTCAATTCTATCGTCTTCAAAATTGATAAACCCTCTATCCAACAGTTATATAAATATATATATATATATATATATATATATATATATATATATATATATATACAACCGTTTTTTTAAAGAAATCGCTCGACGAAAAAATTTTAAATTAGTAATAAATCATATTATTACGCATATGTATTGCGCGGACACGGACACGTGAATGGATTTATAAGAAGTCTGTTTTTCCTTTTTAGGTACAAGACCCTAAAGTAATTTTTTTAATAACATTTAAAATTGTTTATCCATATGCAATTTTTCAATTAAATTTTATATAAAGTTAAAATAGGTATTAAAAAATCTTAGTTTACCTTAGAAGTATATTTTTGAAAATTTTTTTAAAATTTTTTAAAAGGTTTTTTTACAATACCTTTAAGTTATCCAGGCTGCAAATTTCTTTGTATTCGAATTAAACTAAAATTATCATATATTGGTATTATAAATTGTCATGTCTGTGACCAAACAAATGTTTTCTTTTAGTGTGGCCTCTCTTAACTTCACAAGTACACTTCTCAAATAAGCAAATATTCCTTCATTTCTATCTTCTTTACAAATTGTTCATTAAAAATATGTTTTTGTAATGGCGGAAGTATAAATTTCACAAAAATTGTAAGATCTGCAATCGAAATAATAGTTTTCCAATAAAATTTTAATGTACCTTCCATACATATAAAGTAGAAGCCAACAATGTTTTTTCACATATTATTAAGTTGCATATAATTGGATAGGTCTTTCAAAGTAAAATTCTCTTCGCAATGTAACAAACTTTAAAATTAGAGGCAATGTATTCCTCTCCTTGTAATTTTTCACAGTGGAAACTTCTTAATAAATTAGTTAGAACTTTGCTCAAAAAAATCCAGATACTGGCATTTCGTTAGATATTTCAAATGACATTGCTTTGGTTAACTTGTGTCACCGATTTTAGGACATATAGATAATTACAAAATCCTTTGTTGTACGTATTCCGACACGCACAGGACCGGTCTTATTTTATAAATTTGTAAGATTATTAAATTCAAAAAATAAAAAACTGTACCCATCTAAACATTCTCTATTTTATCTTCGATTCTATGATTTTTATTATATTTAATTTTTAGTAATAAAGTCTAGAATATGAAGATAATAGACTATGACAAGTATTTTATCTAAGTTTCCCATAATATATGTTCTAGTAAGGTACAGTTTTTGTTTGACAAAAAGAGATGTAATTTTTAAGAGGAAGATCAAACAAAAGTGTTTATACTTCTATTTCTTTAATAAGCATTAATTTTAAGGAAACCAGCTTATAAAATTGTACAATATTGTAATCGTTCCGATTTCTGTGCACGACATAATTACATTCGAAATCCATTAATAAATGCCCAATTATCTCTTTTGACCAATATTTGAATTCCTCCACAATTGATTCAAAATGTCGTATTAGGTAATTTATTTCCAAATCAGTTTATAAATTCATTAAAATTTTTTTAAAATGTTGATCAACTAATTGTCTATGTTGTCTATAGCACAATTGTCTATGGTTAGGATCGATTAACAAAAAATGTTTGCATACATATTTAATGTAACGAAACCAGCATTTAAAAATATAGAAAAGGTGAAATGCTCCGTTCGTTGCCTTAAATGTAATTATATTCAAACTCCAGTATGAATGGCCCGATTAATTATTTTGATGTAAATTTCATTTTCCCCATCAATTTATTGAAACGGTCGTGGCTATTAATTTAATTCGTAATCAGTTAGTCAGCGCTAAATTTAGCGCCGGATTTTTCGATAAGTCGAATTTTAAAGAAATTCACTAATAACGATTTTTCTGGTGATATAACAATTTCATGTTTAGATTCAAACAAACGGCGGTTAATCATACACAGATGTTCTTCATACACAGATTTTAATATAATTAAAGACACAAACAAAAGCCGCAAATGAATCCATATATTTAACTTGTATGTATTTTTACTTTTAACAGCTATTAAAAACTAGGGAACAATATTTTCTCTTAAGTCTCTTCACGCACAATGACACACACACACATATATATACATACATATATATATATATATATATATATATATATATATATATTATATATATATATATATATATATATATATATATATATATATATATGCAAATATTTGTCGAACCATATTATATAAGCATATTTTGTTCTTCTACAAAGACATGTTATTGTTACTACATTGTAATATTGGGAGACATTTTGAACTAAATTATAAATCGAGAACATATACATATTAAAGCTACGTCGCTACAACGCGAATTACAACGGAAGACTAATACATTCATATGAAATGGTATGAACTTATTGCCGATAACATAAAATCGTTGGTCCGTAATGGAATTGTTGAGAAATAGTAATATTCTTGTAAGGTCAAATATATTGTGGAATATCCAATTGCTTATTAGTAAAACGCGCATGTGGTTTGGGATAGCTTATTTCAACTTTCTCATTTATCTTTAACTTGCCGTTAAAGATTTTTTTTGTGTTGCAATAAAATACCAGAACCGAAATAGCCCAACAGTAAAAATTAAAGTGAGAAAGAAAAATTCTGGGTGACTTAAAAGTTATATTCGATCATAGAATGTTTCATGCACTTATGTACATAATTAAAAAAAATGCATAAGATGTAATATATCTTACAATTTCCATAATCTATGTTTATAATAAGATGAAAGCGAAGTCTGTGCGCGTTTTGTGCGAAAATTAGTTTACGGAGTTTATAAAACTAAATAGAACTATACTTGGAAAATTTAATATGTATTTGAATTTAAAATTATTAAGATTTTTATTAAACTCTATTATTGCTTAATTTATTAACATACCAATATCTAAATATTTGTCAGCGACATATATTTCCTTTATATGTTACTATAACAAACGTGTAATTTTATAATCAGCCGCTAGATTATGACGTTTATTTTGTTTCCAATAAATATTATAACATATTTGGATCATATTTACATACGAGCATCACCACTCTGTTAAACTCTATGACACCTTCTCGAGTTCCCACCAGCTTTACTTTACTACAACTATAGTTTTCTTTGCTTTGCAGAATAAATAACTACCAGTCATAACGGCAAAAACTGTTTCCCTTACTTTATACAATAGTGCCTAGCTATTACTAGAGTTACAGCTCACAGTGTTTTTAGAAACAATAATAGTTGGTATTACTATAATAGCAGTCTCAGGTACTTAGTAGCATAATCAATTGCGTGTCAATTATAATTGCAAATATTTTCACTATTCTACAATAAGTAGTCAAACTGTAGCTATATTAGGATTTTGTCTAAATTATGAATGTATGCAGGTATACCAACACATTTTGTTTTATTCTAATCCCTTATACTATTCATATGAAGTTTCATATTAGTACTTGGTTTACTGTAGTTATAAACATATACACACATACACACATGCACACATTAACGCACTCATGCACACTTGCACATCCGCACGCTCGTACGCAAGCAAGCCCGTTTCTTAACTTCTTTACTAAACGTTTCATGTGACTTGACAGAGAAATATAAAAGGTTTTAAGTGCATCAATCAAACACTTGTTTTACAAAATAATTCGGATACCTGTCAATTATATTTTTTAAAGTATAATAACAACCTAGTAATAATTCTGGTGAAAGTGTCTAAACAGTAACCATACAAATTTCTAAATTCATCATTTCATTACTAGGTGAAAGTAATGGTCCAAAATGAAAAGCCACTTGGGCTTATATTGGCATGTAAGCTTACGTAAAAAGTAAGATTCCGAAGATGTCAATATCTTTTGAAATTGTTGTTACAAATTAACCATTATAAATATATTTCAGTATAGAATAACAAGATAGAATATACAATTTTTAGAGCAGAAAAGAAATGCAAAGGAAACTTCAATTCTCTTTTGAAATAAAAACTAATATCATTGCATTCAATATGAGATAATTAGACATTTTCACTCAATTTAATTAGAAAAAAATAATTGAGATAATCATGAGAAAAAAATTAATTGAAATGAATTGTGTTATAAATTAATTGATATCTCCATTTTCTGTAGAAATTGTGACAGAAAAGTGGAAATTGCAATTTTTGATTAATAATTTTAAATTACAGATAATTCTGATTCAAAATTGAAGTCCATTTTGACCCGCCAAAATGCTGTCATGAAAATGCGATTCTTTCGGGTTTAAATTAAATTAAGTTTACTCAGCCTCACTTGTATTAATTGATTAAGTTTGTTTAAATTTAACGAGGGTTACTGATTCGGGTTAGGCTCGACCAAATACCGGCGGCGCGATATGTTTATTAAGACAATTGATGGAAATTGATAATGAGTGAAATATTTGGAATTTGATTTTAAATGGTATTTCTCTTTGTAGATTTTCGGTCACCTAAACAAAGTTTTTGTTTATTTATCAAAGTAAAACTTTTCCAGCCATGAAGCGAGTTAAATTCTATATGTGTATTTTTAAATATCAAATGTGAAACTATTTCCATTATTTAAATATATTAGCAGTATATATGTATACTGACATATCGATGTTTTCTTCGGATCATTGAAATTAAATAAGGTTGAAGTATTCGAATAAGTAATTATATTCAATTATTGCTTAATATTGACTTCCATCAAAAAGTGTAATTTTAATTAACGACACTAAGGATTTCGTATTCGAACACTAAACTGGCTACGAATAAAAAAAGTTCGTTAAAATGATATCAATTGCTAGTATTAGTAGGTTCAAAATTAAAATTACATATAACATAAAATTGTTCCGCAACTTACATATTTTGTACCAGAGGATAAATATGTACACTGAATATATGAAGAAATGTTATTAGGAGCATGTCAAGAATCATGTTTTGATCTTCAGATTTTTTGTTACAGAAGTATGTTAAAACTACTAAACCTATTCAAATAAAATGTTAACCAAGATAGTACTTAACACTTATATTAAAATCTGGACTAATTTTTAATGTATGAAATTGTATTTGATAGACTTTTTGTCGGTTTTTTTACTCTGAATCTTTTTTAGAATTAAGTTTGAAATCTAGGCTAATAAAACTAAATAAAAAAAGAGCTCTTCACTAATTTTCCTTTAATATACAAGATATTGTCTTTGCCTCTGCCTATTTATTTGGGAAAACTCATGCTATGTGTACTTATTGCTGAACGAAAAGGATTGTGGTGTTTGTAATAAGTTCCGGTTCTAAATGGAATAGAGTTATAGTTTTCTCCACAGTGCACAATTGAATGTACTGCGGTCAGGTTTATCGAAATAACTTTTTGTCCTGGGAACTAGTCACGATGCTCTATGCAATTTAGCTTTCGATGGCAAATAAATATTATCTTCTTTTAAATTTAACTTGAATTATTTGTTTGATAGAAAGGTGTATTTTGGTGTCAACCTCTAAACAACTTTATCGTTAGTAAAATGTCAAGCCAGGTATATTCGTGATCTTGATAATCAATGAAGATGAAGAAAAGGTGTGAAATTATATTTATTGAAAAATGTGCGATTAGACAAGCTTAATTAAAATGCTAAATTTGCTCTTTCAAAGTCAAGAGGTTTCTGAGAAAAACGGCTTTGACAGAAAGACGAACGATTTCGTAAGTTATCGTATAAACGTTCATTTTTCCTTTTAATGAACGGAACACAAATAAATCCCACTTTATGCGTTGCTATAGATTAGGAAATGTCTTTTGTAAAAATGGGCTACACCACCTCTGGACGCTAGGATGTTTCAACTTCTAATCGAAATAAAATAGGGATTTGAAAATTATACGTACTAATAAGAATTTGAAACTTGTACATAGTTCTTGGACTAAAAAGCAGAAGTCATATTAAAATTGGCTAAGTTTGTAAAGTAGAAGATGTATCTTAAAAAGAATCTTGAAAAAATTGCGATATATGGGAGCATCGTAATTTCTTTTTTAGATGTGACGCGAAAAAAAATTTACTGAAATTTTCATAAATTTTTTTTAAGTTGCAAATATCGTTCTGCGAATCTTGTCTTTTAAATTGTTAAGTATTTTCCCTATCCTAGTAATAAAATACAAAAATTTAGGATATTTTAGCTAAAAAGATTAAGATGAATATGATACACCCTCCATTTTAAACCTAATAAATTATTTCTTGTCATTCTCTTTTAAACAATCTCTAGTCATTCTTTTTCAAATCATTTTCCTTTAGTTTACTTCTTAAACATGTTTTTGTTTGGTTTTTAATATTTTAAGTCCCCGCTTAGGTGACTACACAAATGACTCCCATTTCTTTGTCTCAAAAAAAATCTTTCTAAATAAATAATTCCGTCATACGTACGTTTACCTTCAGATAAAAAAATTAACATACTTTACAACATTATCCACTAGGAATAAATGGGACAAAAAACGGGTATAATAGAAAAAAGTGACCATTGTCACCAACACAACTATCGAATTTACTTCTTTCAGAACTCGTAAAACACTCACGCTCATTCTATCTAGGGTCGCACGTTAAACTAAAATTTGGCCATTACATATCAATACAACGGAAGTCTGATCCAGATAATATTCATTATGTGTACAGCGACGAAGAAGGCGCGTGGAATGTGTTTAGGCAGGAAACTATGGTATGTGTTCAGCTCTCTCCAGAGGTCTTAGGTAGAATATAAAATGGTAGACTTTAAGAGAAGGTATAACAATTTAAATAAAAAGGAACAAGTAACACTTGTGATTATATAAAACAAAGTATAGTGTGAGTTATATGTCATTTAAAAAAAGCAAAGTGATGAACATTTCTTTTTTTGAAAGTATACTTCAGCATTGTGAATATTAATAATTGTGTTAATAAATTATTTTTCATCAATGACTTCGTTTATTCGTTATACAAAAGCCGTATACTCTTATCCTTCCACTATTCCAAAAAATATATAAATATACCATGAATATGCAGGTTAAATAAACCTATAATAAAAAAATTATAAAAATCGATAGCGATTTATGAGTTCCTAAAGATTGTGTGGACATCTGCCTGCCTCATTATTTATCGCATAACACAATGATTATTGCTTTACAAAGACATTACAATCTAACATCGCCCTCCTGGTCTAAAGTTTATTTATAACTTTAGAAACAAAACAGTTTTTAAAATTTGTCAGAATTTTTTTCACTTTTCCTCAGGTGTATCTTGAAAATATGATTTATGAAATAAACAAAAAATTACCAATGTCTTATTAAAGAACATTTTGCATATTTTTTTTAAATATTTGAATACTATCATATTAATTTTGTCTTTTTGTTTTTTCTGTCATTGAGCCGACTAACTAAATCCAATTAAAATAAACTCTGGCTGGCTGCAATACATGACGCGAAACGTAAATTATTCTATTGAACTCAATCCTTCAATTAATCCACGGAACAAAGACGTGGACAAGAACCGTTACAAAAATAATTGATTAAAAGGCAGCTACTGTTTGACTGACAGTGCCTATGTGGAGCAATTATATCGTTGTGTATGTAGCAAGTAAATTCTAAAATTTCGGAGCAGGCTTTTTAATATGCTATGTTATTAATTACGAAAAGATAATCATATTTCGTAAAGAAATTCCGGTAATAAACTGCTTATATTGCTTTGTTAAACATGATCCGTATGAAAACTAACATTACCTACATATAAGGCCTGTAGGATTGTCAGGTTGACGTGAAAATGGGCAGGCCATGAAGTGAGCGAAATAGACGACCGTTAAGGAAGAAAATTTCCTGAATGGTGACTACGTACTGAAAGACGCAAAATGGAATGGCCCTCTACAAAACGAATGGATGTCCTGGTAAATGTTATGGGAAAAGGCACGGCATCCGTCTTTTTGGAAATCTATTAGGGTGGTTTATGTTTAGTTGTGGGCGAAAATTTAGTTCAATCTCTTAAACTAACCTGGAATGGTCGGAAATTTTTATATTCTGGGCTCAATAAAACAGTTTTGAATGAATTAACTGGAATTGTTTAAAAAGGTTTGGTGTATTAGGTGCAGTAAGTGTAATTGGTGCAGGTTACAGAGCGCGTTAGAAGCTATACATATTCATGTACTTATTATAAAATTATCATTAAAGATAGAAAAGGTAAAAAAAATTAAAATGTTATCGCCAACGTTACTTTAAATTCATTTATATCATGTGGTCTACAATTTGTTTAGTGTTTTCCATTGATCAATCAGAAAAGCATTTGATAATTGTAAGTGGCAGTACTTTTTTTTCATCATTGCATAAGGGATTCGAAATTTTTATGAAGCTAATTTTATTATGTTTTAGCATATTATTTTGCTACAGTTAGTGGTCTCTTCTGTTTTTTGCTTTCAATTCTTGTAATTTTCGAACATAAATGAGATGACTCAAAAAAAATTAACTCTAACCTGTTTTTTAACAAGGTAGGTGATTTTTTTCATATAGGTATACGTTTAATTATTGTTTACAGTGTTTTATGGTAATAACAAAAATTACATGTTACTAAAAGTTTTCTTTTATAAATCTTTTGTCATATCTTTTCCTTTATATTTCCTTCTAGGAGTAGAAAAATTCCCGTATCGGAAGCGGCGAAGCAGCCGGCACCGCATTTTTAGCCCGGATACCTCAGGCGTTATTCGTGTTAGGTTTTTTAAAATATTGTACTGTTATAAACCATAGCTTTTCTATATATTCATTAATTTTTTTTCTATATGTTTATTTTGAACTAAGAATTAATTTTGGAAATTTAGGAGAGAATATTTTATTTTAGTAATTTTGTCCAAACCGAGAAATATACATGGTATTTGATGGCCGAATAAAACTATTCGCACATAAAAATATAAAACGTAGTTAACTAAAAATATGTTAAGTTCTAAGAAGAAATTATAAATTTATAAAAACTTTTTATCCAGACACCGAAATTCCCATTTTTGTAAATAATATTATAAAACTTTTTGTGACGTTTGTTACATTTGTAAAATATTATTCTAAATTTTATGCCTTTTAAAATTTTTAATTTACATTAAACCTTTGTCTTTTTATGCGTTTTTTAAAGAGGTTACTAAAAATATATTGAAGGAGGTTTTGAACTTAACCTTACATATTTTACCAAAAATTTAGTTATTTTACCGTAACTTCAGTAATGTACCTGGAATTATCAATTTTTTAATTGTTTTATTTTCGCGTTTGTATATATACCCGATAATATAAATCACTAAGCCGTGAGAAATATAATGAAAACACAAAATGGAAGAAAAGCTATTCCCTTTTATGCATTAGGAAGGTGACTTCCTTAAGTAATTGAATGTTGTTTCTCAGAGGTCCGTAATATTTTATTTTCAACGTTTCGCGTTTTAGTCCGGACGAACTGCGTGACTCCTTGACAGTCGAGTGTGAACGTGAGTATAGCGGAAACCCAGTAAAAATGCTTGAAGAGGAAATTCAAGAATTGCTTTTTAACTTTTCTTGTTTATTTCATCGATGTTTACGTGGAAAGTATATAACAGTATATTTATGTTTTTGTAGTATATTTGTTTTAAATTCTAGTTAATTCGGATGTATTAGGTGCGTAGTTGTATTGTTAAGAATTGCTTTTGCAAAATGTTGAATATTTTAAAATTTAAGTTACTTTTCTAGAAGTTTCAGATTTTTTTTGTATTTGCTCAAAAACGTTGCGTTATACATGTATTGTTTTGTAAAAAATGCTTTGCAATTTTATGTAACGATGAGCAATACAAAGTAAAGTGCTTCATATTTTACTTCAATTTAGAAGAATTACATTTTTGTTGACTGATCGGAAATCAAAAAGTAATTAATATATTTATACCCGCGTACGTATAAGCAAAGTGTGTATATACTTTTCATATCCATGCACGTATGTATGCAGGCATATGGAATACTTTTAATCCCTTGCAAACTACAAATTGTTCAATGAATTTTAATCCATTAGATGACTTTAGACATATTTTGACACTGCGAGTGATTTAAACATTTTTTAGCACATGCATAAATTTCGAAGACTTTCTAGTTTGCTTAACTGATCTTCAGTAAAATATGATTAGCACACATCTAATAATTTTTATATTAAAATAGTTTCATAAAGATAAAGGTCAGTTGTTATTGGAATAAATTTTTAAGAACAATTTAGAGGGTGCAATTTGCAAAAAATTTGGTAAATGAAATCGTTTTCTTGAGACTGCTAATTAAGATTTTCATCTCATAGTAGGGCCAGATCTTTAACAGTTTGCAATTATCCCTTGTCGATACTCAATTGTACAAATTTGATTTTTCTATAATATATCGTTTTTTAACAAGACGAGTTTTAGCGCCTACGTTAAATTTCTCTTTAATTAAAATATATTATAAAAAATGAATGAGGAGGGGAAAATCCAAAATTTTATAATTAAATCTGTAGTGAGTGCACTTTTCGAAAATTTAAAATAGGTGAAAGATTGATATTTCACGCATTTCCAACATTGCTTTCAGGAAAAAAGTTAGCGCCCTCTTTCTTTAACACTGCTGAAATTTAATACTAAATATGCTAGATTTTCTATAGTATCCTAGGTTTTTCTTAAGCAGTCCATTTAGGAACCATCAAATAGAAGGGCAAGCAAAAACTTTTACATAAAACACAATTGTTACATCAGCGTGTCAGAGACATGGATAGCTTGCATTAATTCAGAAGATAAGTTTTGAAAAGTATGTTTGGTGGCATGATAACACTAAATATACATGTTTGAGAAAAAAATTATGTATGTTTTTAAAAAATATTTCATTTCCGTTTTATGTCATTTTCTAATATTACACGCCTTTTATATGAGAAGATTTAAATTTAATATGAAACAATTATCTAGAAAAAATCTAAAAAATGTTGAAATGGAAAATTTAAAACTCATTTCAAATATATATATATATATATATATATATATATATATATATATATATATATATATATATATATAAACGTAGTTATATAAATACATGAGTACATCTAAATATAATAAAATTATGCACGCTCTAGTGGCAACATTTCTTATTCGATCGAAATGAAAAAAAATGGGGAAGATTCAAAATGTAAAAAATTAGGAAAAATGTACATGACAATAAATATAAAATTCTAAATATTTAAAATGTATTTTTAAGATACGACAATAGGGTATTTGACTGACGTCATTGTTGAAAATGTTTTAAAACTATGGAGTAGGTTTAAAAAATATTTAATAAACTCCCTTCTAATGAATACTTAATAACTGCCCACTGACATCGTAAGCCATTCGTGTTTTGTATGGGACATTTTCGCGCGAATCGTAGGTCGCAAGTTTTGAAGTCGTTATAACTTTGTAATGAAAAGTCCTAGGTAAGGTATAGTTATTTTAATGTTGTTACTGATTCTGTTCTAGTTACAAAAATATAGTCAAATACTCTATTTTGTATGGAAAAGTTTTTCCATCACTTTGGTCTACAAAAAAAATAAATACTCTAAACATATTTCAGCCTAAAGTATGGAGCGTTTAAAATATCTTATTATTTTATTTATTCAGTCTTAAAAAAAGTCACCATGGAACGTCATTTAATTTTATAAATATTCCATTGAGAAATATAACAAAATCCATTTATAAAGAAAATGTCATAAACTAATTAACCTTCCATAGAATTTTTGCAATATTTTGTAATATGTATAAATAGGTACGTCATCCATGCTATAGATGTGCGTAGATGATGTTATCGCTGACTAACTTTTTCTAGGATTACATTAGTTTGTGCTTTATTACTTGGTAGCAATACTGAATTTATCCCTCGATTTTTTTCCATTTCACAAATTCAAATTCAAAAGTAGCTATTTGGACCTAATTATAAAATAGTTTATCCTATATATAGTTTCCTAATATTTCTTATTATAATATAAATCATATCGGAAATAAAAAGCTCTATAAAATAAACCTTTCCAGATGGACCCAGCCAGTGAGTTTTATTTTAAAATGAAATTTCTTCTTGCCAGGTAGGCGAAATCTAATCTGCTTTATCACTCTATATAAAAAGGAAAATTTGTGCAATATTTCCTTAAATTCTATAAATGGAAGCAGAAATTACTACAATAGGGACTCGAACCAAAATACCGAATGATAGAAATATTATACATATCTGTCATATTGTTGTCGAAAGTTTATCGTGTTATTGAGCTTTCGATGGTTTGCGCTTTAGAAATGGCAGGGATATTCGTATCCCTTTTCACACATGAGTTTTCTTTGTTCCCGTTGAAAATTTATATCGAAAAACTTTTACTTCTACGTTGGTAGATATTATTTCTGATTATTCCGTTCGAACGACGTATTTTACGACGTACTCTATTGACTGCTATCACGTACATTATTCGACAATGGTCTTCGAAATTTCTTACAGTGGTTTTGTCCGATTGATATTATATTATTCTTGCACCTTTTTGACATTATATTATCAGTAGACTTTTTTCCACCTTTGCATTGGTAGATCTGTTCGCATGCACTTATATGACTCGAAAACTGCTAATACAAATTTCATGCTTTTAAGTCATAGCTAGGGAAAAACCGGCCCCAATCTATGATTCAATAGTCATTTATATCTTCTTCAATTGTTTAAGCAAGGTAACCAAAATAATTTCATTTAGAAGTTTAGTTAAAAGTCAAAAAGATGTCATTTTTTTCAAACCCGTAGTTAAAAATAAATTATACATTTTCAAAATTTTTAAAAAAATTTTGAAACTTAATATTTTGCTGAATTTAAAAGGCTTATTCAAATTAATCAACCTAAACGATGCAAGCAAAAATTATTTTTTTGCTTCCTTTATGCTTATATATTGAGAGATCTATAAAAAATGCTGCATAATAACTAAGATCTCTCATAAAAACTACATACCTGTAAAATGTCGATTACATAGGTTGACCGTTATAGAAAGTACAAGGATGTGATAGACAGAGACGGGTAGGCATACGGAAGAATTCAAAAAAATTATTGATTTCTGCTGTTCCGCTATAGAAACCTAACAAGAAAACGCTTAGAAAATCATTCTTGTATCATGAGTGTCTTCAACTGCCCATCAGTCTTCTCAAAAATCAATTAAGTTGAAACGTGAGGTATGGCGTAGAGATAAATAATTTTATCCAGCAATTACCACGGTTAAAATGCTTGATGTAGAAAAATAAGCATATGGAAATAAAGCACCCCGTCTTTTTAAATATTATTTATCATGTGGAGTATTAACTAAAAGACCAAATTATAATAATTAAAATCGTTATATTTAACTATTTGAGAATGTTGTTTGAGATATTTTAGAATATTAACTAAGAAAGTTTACAAAAATAATATTAATTTCTCTACCAAAAAAAATAAATCACGAAAAGTCTATCCATACCTAAACCACAAAACTATAAAAATAAATCTAAACTTCATAGTTTTTAGAAATTTGAAATATTTTTACGCTTGAGAAAAATGTTCCAGGCTCTACATATAGGTGGTGTAAAACAATATTACCAGACGTAAATGGTTATTAGGAACCCTTAAATGTTCGTACATGACTAAGCGGCTACAAAATCCTCCCACAATGTGAGCTCTAGTGGTATTAAATAGGTTTTATTTATAACTTAACTGCACCAGTTAATCGACATTAAATCCAACTCAACTTCGTATACATCGAACGTTAAAATAAGTTTTAATTAACATTTTGAGAATTAAATCTTTGCTTATTCTAAAAAAATAAGCAAGTAAATAATCCGATAAATATAGAGATACAAAAACACGAGAAACATCTTTATTTATCTTCTCCCACAAATATCTTTATATTTATAATGTGTTACCTTTTAGGGTTTCATTCCAAATGGTACAAAATAATATAAAGTCACATTGGTGTCCGTCCTTCGTCTGTGTCTCACTGATACACAGTGGATCGAAATGGTCATATATGGTATAATTATTAATTTTAGAACGTCTGGGTAATGGGCAATAATTATATAAATGAAGGTAGAAGAAGTGTGCCGGCAGTGTTCTTCAGTTATACTTTTATACCATTAAAACTACAGTAAAAGGAACAATAATGTGAAAAGACGTTGTATATTACATCAAAAACCACAAAACGGCTAAATGGTGCACATTACTTGTTACTAAATATTGTCTTACGTAGCCCATTCTTATTATGTTTATTCTTATAGCGCATCTTATTGAATTTGTAAAAGTTTTAACTTTTACAATTCCATTCTTGAATTTGTAAAAGTGAAGACTTTTACAAATTCAAGCATAGAAGTATTTATGAACCTAGCAATTAATGACATTTTATGTAGCAATACGAATTTAAAAAAATATATACACATACAGCTAATTACCAATCACTCTACAAGTGTTTTTATATACGACTGTATAGTTCTCTCCTCAACTAAGGCAAAAGATTGGAGTATTCAGTTCTGTCTGAGTAAAGCAAAATGCTAAATAAATAAACTGTTGAGAAAACTACTAACAAACTAACCATCAAAATGATTGTATTGAAAATGCGAATTCTGACATGCGCATCGAGGAGTCGGTACTTCGTTTGAAGTGAAATTACTTTACTTTAAGTCATCACAAATACATATTTCCTAGCGCAACAAATTTTTAACAATACCTAAAAAAAATCAAATATGAGTGATGTATATATTATCACGAAAACCTGAAGAGCTAAGATATGTTGAATTATCATTATAGTTTCCCTGCAACGGGTTTCTAAAAACCCTATTTTTTCGTAAGGGAGCTTCAGTAATTGTTCGAAACTAAGGGGTTCGAGATATTATTTGCATACTATTCATTATATCTCGAAAGTTATACTACCTACAATTATGAATATAATTTTTTAGATATAAGAGTCTCTAGCCTTTTTAGCTGATATGTCATGGTAAATATAGAACTTTAAAATTATTTCGTGTATTTCATCGTATAGACAAAAAAATTCCATGTAAATATTTTTGAATATTGGTAGTACATGTGTATGCGGGTTAATATGCTTTATAACTTTGACAAATATCAAGTTTCTGTTTCAAGCCGTTTCTGACAAAAACAGATGTGACAGACGGACACGTGAGTGATTTTTGGTTTTGATATACGGATTTATAAATAGCGATAAAATAAAATGCTATTCACTTTGTTTATAATGACCAGCACTCGAATTGAGTCTGCAGAAAGTTTATTGAATTATTGACATTTTTACATAAATTAGTTTACGAAGTGAACGTTTACAATTTGCGTAAACTCCGGAATTATTTGCATATTTTTAAATATCATACTAAACTACAAGTCATTTTCTCCACTTGCTCTAAATACCATTAGAAAAATTCCTTTATTTCTTTAAGATTTCCGGTTTTGATCGAAAATTTGCTATTTATTAAACGAGTAGGTAAGCATTTTTAAGAAGCATACGTATTACAGCCTAACGGCTTTAACATGTATATTTTCAATACTTCGTTCGTAGTTTGAACCCGTACGCTTTTCATAAATACACTTTAAAGCTGGATGGACGGACATTAATGCTCCACTTAAAATAATGTTAATGACCTCATACATATTTATATTCAGGAGGCAATATGTGCGGTCACACTTCAGGGACTAACTATATTTTTATAGAGTTAACACTTTTTACATAAAGCGACTAATTTATTTTTTATATGAAAGCTGCAGAAATGAAATCAACTTGTATGTACACACTATACACACAAATTGATTGTTGAAAGCAAATGAAGCATTATTGTGACAAATAAAACGAAGGGGTGTGATATAGACACGAGTAATTTAAGTATGCACTACAGAGCTACTTTATGAAGGGGTGTGATATAGACACGAGTAATTTAAGGATGCACTACAGAGCTACTTTATGAAGGGGTGTGATATAGACACGAGTAATTTAAGTATGCACTACAGAGCTACTTTATGAAGAGGTGTGATATAGACACGAGTAGTTTAAGTATGCACTACAGAGCTACTTTATGAAGGGGTGTGATATAGACACGAGTAATTTAAGTATGCACTACAGAGCTACTTTATGAAGGGGTGTGATATAGACACGAGTAATTTAAGTATGCACTACAGAGCTACTTTATGAAGGGGTGTGATATAGACACGAGTAATTTAAGGATGCACTACAGAGCTACTTTATGAAGGGGTGTGATATAGACACGAGTAATTTAAGTATGCACTACAGAGCTACTTTATGAAGGGGTGTGATATAGACACGAGTAATTTAAGTATGCACTACAGAGCTAGTTTATGAAGGGGTGTGATATAGACACGAGTAATTTAAGTATGCACTACAGAGCTACTTTATGAAGGGGTGTGATATAGACACGAGTAATTTAAGTATGCACTACAGAGCTATTTTATGAAGGGGTGTGATATAGACACGAGTAATTTAAGGATGCACTACAGAGCTACTTTATGAAGGGGTGTGATATAGACACGAGTAATTTAAGTATGCACTACAGAGCTACTTTATGAAGGGGTGTGATATAGACACGAGTAATTTAAGTATGCACCACAGAGCTACTTTATGAAGGGGTGTGATATAGACACGAGTAATCTAAGTATGCACTACAGAGCTACTTTATGAATGGGTGTGATATAGACACGAGTAATTTAAGTATGCACCACAGAGCTACTTTATGAATGGGTGTGATATAGACACGAGTAATTTAAGTATGCACTACAGAGCCACTTTATAAATGGGTGTGATATAGACACGAGTAATTTAAGTATGCACTACAGAGCTACTTTATGAAGGGGTGTGATATAGACACGAGTAATTTAAGTATGCACCACAGAGCTACTTTATGAAGGGGTGTGATATAGACACGAGTAATTTAAGTATGCACTACAGAGCTACTTTATGAATGGGTGTGATATAGACACGAGTAATTTAAGTATGCACCACAGAGCTACTTTATGAAGGGATGTGATATAGACACGAGTAATTTAAGTATGCACTACAGAGCTACTTTATGAAGGGGTGTGATGTAGACACGAGTAATTTAAGTATGCACTACAGAGCTACTTTATGAAGGGGTGTGATATAGACACGAGTAATTTAAGTATGCACTACAGAGCTACTTTATGAAGGGGTGTGATATAGACACGAGTAATTTAAGTATGCACTACAGAGCTACTTTATAAGAGCGGCGAAGAAAAATAAAATAAACCTGACGAGCATAGGTTGAACTCGCACCGGAAGGGAGAGAGGGGATGGGGGGGTCAGATGCATGGTAGAATTCGTTTCGTACATCAGGGTTCTCATTATTTCTGTTAATACATTAACAAATAATAATAGTGGTTTTTCCAATGTTAGCATACTGTTCAGAATGTATTTGCAGGCGTAATCAAATCATGAATTTATTAAAACCTATGATATTTCGAGCAATTGTTATAATTTTTGAGTAAACTTTAGATATATTCCTAGTAACGTTGCTTTTTGCGCAATTTCGATTGCAACAGTTTCGAAGACGGAGGAATGTATATTTTTAGACATTTTTATAAATTTGTCTGTAAATATCTTACATAACTTTCTTAAAAATAGTTTTGGAATCTTTAAAACATCCTCCTTGAATAAATATTTTATTTACTTATTCGGCTTCCTCTATACGGCTTCCGCTACTGATTTAAACTGTTTATCACTGCACCTAATTTTTGCTAAAATATCTTTAAAATAAACGGCCTTGAGAGACAGACAGACGGACGAATTTTTTAACGATTTCATAAGGAATAATTTTTTTTCTATTGACTTTTGGAACCTTAAAACCATCGAAAAAAAATTTATTAAAAATGCGTATTTGTCTTTTATCCACTATGACAAAACTGAAAAAAACAATAATTATTTACATATATATATATACATATATATATATATATATATATATATATATATATATATATATATATATAATATTATTCTTATTATATTCTTAAATCATTTTTCTATCTTTATTCTCATAGGATGTATAAATTACATTGTCAAATATGTCTCATCCACGATTCTCTAACTAGTCTAAGCTTATCAACGCACCCTCAGTGTTAATCCTTTTGCTGCCTAGAATTAATTAAAACAACATGGGACACAAAATTTTCATTTTTGATAAATCAATTTTCCCACATTTTGCGCACCATCACCATCGACATAATGCTTAGCGAGGAACGAGGTATTACGAGAACAAAATTCATGTAACCGACTATGCCACGATGGGCGACGATTAATTTTTGTGGACCCAGTCTTTTAAAAGCGAGAAGCTTTCGGTGGGAGCTTTTCGTCGGTAAGTTATGGCCTTTGTTTTGAGGTAGAATTCAGAATATTGGGTTCGCCTGAAACTATAAAGAGTCATAAATTTTAATTTGTTTATCCAACTACAGTAAAGAAAAAAGGAAAGTGTTATGATTTTGGCAGTCTATGTATGTATGTATATATATATATATATATATATATATATATATATATATATATATATATATATATGTATATATATATGGAAAAATTTATTTTATTTAATAAAATTATTTAATTGATTTATATGAACATTATTTATTTAACTTTTTAAGTATATATATATATATATATATATATAAACATTTTTCCATAAGTATTTTATTAATTATTCATTTGTTATCTAATACGATACTTAAGAGTTACACAATACAACATCTTTTGTGACTTGTCTCTCACATTGAAAATGTTTCGCAAAATTCAAGTTAAACTTTTGGTAGATAAGATCTGTAATTGAGCATATATATTGCGGGTCTCAAAAAATTAGGCTGAAAACATAAGTACACCGTTTACTTTTGATTCTAGTACGAAACTTTAAAAACGCTTTGAATCCAAACTATGTAAAAAAATTACATCTCCATTTTTAAAATAATATGGATATAAGAAAATATTTGCTTACCTTATTGGGTATTGCTAAAATGATCTTTTAAAATGAAGTTTAGATTCTAGATACTGCTGTTCACTTAAAATTAAGTCGTTTGCAATATCTATGTTAAGCGTTTTAGCGTTCAAGCTTTCATGTTAGACGCTATTTACTTTATGTATTTTTTAATGAAAACACCGCCTCAAAATTTGTTTTTGTTTTGTTATAATTTTGATTTCGTCTGTTAAAGTGAATGAAAAGCTTTCAAAAGGAAATAGAAAATGGATTTTTTGTTCTAGTGCCTCAAGATCAATTTAAGGACGGCTTTGCAGAATTTTAAATTAAAAAATAAAATTTCCATTCTATGACAAAACTAGCTGAGCTTTGTGATATCACCTACGCCGATTTATCTTAACGCTTTGGCTTTGCCCTACTTTAATTAATTTCAACGGAAATATATATAAATTATAATCTTGCTAAAATGTGGCGTATACGTAAAATTTACGCGTGTTATTTGAGATATTAGTGTGAACGTACAAACAATGGAGAAAAAAATACGGTTTTCATGTTATTGCCGCTCGGCATCTTTCAATCGCGGTGATATTTCACATTTCGTAGCGTGGTCATATATTGCATTAATGACGCAATATCGAATAGTCGAAGTTACAATTAGACCTTTGAAACTTTGGATAGAGATTAGCGTGAAAGTATGTATTCGTAAAGAAACTATATATTGATTTACTTTCTTTAATATTAATTAATATTATAACATTGAGAACAAACAATGAAATTGAATATTCTTCTTTAAAAATCCGTTAACTAACGGATTTTTAAAGAAGAATATTTACAAATTACCCACCTGAAGATGTTGTCATACAACTAAACGTAGGTCGTAGTAAAAAATTTAAACAAAATAGAAATAATAACATATCACGTAGTTTCATTTAGTTGTGTATGGATAAGATAAAACAGATCAAAATAAAAAAGACAAAAGTAATATATGCATCGAAACACTACATGAAACAGAAATGGTGAAAGACAGGTCACGTTGTTAGGTTACACGAAGCCAAATGGACAAAAATAGTGAAGATATGAAGGGACCAATAACCAAAGAAGATGAGGCAGATCAGACACCACTTGAAGGATGAGATAGAAAAAGAAGCAAGAACAAAGAACTAGACGACCCTTACAACAGACGGCGTGCGCTGGAAGAAGCTGGAGGAGGCGTTTACCCGAACGGGGTCCTATCTACATTTAACATTTCTGTTTTTTACTAACATTACAGTTTAAATTTATTTAAGTTACTGTATAAACAGGTTTTATTTTTATTTTAATTTTTTTTTTTAATTATTTTTATTTACTTATTAACGAGACAAAGCACAGATAATTTAATATGGAAATATGTTTGCACAAAAATATCAATGAGAATTATTTACGATAGATTCTAAGGAACGATGAAAATATATGAGAATAAAACCAAAAATCTTGTGCAAAGCACATTCTTACAAAGGTTCGAGAGGATAGGATCTCATAGTCAAAGGATGGCTCGTTTGGATGGACAGATTCCAAGCAATAAGATAACATTTTATTAGTGCGAAATTGCGGAGACAGGCGCCATAAAATTTATTCCAAAATAGTAACAATCATGATGGACCACGAAACTCAAGAATGTGAAAACGATTACAGATAAAGAGAAGCGGTATAAATATAATATTAAAAAATATGATAGTCAATAAATAAAAAAGAAAACATTGGTTTTACATCCTCTCTAAAAATAGTAAAATTGTCAAACTTATGAGTGTATGCAAATTTATGAGTGTTACATTAAAAAACACGAAATATATTTGTCACATTTTCCACAATAATACAGTAATTACGTATCAAGAGAACAAATTGTACCAATGTCCGATGCATTCCTGTCTTAAATTTAGTAACTTATCAAAATAACATTTTAATAAAATATTTAAAGATGTCGTTACATAATTTTAGTTTAATTATTTGAGAGTTCTGCACCTCAAAAAGAAAAAAAGAAAAACGTTAAACCTTACAAGACCACTCATCGCACACACGCTGATGTGCATAGTTTACACCCGAAACCATTAAATTTAATAGTTATCAAACATAATAACTCCCGTATAATTGAGTGGTTAACATTCATATATATTTTTACCGAAATATGCACATATAAGGCAAACGAAATATTTTTTAATTTTTGATATAGTGCGGGATTTCCACAGAAAGTACAAGTCAAGAAAATTCCTATTTCTTTCAGAATTTTATGCAATATTAGCTGCATGCATGACTTTTGTTCGCTTATATGTATGGAAAATAATATTAAATTATCTATAACACTAATACAAGTAAACCTATCAATTAAAATTACTAATACACGTAAACCTATCAGTATTTACGAAAATAAACTTTTTAAATATTTGCACATTGTATTAAAATGTCAAATTATATTACTTTCTTTTTAGTTACTCGGTTGGGTTAAAATATAGCCTATATGTTCACCTATAAATATGTATGTAAATTAATAATAAAATTAATAGTAAAATATAGTAAAATATAGCCTATATGTTAGCCTACATGTACAGCAAATTCTACAAAATCCATAAGTGAAAACTTCGTCAATCAGTTTAGCTGTTCTTGCCTGATGCAAAAATTAGCTCGGTGATAAGCAATCATACCAAGATACTCTCTACAGTTTAAATGTTTATTTTATGCATAGTTGAGTTTAGAACTAAAAAGTAAATTATATAAAATAGCCTACACAAAAAGTTTTAGAATATCAAAAAATGGTACAAACTAGCAAGTTTGGAATTTTTTTTAAAAATACATTTCAAGGTACCTTTTGTCTCATTTTATTCGATGGAACCACCGAGAGAAGCCCTCGACACCTTCTTCCTTTGGACCGATTTCCGTCGAATTTTTCTAACATTTTACATCACCAGCCAACACGATGTTGTTTTTGATTAAACTTTGGGCTGGTTGGTGTTTAAATTTTCATTTAAAATTTTTAATTTTTTCTTCATGACAATCCCTAAATTTTCCAAAATCTGTTAATAGATTATTACCTCGTTAGTCTTTACCAAGAGTTACAAAATATTTATGTTATTTTCAGTTGTCGCTGTTGAGGAAAGTCCTTCATGCATGTCATCACTTAGATTGCTATGACAATTTTTGAACCCATCAAGCCAGTTGTGAACAATAGTGTGGGGTGGAGCTTTATCATGAATTGTTATCAAAGTCGATCAAAACTTAGTTTTAATTTATTTGTTGAGAGAACAAATGGCGAATACAAGCACGTTTACAAAATTTTAATAATTTTTTTACCGTAATTAAAATATTTTCAGTGCTACCCTCGTAATGAAAATCAGTTGTAACTAAATATTCCTATTAATTTTTTTATTGGATTGGAAATTTGCATATTTTATTTTACTACATCTTTGTTCTTTATTACAACATACCTGTATAAATCTATAACTTAATTTAAAAATGAATCCAGCATCCTTTTTCTCCCCTTGAAAAAGTATAACACTCAAATTGCACAAGTCCTAAAGAAATGTTATGACATTATTTTATAAGATATGCCATGGTGCTTTTACTATTTATGCCGATTTGATAAACTGACATTATGCCAAATTCTAAAAAACCAACAAACTACTAAACAAAACTTCCTTAATTAAATATTCGTGACTTCAAAAAGAGAAAAAAAATGGCATATATTGTAATTAATGGAATAATAAAACAATGATTTAAAATGTCTGCCACACGTAAACTTCCAGTTTAAACTGACTTTTTAACACTACAATCATGTAAAATAAATAATAAAATTTATCTTAAGAATATCAGTTCAAATATGTTGGTAAATTTGTATAGAGCCTATAGGGCTAGGGGAAAATGATAATGAAAATGACAGAGCCTCTTTCCTAAACCTCTATAAACCTTTACCGCTTTAAGTTGGCATTTAAAGTCAACCATCCACCCACACATTTGATAAAACCGCAACAAATATTAAAATTATACCAATAAGGGATATAATGAAAGGGTATCACGGAGTACGTATTAAGCGGTATTGCAAGGAGTGAAAATTACAAATTTTAATTTCATTAATTCAAACTAAAAATTGAATGCGATACGAGTATAAAGATCGAAAATGATACCGACTAATTTAAAAAAAAATTCGTGAATATCAGTCACATTTTCATCACTAGAGCCATCTTAGATATACAACATTATTAAAATTAAATGATCCATTTAAATTATATGTCAACTTTGAGGTGTGTTTTGCAATTTTTATATTTATTTAAATCCGATTGTTTTCTCACGGAGATATTAAAGAAAAAAGAAGTTTTTTTTTGAGTCACTAAAATGTTATGATATTCATTGTATTTATAAAGCTTTAAAGTTAAATAAACTCTTGTTTCTTTTTATAAAAAATCAGCCACATAAATCAATTATGGAAAGACATTAAACTATACATCTTACCTCTTTTCCAAATTGGTCAAGTTACTGCGTTACTTTTATTAGTTAAACCTGATATGGTGGATTAAAATCCACCCTTATGTTATTTCATGTGGCACATATATATATATATATATATATATATATATATATATATATATATATATATATATATATATATATTTATATATATATATATATATATATATATATATATATACACATATATATACATACACATATAAATTAAATTGTAAATTATTCTAGAGGTTTGAATTCGAGAAAACCGGAGAGAAATATAGCATGCGTTATCATTATGAACAAAATATCTCGACGCTAATTAAAATACAACTTGTTTCAAATTTAATGCTCGATTTAGTCTCAAAGTCACTCGCAGTCTACTTTAAAATATTAACTAAGCTTAATTAGCGATAATTAAACTTAGCTTACGGTATCTAACCTTGATTTATTCCCCCTAATAAATGTAATAAAGTGACTAAATAGAACTCTGTTAACTGTATTTATCACATAAATTTCAACAGTTTGTGAGCGTTTGCGATCGCCGCGTCGCTTCATACTTCAATGAATTGTTCATCAAAGTAAATAACTAGATCCAGAGCATCGTCCTCTCCAAAACTTTTGGCCCAGTATTACTTTTGAAAAAGTAAAGCTTTTTCAAAAGTAATACCGAGCCAAAAGCTTTAGAGAGGTTAACGCCCTTGATCAAGGACTACTTTTGAAAAAGTTTTGTAATAACGGTACACGTAGCAAAATTTGTGATCGTTTGTGACCTACGTCAAAGAGAAAATGCATATAGTAAATATCAATAATATTTTTAGTAAAACACAGATCATCTCAAAAACTATACAATGCATAGATTTCTTTACCTTTAACCTTCTATTATATCTAGAGGTTATTAAAATCAGTAATAGAATTTTATGGCTATTATCCTTATTTTGATAACAGTTTTCCAAGTTATAATTTTTACGACGAGTGAAAAAATATAATACAAACAAATTGCAATTTGAACAAAGTAACCTATGAGTAACGAAATTTTTGACGTTTTAAGGATTATCATCAGCTACTTCAATATTTAACTTGCTACTCCAGTATGGAAGCATTTATTTAGGCTGAAGGCAAAGTAACATCCCGAGTTTTGAACTTTGATGCAGTCAGTACCTAGTCTCTTCTTCCCCTTTATACCTCTTTTTAAGTGTGTTACGATTTGAAGCATCAATTACTGAAAGAATAAATTTCCAACAAACAAACCTGTAATGTTCAAGAAAATTGGATTGTAACTAGGTATATACGGTATTCTTTTTTGACTGTTATTATTTTCAGTGTTACTCCATGTTTTATTGTAAGCATTGTTTGTCATCCTCTTAAGTTTTTTAAAGCTATATTTTTTTTTTAGTTTGGAGTTACTCAAGGAATGAAGAAAATATTGTCTCCTAAAAAATTAATTAAATTTAATATTTTGATTGGAAATCATTCTAAATCAATAATAGAACGTAAATAAAACTCGAAATTAAAAAAGTTTCATTGCTTACGTGCGTGCGTCCACAAGTGCAAATGTGCATTCGTAGGTATATGCATGCGTATGCCTGTATGTTCATTCGTAACTACTATGGAACGAACTAGACATAATTTGGCACATAACTGTTTCTTAAAAATATATTGAATAATTTGCTATATTGTTAGGTTCCGTGTATTAAGAAAAAACAGAAATTTTCTAATTGCTTTTTTTTCAAATATTGTTTAATGTAGAACGCCAAAATGTTCTTCTTTGGTAAAGAATAACAACCCATATGTGTTTCTGTACATGAATTTCAGAGGATACAAGTTAGTCACTTGAATTTTCATTCAGTTTGATCAGGCATATAAAAAACTGATTGACCCATTTGAAAAACTATCTATGAAGATCTCAAAAATGTTATGTAATAATTATTGGTGAAGGTAAAAGATTTGATGACTGGGTAAGTGTTCTGCTAGTTCGATGGTTTCTTTTACCTACAATATTTTTATTTTGTTTCTATAAAAAAAAATATTTCCATAATAATTGTTGTTTCGTGGGAGCAATATCTAAATTTCTGCTATTACAATAGCACGTTTTTTTTGCTTCAAACACAATCAGGGTCCCGTGCAAAATTCAGCTAAAATAGTGACTATTGCAATACAGTTTACTTTGCTCTATAATACGTTCTTGTATTTATACATACGACGGTGCGAAACGAAGGAGTAGGAGCAACTATTTACCTTAACAAGTTTAAAAGATTAGAACACCAACTAACTGATAGTTGTGGTTCAAATCTTTTAAACTTGATAAGGCACCTACGATGGGTACACTAAAATTTTAAACCAATATTTAAAGTATATGTAATACGTTTTCTCTTTAAATTTTTAATTTTCGAAAGTTTCTTAATCGCGTTATTAATATATATATATATATTTTATTGACGCAACCCAATTTGATGACATGAAAACCGCCCGCGGGTAAATCGGTGAATATAACGAAATAACAATTGTCAATATTTGGAACTTTTTTATATTTACATTTCCAGAAATATCTAAATATTGACGGTTTGGAAGAGTTTTAAATATTTATTATATGTGAAAATATGAAATGTTTTCAATATGGAAAATAGGAGGATTAAAACGTAGAAGGAAGTTTATATATTTTTCTTTTATAAAATTGTAAGCACCGTTAGATTGTAATCTACGTCGGGAGATTGTAAACTGTCAAAAAATTTTGATGCTCACAACTTAACCCATTATTTTTTAATAGAATATAATCTATTGAAGTCAAACCGTCACATTTTTAAATCGCATGCGACGGAACGCATCGTTGGCTGATTGGTTGATCGTCATGTGCCCCGTGACGCCATATTTGTTTGTCAATTCATTGTTTGTTGAACAGTGTTTTGGTGATTTTAAAGTAATTTCATGGTGAAAATAACAATGAAATTACTTTAAAATCACCAAAACACTGTTCAACAAACTAATAATAGAATTAGTTATATAAAATTGTTTCCGAAGTAAAATGAATCTGTGATTAACCAAGGAAGTGCAGTTTGAATGATAAATAAGAGCTAGTCAAAGAACATAACCAAAGTAAAATATTTACAATATTATCAAATAATATATCAAATGGTAATGTTGGATATTGAGTCTGTCCATCAACATAACTCTGAAATATCAGTTATTGTTAATCAGGAAGAATTTACCATAGCGTTACAAAACTATTAAAATGGGCGTAATAAAAATAGTAAAAAATTTTGATTGACAAATCAATGAATACAAAGTGTAATAAAATTGTTTGACGAGTATAATACAATCTCAATGAAGCCGACTAACAAACAAGTATTACCATTATGCAAGAAAATACGGTGTAATGAATATTGGTAACCAGAAAGTTTTAATAATGGAAAGAAAGGATACCTCAGGTTATCACCAAAAAATACTCGACACACATGTTGCTACTGGAATATATCTCAAAGGGCTGTGGCACCTGGAGTTACAAAGAACATTGACTTTCTTGCAATTACACTTATTGAAACTGCGTTGTTCTTTTTTTACTTTTCTGCTTATTGAAAATGAATTGTTTCATTCCTTGCGCGCCAAATGATGAAGACATTTTTTCTATAATTCTTAAAGTCAATGTGAACTAAAAAAATTGAGGCGAAAAGTAAAGCAAAACGCATATTACGTGGTGGGACTTTGTGCAAAGTCCGGAGTGGTACTATCGGCTTACCTATCCCTGCCGCTAAGCAGCAATATTTATAGTGCTGTGTATTGGTTTTGAAGGGCAAGGTAGCCAGCAAATAAGAACATATTGCTACTTCTTAGCAATATTTTAAGGTGATATTGAAAACTAAATTAATACTGACCTCTGAAATATTAGTGAGTAATTCTGCTTTTAGAGAGGAAAGAACGGCATTTCGAGGCATCCATTCTTTTATTATACCAAAATAGCTCCAACTTGATATAGTTCTTTTTTTTCTCTAAAACTTTCCCAATCAGTTCAACTTTTGGGACTTCAGATAATACAGTCGAACCATTACTGATATCTTTAAATTTTTTAGACGATGTTGCTATAATTTTATCAGCAGCTCTCTTTAAATTTATGTGCGACAGTGTTCTGTCTTGTACGATGTTACGTTCTTTCATACACACATTGCAAAGCAATTGCGATCCACAGCCCTCATTTTCCTCAGATAATAATCCACTTTTTTATTGCATTTTGTACATTTTGTATGAGCTCCAGACGCTTCTTTTTTGCATATGTTACATACCAGATAATTTATTTCTTCAATTAATACACCAATATCATTTACATTGGGCGGTACGTTAGAGTTGTAATGTAATGACTTTTTCTAGTGTGATTATTTCTTTGTCAATATTTTCATGTGGTTTTCTTTCTTTTTGATTTACAATGTTTATTTCTGAATTTATTACAAGACTTTCATTATTTTTTATGAAATAGTTCATTATTATTCTGATCTGGGGTCACAGTTTTCTTACTATCTAAAGATATTTTTCTTGCTCATTTGCTCATCTGGTTTATGACTAATAAAATCCGCAACTACATACGGAAAATTCTCATGTAAGTCAGGAAGTAGTTCAGGATTATTTGCAATATTAATTTATTCTAAGATAACAATTTGATTTATTTCTTTTTATTTAATCCTCTGAATGTAAATTTTTTCATATTTATTGTGATTACGTTTGCCTGTTCTTCCTCTTGTTGGTATTTTTCTGAATTTTGTTTTTCGTTGTCTTGACTTGAACGGTCTATACTTCCTTGGCTTTGCGGATATCTAGGTCTTCCACTAATTATTTTAAAAGCAGACCACCAACTGACTATTTCTCTCAGCACAGTTGCTGTGAACTTGCATCCATTATCACTTTGGAGAATATTAGGATAGCCAACTTCCAAAAAATCTTAATAATCTTGATTATCTCTTCTTTAGCGTGTTTGCTTTTTTATGTTCGTAAAAAAAAAATATTTAAATGGTCCCGATATTGTAACAACCATTTATACTCTTGATCTGAAGATGTTTTGGAAGTCTACAAATCTACAAATATATATATATATATATATATATATATATATACATATATATATATATATATATATATATATATATATATATATATATATATATATATATATGTATATATATATATATATATATATATATATATATGTATATTCCCCTTCCCTCCTTCAATTGAAATCGTCAGAAATCAATGGTTTTAAGACAATTAATTTTTTGGAAAGCTTTTATTTGAAAGACATATTTTATACAATTTCAGGAATATTGATAACGCAAATTATGGTACCACATATTTATCTTTCAAGGCGTGAACAATTTTATCTCAGTTTAAGGGTTTGACTTCGATTATATTCCATTAAAAAATAACGCGTTAAATTGTAAGCAGAATGTTACAGATCACAATTTTTCGACATTTTACAATCTTGCGAGATAGAACATAATCTAACGGTATTTACATTTTTATGGTGACATATATAATGCTTAAATAACGCCAGTTGAAAATAATATAGGAAATAATGTCAGTTAAAAATAATATTGTAGAAACTTGAAAGTTAGTCTAGTAGTAAAACATATTAACTTACACATATGTCAATA
Organism: Druceiella hillmani; assembly: GCA_039881145.1. Taxonomy (NCBI): domain Eukaryota; kingdom Metazoa; phylum Arthropoda; class Insecta; order Lepidoptera; family Hepialidae; genus Druceiella; species Druceiella hillmani. Next base: position 10,272,206 of record JAYKKI010000078.1, on the reverse strand, counting down.
TCTGTAATTCCAAAATATTAATATGAAAGTTTAGGGGAAGGGGTTAAAAAAATTAGACGTATGAATTTTTTTAATTCCGTACGAAATAATAAGGGATTCAAAAATATTTAGTAGTTTATCTTCAGAAATATAATTCAGGATCCAGTAATATAAAAGAAAAAAACATGGACGTATTTTATCAATACTTTCAGAAAACTTTGATAAGGTGAAGAGTTTGTGTAAAAGTGTCGATAAATACTATAAACTTATAAATTGCAATAGATCACAAATGTTTTGAAAGTTCGGTGACTAGTTTAATGCTTTTGAGGGAATTGAATTGGCAACAACCATCAATCATCAATTTGAATGTGATTTATTGTTACCTAGTATGTCTTCTTCTGTTCACGGTGGAACAAGGAAGAATTTTAGTGATCTTAGCAAAAAATCGAAACGTACTCGGTTAACAGTATTATTTTAAGTTGACGATTCAGCAGTTGGTGCATTACTCTACAGTTCAGATGCATCAACATCAACAAATACTTCACGGATGAAGTTTTATCACTTGCTATGGAGTATAAGCTTACGAAACATCAATATTTGTTGATAATGTACTTTGTTAATAGTAAGCCTCCTAGTAAAACTTTACCATCATATCAGAGTATTTTAAAAACTTAGAGAAAGTGATATAATATCAATATGGCAGTGATAGAATCTAAAAGCTGAGATCGAATTGCAAAATTTATCAGATCATACAGCTTCGCGGATCTTAGAGTCAGAGAAATTTTGTTTTAAATAGTGTTCCAGTAGAGTCAGTTAATTTAATTTAATTAAGAAATGGAGTTTTGAGGGCAGTATGGGTCTAGCGAGTACAAAGAGTTTTTTCGCGGATTCTAGTTTTGATGATGATAGTAATTCATTTGCAACCTCTCACGTTACTTTGCATTTATTAACAAATTCAGATAGTTTAACCAACATTTTGTGAAGAAACTTCTGCCTCTCTTTTACGAGATACTGTACCTTTTCATTTCTAATTTGTGAAGAAAATTCTATTGTATTTGAAATTGAGAAATCATATTTGAAATAAAAAGGACCTTCCTTTCTCTGAAAATATCCACATTATGCGAACGCGTTTTCAACATACACTGGCTATGACGATGGTAAATTTGTATTGCTTTAAGTGAAATGTTATTGGCCGCATTTTATTTTTGTAAAGTAACACTCAAAGAAATTAATAACATAGATTTTGTACATATAAAATCAGTTAAGGTCTCGATTAGGCTTAATTGTAGATAAACCACGATGCTGTGGAAGTGGGATACTGAGCGACGGAAATATCACAAGAAAATATTTTTTCAATTTAGATATTTCATAGAAAATCAAAGGCTTAAACAGCTATTTCATTAACCGCTGTTTTGTACTTTTGCAAGTTTAATCTTCGGATACAAGATTAATGTAGCGTCATGTAATAAATTTGATTCAGAAACCGCGCGACTTTTGGTATTAGAATATAAATTGTACAATCTCCCAGCTTCCGTCCAAAATGTACTGATACGTGGCTTATAAATTGTAAAGCATGCATTAGTGGCTACCAGCGAATTATTCTAAGAGGCTACGGAAGATACTGACAAAAATTGTAAAACATTTAGACGAGCCCATGCTCGAAAAATGGCTCGGGACCTTAGTAATACTGATTTATTTGAATAGACTCATGTTACAATCAGACTGTTTCGTTACCAGAATTAATAATCTTCTCCAAAAGGAAAATGGTTTTTTAAATAGTCAGGCATTAAGTTTGTTAACAGTTTAGAAAATCTTGTAATCGTTTTCGTAAGAATATCTTAGTATATTTATACTATTTCGCTTGTAAAACTCAGAGTTATCCTCAATTTTATTTTCGTTTTTTTTATTAATTATTTGTTTTTTTTAACGTAGTTTTATTCAAGAGTAGGGTAAAACACTACAATACGCCTCAGTTGACAATACGCCCTACTGAGCGTACACCCACACAAATACAGATATCAAACAAGTAGCGACACGTACGGCGCCGCGCCAGTCGCCCGCCATCAGTGCTGCCGGTTAGGTACGGTTATGTGACTTATTTAGAAAAAAACATCAAAATCTTCACCAATTGCTTTGGAACAATTTGCGGTGAGTACCATACAAATTTACTTACATTGTACAGTATTTTTTTAATGCAGTTTTTGTTTGGAAATGTGTGTACAGCTTTAATTTACCTAATATTTAATGTATTCCTTGTAGTGAATTACTCGCAACGGCGTTCATCTTGCGACTGGGGCGTTTTGTAAACATAAATTTACAAAACGCTTCGTTCATTATGCTACAATACGCCTCATCACCCAATCAAATTATTTATTAAAAAAATACTTTTTATTTTTACAGATGCCGCCTAACTATCAAAGAAAGACCCTACGGGCTTCTTGGTCTGATACCGATTTAAATGAAGCTATGCAAAAAGTGCGTAACAAGGAGATGGGAATTAATGAAACTTCTAGGGTTTACAATATCCCATCTAGAACACTCAGACGACATCTGGTAACAGGAAAACTTGAAATGCCACTCGGGGGACCACCTGTTTTTCCAGAAGAACACGAGAAAAAACTAGTAGCTCATTTTAAAAAACTTGAAAAAGTTGGCTTTGCACCTGACCAAAAGTATGTCAAAGAAATGGCTTACCAGTTAGCTCAAACGCTTAACATAAAAAAACCCATTCTCGAACGACACTCGTCAAGCAGGTAACGTTTGGTTCAACTGGTTCTTGAAACGTAACCCTGAGTTAAGTCAATTTTTAGTTGAAACTATTATACTTTTAAAATTTATAACCTCTCTTTCAATAGCTTTTGCATTTCTTTAATATTAGTTTCGCCTCTCATATTTATCGAAAATAAAAATACAGTAAGAAGGTAAAATAAGAGAAAAATCAAGTTGAAATGAAGTCTTTTACGATACGATCATTGGCAGCATATATGTGAAAAGGATTGTGGTTTGATAGTAAAAAATATACACGTGCATTTATTCAATCTCATACAAGGGTTCCTCATTGGTCTGTAAAAATTTATAGAAATAACTTCATTCAAATTTAACATTTATTTAAAAGTGATATAACTAAAGTCACAGTCCAAGTAAAATTATCTTCATGTACGGTATATGCGATTATTACTTAGTAATACACAATTAAATGAAACTACGTGATGTAGTATTATTTCTACTTTCTTTAATTTCTTTACCACGACCTAGGTTTTGTTGTATTACAGCATATTTAGGTGCGATATTAGCAAAGATGACGATGAGAGAATATTTGCTAATATCCCACCTGAAGATGTTGTAATACATCGAAACCTAGGTTGTGGTAAAGAAATTAAAGAAAGTAGAAATAATACTACATCACGTAGTTTCATTTAATTGTGAATAATGAATTGCTACAAAATTAACGCCAAATATATTCAATACTTAGTAATAATTTAAAACTTTGACAAACATTTTGCAAAACAGAACTTTCATCAATATCAATAATAAATTACCTAAATCATTCTCATAACGAAATCATAATTCAGTGCTAATTAATCCAGATCATATTGTGTCAAAAATATGGTTGAAAAATTTCGTATTGAAAGTAGTAAACTTAATTTTTTTTTAATAAATGTAACTGGGCCGAAATAGTAGGATCATTATGCTGTGTTCATATTAATTTTGACCATATTTTGCATAATCTGTCTAAGTATACTCGATGTATATTTCATGTTTTTGCTTTTAAAATTCTGAACTTAATAGCAGAGTTATCAGAAATTTTCCTTTTCTAAATTTGTTTCGAACATGCGGTTATTAAATCCATAATGGGTAATGCCGAAAGTACTTGTGAGAGGTGAAAATATTCTAATTTTTCGTCACATCCTGTCCGCATGTGTCGCTGTAAACCATATGTTCGTTTGAAATAATAAAAAAAATTAAGCATTTTTCTTCTGAACTTTAATTCTGTTAGATTCATAAAAATGCATTTTCTTTTAGTTTCATTATCAATTAAAGAAAATTATTTTTGTTAGGTCACTAAACATTATTCAATCTATGATTGTCATGCTAGGTAAATTAATTGTTAAAAAGCTAGCGCAGAATCTTTGACCAGTATAATCATTAATACGAAATCCTTTTGTCTTGTCCTATATTTCTGTTTTATTTGCACAAAAATTATATAAACATTTTATGTAATAGGTGGGCGTGTGATGGAGATAAATACTTATTAACCGTCAGTTATCCATAGTAAAATTAGTTTAAACAACTCAAAAATTTAATTTGTACTTTTCTTTCATTCTACAAAAAGTCATACCAATATTTTGCTCTGCATAGTTTATATAATATATGAGTAAACAAATGTGGTGCATAGTAGTTATCCACTTTTGAAGCAAGACCTTTTCATGTAATTGTGAAGGAACAAAAAAATAAATATTAAGTTATTAGGTTATAAAAAGGCAAATTTATTGAAAAAAATTATATAATTTTTCTGAAATGTCCAGGGTCTCTGGCACGAACGAAGTCTTTGATGCTAATTGTGTTCTAATTGTAAGTATATAGAGATAAGCATGCACTTTAATAAAACTGAGGGCATGACGAATAAAGAATTAAACAAGACTTGCTTTATGAAGAGTGTGCTGGCTTCTAGCATGCTTATTGACACGAAGAGGAGATAAAAACTCTTTCAGTCGCCCGCTCTTATCACTATCGATTTGTTACATATATTCTTTATTCTATATATATTTCTATATTTAAAAGTATATACTCGTGGCACAAGAAATAATTGATATATGACATAACCGAAAACTCGCTACGAAAGAACAGGAAACTTCAATAAAAGGTAATCGTTATCGATAGAAAGCAATCGGTATTGATTAACGAATTGAAAGTTCGATATATGCAGTAGAAAATGTAATGATGAGAAAATTCACTCATTATGGATGACATAATGGTTAGGGGCACTGAGACTTTTCCAAGAAAGATGTCAAATGAATAGCGATTTTTGGTTAGAAATGGAATATCCTGTGATAGTACAATAAGGAAGCTAATAAGTAATTCATTATTAATAAAGTGAAATCAATTTGGGAGTTTACCCAGTTTTTTTCTATGCAGAATTGGAATGAATAATTAAACAGAACTGGAGATCATACTTCTCGTAGACTCGAATTAGCAGCGGATATCTTTTAGGATTTCAACAACAACAAAATTAAGTTAGTTTAATATTCGAATCCAAATTTTAAATGGCCTTTTATTTTAAATATGTTCTTTTCCCAATTTCAATTTCATTATTTATGCATATTTATTTCATAAATTTTAAAATTATAAGTAATAATTCACTGTCATGGTAAGTAAAACTATTTGTAAAATATCAAATATAACTTATTTTATGCCATTTCAAGTGGAAGATATTTTTATTTCTTTTACCTTGGGGTCGCTTTAAATATAAATTTTGTCTGATCTGTTTTGTACCGGCGGGCAAATTCGTTTTCTCAAATTAAGTCTTCTTAAATAAATATTGAGTTACAGTTTTTCATGGGTGTTGTGGTACTAGTACGATGGCGAATGCGTGAAAACACGAGCTTGTAATTTTGTTCATTTAGTTAAAATCGACAAAAATACTGTTTGGAACCTATTTATTTTTAACATGATTTATAATATATTTCGTTTAGAAATAGTTGGAGAGAATCCACAAATTTGGTGCGCGGTGAAAACCTTGGCGTATATATTAAGACAAATATTTTGGCAAAACATTAAAATAAGTGTGACCTTTATGTTTCGGTAAACATATAATTTAATCCGATGACAGGTTTCAGGATTAAATCTTGTTTGCATTAGATATAATAAAATAAGAGCACGCAAGTATTTCGAAAATGAAGGTCAACAGTCGTCATCGAAAAGTACTATAAAATCCAATGCAAAATAAAAATATTATCGACACAAAATTACATGCTTTAATTTGTTAGTTTAATGGTCGACTATATAATATAAATATGATTTAAAAATTTGGTATTATATTTAATTATTTTAATTTGACATATCTATAGAACTTGTACTTACCTCACATATTTATTATAAAGATTTTTATTGAAAAACGTTATTCCATAGAATATTGTGTTACTAAATTTAAATTATTTCTAAGAATAGAATAGTCAAGGGACAACTTCTTGAAAAGTTCAGGGCCTGCTTCGGGCTGTCGGGCTACTGAAAGAGGAAACAAATATCGTTATTAATAATGTGTATGCAATGTCAAAATTCTAGGCTAAAAACGAACATAAGCTTAAACAATTAAATTATTTAAATTTACCCTAAACATTTTTACTGTGTCATTTAATATAAATAATGGCGAAGAAACAACATATCGCATAAATGGTGAAAAATAAATGAAATAACAAAGTATTTTCTCTTGACAATTAAGAAGTTATTCTCCAATAATTGTACAATCATTTTATAACACGAACCGGCATCCGATGAATAATTTAAATAATCAATATTATGAGTGGAAGTCATTTAAGTGCCTTGCTCCATCTCCACTCAAACAAAATTGAAATGAATAATTGATTAAAATTGAAGAAAATTCTTCTCGCCATCTAAAATCATCGGTCCACAATTTCGCATCTTCAGCAAAAACGGAGTTCATTTTTATTTAACATTCGATGATAACAGCTCTCGAAAGAAAATTTAATTTTTTTTCAGCTACTTAATATCATTTGAGAGCTTCTTTTTCTTTTGAAGTTTAATGTGATGACCACACATAGTTTTATACACCTTATTTATTTTTTATCTGCCTAAGGAATTGAGAAATTGACTGGGAGAAAAAGAAATTCATAATAGAAAAACATCCAGTAACCCTTCGAGAATAAAAGAAATCTTACTTAAACAAGTTTTATTGCATCCTTATCTCTGATGCTTTCACACAATCATCTCTGTAAGTATTTACATTCATTGTTAAAGTATATTTTCTAATATAATGTTTACACAATACCAGAAAGCAAATAAAATAATTTATTGCATAAATTAACAAAAGAAGGGTTTTTCTATATTTGTTAATTTTCTGTCAGTTCTATGTTTAATTTCAAGTGGGTTGTGTTCGGAAAGTACAAAAGATTTAGTACTTCCCGCATTGGATACCTCCCTGGTGTCACTTCCAAAGGGGTACATTTTCTAAATGTGAGTTATTTTATAAATAAGGGAGAAATAAATTTATTTATACTATAAATTAATGAATACTATAATTATTCAGTATTTCCGAACATATATGTTAAACATTTTAAGTACACGACTTTGTACTTAGTACTTGAAAGAAAAATTAAAAATTCGCGAAATAGTAAGGTACTTTAAAAAATTTCGTAAAAAATTCTGTTCGCATTTTCAAAAATAATAAGGCGTTTAAATAAAAAGAGAACTTAATTTTCATATTATAAATTATTATATTTTTCAATTTTTTTCTATTTTCAGAGTAGCTGACAAAATTGATTAGCGTATTTTTTATTTTAATAAATTCAAATTATAACTTCATGACAATTTTTTTCTGCACTTTATTTTATTCCACGAAATGATAAGAAATTTATAACACTATTTTATCAGGTCCTATAAACTTATTCGGTAAAGTTGCAACTTTTACGAGACACGTTTGACAGAGCTATGAAAGCATATGTGTTGAAGTGTAGATCATATTTTTTTCGAAAGAAAGGAAATTGTATACGCGAGTATTGCGGGCCACAACTTTGAACTGGTGCTATGTGGAATTAGAGGTCTTGGATTCCCTAATTCCAATGAGCAACAATAGTGAAAGTTTCGGTAAACTAAGCTTCGTGAGGATATTTTATATCAATGGTCTTATGGCTAGAGGATATGGCATATAAGGTATTTAGGTAATGGAAAAGTATTAATGCTGAGAATCTAAAGTGCACAAATATTATTGGAATATTTTGTTGTCAATCTACGAGCCGGATCCCGTTAATTTTATAATCCTTGTTTACTGCGCTCATAAATTTTGCAGCAATCAAAAATATTGCTGCCTCATTGATATTAAGGCAAATAGAACGCTAATGGAATCACGTCGGTATTTGGCCGTCCGTCCATCCATCTGTCACAGGCGATTTTCTCAAACACTATTCACAGAAATAGAGTATTGCGAACCAGTTATGAATTTGGAGTGCAAAAAGGCGGTTTTGATACTGGGGGTAATTTTAGAAGTTCTTAATTAGATTAAGAGGTTATAACTTCCCCAGTTATCGTGCAGTTTTAGAATCACGAATTTTACCATTTTTACATATATTTTTAATTTTTTGAACATTTTTTCGGAAAAAAACGGTTACAAAATTATTGCGTTCCATTCTTATCACTACAAAGATTGCTCAGAAAAACTGAAAAAATCTAAATTTTAGGAATTAGGTATAGATTGGAAAAAAATGTCAGGATTGAAAAATTCTAGCGCGAATTTTTGCAAATAATTTCATTCTTTATTTCCTTATAACTCCTGATCAATTGACTACTTGTCATTATCGGATATTGCTCGTGTTTTATTTGGAAAACCACAGGGAAAATCTATAAAATATATGCGTTTATATAATGCACGTTATTCGCGAAAGCATAAATCGTTGCTAGAATTTTCTAGAATTGTTTAACAAGAAAACAAGCATGCAATATTTTCTTCTTTTTAGAATTAATCCAGAGTAGTCATTATTGTATATATTTCTGCATAAATATTTTAGTTATTCATTCATGGAAATATTACTATTAGTTCACCTATATATCTCGTTATTGAAACAATCACGATTATAATAAAATTAAATATGTTAAATAATATATAAAATATATAACGATGATAAACTTTAAGTAGTCTATTTTATCTCGTTCATGAAAAATATATCGCACTTCGGTGCAACCACGCACAGGTAGTAGAGCAATTGTGTGCTGAGGGAAAATGGAGAATTTCGGTAGAACAAAAATATTATGACTACGCGAGCGCAGGTAGTTTTCTGGCTCAAATAGCGAGAGTTTGTACAATCAATTTAGACATTGTAAAATAAAAAACTTGGGTATTATAATATTCCATTTACGAAATTTTTCTACTGTACTGTGACGTAGAGCAACGAAAAGATACGGTAACGAAGAACAGCATACGGTAAAAGGAAAATAGATAAAGACAAAAACTACATAAATATCTAAAGATCGTTTTGTTGGTTTGCTCTAAATAACTGACTAAACTAACGAAAATACGACTCCAAACAATAGGGCGCGATTTTTACTTGCTATCCGCAAAATTTTAGCTTGAAATATTAATCAAGGAAATATTTAGAAAGTCCCTGGTCTTTTGAAATACTACTTATGCTTTGATAACAAGTTTATATATTGCTTCCTAGAGAAAAATGAAATGGAGAAATGGGGGTGGGACACGAGGAAGAAAGTGACATATCCCATTTAATTATAATAATTAAATATTCAGATGTATTTCTCTTTGATGCAAAATTTTGGACGATCATTTAATATTTCTTTCCTACATTATCATATACGTTTGATGTTTTTCTTTAAAAGTTTTAATTCAATGGTACTTTTGGGAAAGATTAAATAGTCGAGGTTCTGTCAGAGAATGTACGGAATTTATTTAAACGTACATAGGATAACATCATCAGTTTTCTTTTTAACTTTTCCCTAATTTAATTAAAGAAATAGATAGGGCATAATAGAATAAGAAGAGACATTTTTAAGAAAATAATTGATGCAATTAACACATAGGACCAAATTTAATTAAATTTTCTTAAACATATTTTCCTATTGGCAAAAACGTAATCCACTGATGCCCTTTTATTGAAAATATTTAAAATGTTTTTTTCAATAAAAATTTTAATAATTAAGTTTATGTGTTTCATATACTTACAAATATAATATGTAGAAAAAGTGGTATTTTATAAATATATCTCTTAAGTATGAGTGGAACTAAAAATTCTACGACCTAGGATAATCGTATAATTTTCCTATAATCCTTTAGCCCTATTCTCCCCTACATTATTCTTAATGATTTTTGTTTCAGTTATTTTCGAAATGTGAACTTTTTACACTATTAGGCGCATATCTCTATGGGCATCCGTCAAAATTTCCATCAGAAGTTACCATGCAACCATTTTGAAATATTACTAAAAATGTGTGGGTTAATATGATCTATATTTTATTCATATGATTTAACCATTTCAGTATTTTATTTTAGCTTAATTCTGGAAAGTTCGTTGCTTTTTAAAACTCTTCGTTCCTGTACCACCCCGTTTTCGAACATAATATTTCTATTGAAAATATTTGAGACTATCTATTGTTAAGCTGAGACTATCTATTGTTAATCAATACATATTTTCAAGAGTCCTCTCAAATAGTGTTGAGTAACGAGTTATTTGTAGAGAGTTTTCAAAATGTCTTATTTTCTTTTCTTTTACTATTTTAAAACCAGGTGCAATCAGTCTTTTACACGATATCTATTTTTCTAACCACATACAATTTAATCAACATTACAATAAAATGTTGTACTTATAATATACAATGTTATAGACAGAACGTCTGAAAAATATAGCAATACTGTTTTGAAAATCAAATAAAAAAAACGGAATAATCTCAGAGCAAATCGGTCTATCTTTGATAATATTTTATTTACGCAACTTGATTTGATGTTGTGAAAGCCACCCACGTATTAAGCGGTGAATCCGGTAAAATAACAAATGTCAATGTTTGGAAATTATACGTATCCTCGTGTGCACAAATATCCAAATATTGATGATTTGCCCGAGATTTCAATATTTATTCTGTGTGAAAAAGTCAAGTTATGTCAATGTTGAAAATATGATATGAAGGTTAAAACGTGGAAGAGAATTATTTCTAGTTTTTGCATATAAATGTTTATTTTTTATGGCTTACACGATATCGAGTCATAAATTATTATTTCTATCCATATCCAATACCCTCATAAATACTGACTTGTGATCGGTCTTTTTCTATTAGGTTAGTTATTGAATTATGGATATTTTCTTTAAATGTGAAGGGAAATTTACTCATATTAGATTTTCCGCGGTGTGCATTATTATCGACTCGGTCAGACTCGAATTTGACGATAAAACTAATTATTTCTCTGGTGATTTTACAAGTATTCAATTTTCAAAATAGGTAATTTGGAAAGAAATTCCCCTCTTAAAGTTATCCCTTATTTGATTTTTTAAACACATTAATTGTCATTTAAACTTTTTTTTTCCCAAAATAACACTTCCGTTTGTAGGTTCGTACATATTTACCTATGAGTGCATGCTATGCAGTTCGCTACTTATTTTGAATGAATCAGAACAGACACTTATTATTTTCACGATTTATTATAAATAGTTTAATTTTTGTAAACAATTAAAAAAAAAACTTTCCTTTTCCACTTTCGACGAGCGTTGAACATGAAAAAGGAAAGTTTTCAAAAAAGGAAAAGGGAGCGTTCATTTTATTCTCATCTTCTGGCCTCTTTTGTATGCTCGTTACCACTTTTACTTTTTTATTTTTAAACTTCTCTTGGAATTTTTTATATATAAAAAGAACGACAACTATTCCATTTTCACTTATTAAAATATATATGAAATGTATTGTAATATCATATTTGATTTAGTGTTTTAACAACGGTTTAGTAATATACCCCAATAATATATGTAACTATATTTAATTATTTCAAAATTTTTAGTTTTCTTCAATTTTGTTCCAAAACTCGCTCTGACCTGTCAAAATTGGATTTGTTTTTTTATTTTTTTGTTTTTCCTCAATAGGGATAGAATTTTTTAATTTTTTTGTTTTTCCTCAAGGGTATTTATTAACACATTTGTTATTTACCTGCCATGTAATTTTATAAATGAATTGTAATTTTGTGTGACTGAAAGCAATAGGTCCTATTGTAATAAGTTCGACAGATGTAGGTAATAATCCAAGAATATAAATGAATAAATTTCATACCTATAAAAGAAAATTCCAAATGTCAATTTTATATAGTTATTGATTTTGCAGTTTGTCCGATCGTTTATAACCTATGCACAAAATTCAATGCAATGATTTCCTTTTTCTTGGATTTCATAATTCTCTATAGTCTATTTTTTCATTAAACAATTTTGTAACCGTTTTGCCCGCCAAATTTAAATATATTAAATTCTAAGTGATTATTATATTTAGGGATCACTTTTTAAAACGTGCTGCCAAATAAATTTCCAAGGCTTAAATTCATGACTTCTAGTTAATTAGTAAGGGAATAGTAATCTCTCTCAGTGTTCCGAAAAGAACATTTAAGTTTCCAACATAATCCTTTGTAAATGTAAATTATACTCTAAGGCATAATTTGTGCTGGTACCTGAAGGTCATTATGAGATATTTAGTTATATCGTATATTTACATGTAAATATGTACAAAAGAGCAAGAAAAATTACGTTGTTTTTCCTAACTTGTTTTTTAGACGAGTTATGCAACCATGTAATAAATAAAACATTAAATATTAATACTTTTAATTAAACAAAATTATCAAGTTTATGACCAAAAAAAATTATTAGTTTCAAATGGGATCATTATATGTAGATATTTTTTTATATTTTATTGGAACAGATTTTGTAATCCAATATTTCCAATAACAGCATTCCATAATTTTTTTATTACAATTTAAATATTGTAAATAAATAGCCAGATAGAGTAGAGATCCCGTGTTGGATGAATCTATAAAATCTCTAGGACCAAATCTAAATGTCACTCAGTGTCAAACTCTTATTTTAATCATTTCAAGTACTTTCTTAATTAGAAAATCATATTTAATTTAGATTGCAGCCGCCTTCAAGATATTACGGGAACCTAATTCTAAATACTCAAGTGCGCTTATGACAATAGTGTTAATTTTTTAACATTTTTAAATCAGAGAATTGTCTTAAAATCTAAGATCATAAAGGCTAAAAGAAATGTTATAAAATTGCAAAGAAATTTTATCACCTCTTAAGAGGGCATGGTTTCGTTTGACTTAAAAATAAAACATCTTTTTTTTTAATCTATAAATTTTATTCATTTATGCCCAAAAGCAGTATTATATCTATCTACGTTTATTATACTTCCATTATTCTTTTTTTATATTTCTATCTATCTACGTTTATTACGTATCTTACATTATTAGGGATACAAATTTTAACTGCCATTTTAGTTTTGTGTACCAATAACATATCAATATTTAGGAATTACTATCTACGCATGTTATATACCAATGGGAGGGTAAATCAGTTACCGGCTATCCGACGTTGTATAGAAGTGATAGATGTTGGTTCCCAATATTTTTTGATGGTTATTGTTGATAGGTTAGATTATCAACAGCAAGCGCCTTTTCTTTCTGTCATTTTCGATTGATAAAGCCCTATCAATCGTCCGTTTTATGAGGCTTAATGAGCACAATATTAAAACTTGATTTCGAGTTAATAAAAGTTCTGCTGAATTATTACAATATGATAATAATTATTTTAAATTATTACTTATAACTTACTATAATTGATTACCTACTATACTTATTACTTACTATAGTTTATTACTTCCTTCAATTACACCAAAATATTTTATTAATACTGGTTTCTGTCCGATTTAACATAAGGAAAAGAAGAAATTGAATGCGTTCCATAACTAGACGGATAAAAAGCTAGCTATGATTGTCGATATAAAGTTAGAATATTAAAATAACTGTGTTAGTAGCTTCTCATTAATAACTATCTACGTCGACGGATATATAGAATATAGGTTTTGGCGTTAGGTAATAAGTACGAATTAACACTTGGGTACGTATGGGATACTTCTTTTGTCATTCAAATGGAATACGACATTTGTCATTCTATAAAGTAATTACGTTCACTTATAAGAAGGCAAAATGTAGTAATAATATCGCTCCTTTGGTAACTTTCGATGTAAAAAACACATCGCTACGTAGATGAGCATATGGGTCTATGATAAAATTAAATAGTCGAGTGAAGGCACGTATTAACTTTCCAAATAGATTTTGACCTTACAAGTGAATCACAAATAATTCGTTCAGTTAATTTTTTGCAAAATACGCTAAGCACGTTGAGGAAAATTGAATTGCGTCGTCGGTACGGTCATTGTTTGAAGTATTTAGCTCAGCGTAATGACGGTGCAATACGGTAAGAATATGTTTCAGGTAATACTATAAAGAAAACCTACGGACTTAATTGGCGCCAGCATTTACATGGAAATAATTAAATACATCAAAACATTCATCATTTACGTGCATACTATCAATGTTAAATACATAATAATCTGTGGTCAAACAGTCGCACAGAATAAAATTGTAACCAAAGAATTTTAAAATATCAGATTGACTGCATGTATTTCGAGCTGTGAATTTTGTGTGATTTCTAATGTTTCTTTTTCAATAGTCTGTGAAGTGCACATCAAGGCAAAAAACGTTTATTTTATATCTTTTGTAATAAATATCTGCGTTTTATATATAAGTGAAATACAGCTTGGTTATATACACTTATCCCAAAAGGATAACTTTGTAGCAGCGATCTGAATTTACTTACTCTCCCCTACCTGCTAGTGGTTTGAAGAATGCTCAATGGTCAAGTTTTGACTACTGGGCCACCAGTAGTACCAATCAATCATTCCTACATAGATTCTCAACAGGTTATTATTTATTATTTATCACGTATTTTCTTTCTTTATTGTAATAAACTCCAATATTATTTTATATTTCTGGAATCTTTTAAACGAGTTTTTGGTGATGATACCAAACTCAGTAAGTTTGCAAATTGCGGTGCCCTTGTTACGGATGCTAATTCGATATTGTTGCGAAATCACATAACCTATATTATACTGAACGATATACTAATTTTAACGATACCTCATAGAGAATATTAGTAGAGTCTCATCGATACAAGGAAGTAAAAACTTACATACTAAAATGCATGAATTCTGAGTACATAGCATCACTTTTTATGCAGTCGGGTAAAAATAAATTCAAAAGAATATATCCGCGATTTGCACCAATAAATTCATTAACTTCTAGCTTTGTCGGCGTTTTTGTCCTGTAGTAGGCTGGGTGATTTAACATAATATATTTTCAAGCGTAAATGTGATCTTGAAATGAATTTTAGGAGATTTTTAAATTTATATTTGATTATGTATCAAAAAGAGATAAGATGTAATTTTTAAACTGATTACACCATTTTCCTAAAAGTAGGATCATATCAACAACAAAATATTTGTGGTAATTTGAGGAAGTAAATTAAAAGCGAAGAACTTTTAATTTATAATAGGTGAGACAATATGTATATGCAGAATACATTTTAAATAAAGAAAAAATTAGGTAATAACGCAGACATCAATAAAAATACCAATTCTTAAATGTATCAAACTTACGCATGAAAATATTAGTGTTATCAGATTTATACCTTTTAAACTTGTTCATCTGGGACACTTAAATTTTAAACCCTGCACTTACAACATTGAGTCTATAAAAACACTTTCAAGTATAAATACTTTTGAGATATCAAAACTAAAGCAAGTGCAAATTGAGACATCTTATCAGTTAAAGGCTATTCACCACCTATACCAATCAAAAAACTATTTAAATGTGATATTGGAGAAAAAAATAATATTGTAATTTCATTTATTTTTATACAGATAGTGTGAAAATTTAAAGTTTTATTTAAATTAGTAATATTGTATTTAATAAGTGAAATTTATTAAATATATTATTAAAAATAAAATAATTCATAGACTAATTAACCCTTAACTTGTTATAATAACAAGGTCAATATGACCTTAAGGACTTTCAAAAGGAGACGTTAATTTAATTAAACTTTCTTAAAGCAGCTTCAACGCGAGCCGTGTCGATTATCAGCGTAGCGCCGACAGCATTTTTAATAAGTCTTGCCTATAACAGCAAAGTTTTTTGTTTGTTTTTAGCTAAAATGATAATTCAAATATTGCTGAGTTTACTTATAATATACACGATAGTATGTAGCAACATATATTATATAATGATTCCTAGCTTAAATCTTGGAATATTTAGCTTTATAAAATTTTATTTTTCTATTTTATTAACGCTAGCATACGCCTGGGACTCCCCTTTTAATTTTTATGATTATATACCCCAAGAGGTAAAACGGAACTCTTATAACATCAATCAGAAAGTACAACGGAAACCTTATAATATCACTCCCATGTCTGTCTGTCACAGCTGTTTTTCCTAGAAACAGCTTGATATATAATTTGGCATAGTAATGAAACACCCAAAAATATGTGTAAGGTAATTTTAGGAGGAATAAAATTTAGTAATCGAATTCCATTTTAATTCCACATACTGTTTAATATAAAAGAGCTAATAATAAAGACCTTAAAAATATTATTTTTTTTCATGATTGTTGGTAGTATATCTTGGATAATTTTCTGAAAAATGTAAAAGAAAATAATTCCCCGCTCCCTTTTATTTATCAAATTATTTGATATCAAATTTTTAAAAAATTAAATTTTTGGCAACATAGCGGAGGTTGTAGAAAAACTATAGGAAATGTCCTAAATAGTATAATACCTGAAATATACACAGATTTTATTTGTCGATATAGTTATAAAAAATGTGGGAGCTCCACCCACATAAACCCATGGATGAAGCTAAACTTTCTTGACAGTTCATGTTAGTTAATAATTTAAAAAAAATAGCTTGTGGTCACCGTGGTATGTTGCGTTGATCCCATCCCATAGCATAAAAAATTGAAAATTTAAGATTAAAATTCTTGCTGATTTTCGCTCCTGTGATACAATGCACATATGTCCTTAGCACTATTTAGGAATTGACGAAAGAGAGCTACTCGACTATTGACGAAATTAAAATATTAGTATAAAATTTGACTAATAAAAAAAAGACTTACCTTATTAAGTGAGTGTTGTTGGGTATTTCAAGTGTTTTCAAAATTGACAAAATCTATTTTGGAGTTATGTAATTTTAATGTTTCATTTACAAGATATTTCCTTTCGAAGTCGTCAACAAAGCGCCATCAGACCTCCAAATTCTAAAACCAAATTTTAAAAAATATAAGAAATGCTGAAATATAAGTATTATATCTATTATAACAAAATTGTAATACGTACTATAAATTTTCAAACTTCTATTTTTTTTTTAAAAAACCATTTCATGCGATGACCAAATTTGATCACGGCAAAGAGTTATAACCGTCTTATGTCGGTGAAATTTAAAATTTTAATATTGTATTAAAATTTTATAAATGAAAGAATACAATAAATTATACAATTAACAAATACACATTTCAATTTCAGAAAATAAAAAAAATGGTATTTTGAAAAAACTACGTGGGAAAATTCCAAATACTTTATTTAGAAACAAAAATACAATATCTATATAGGTACAAACTTTTTGAAAAACGTAACAAAATTGTTTATTCTTGCCCGCCCCTGCCCACCCTCTTTATGGTAGAGAGTTTGTTTAATTTTCTAGGTAATATTTACATCACCATAATTTCAGAACCATTAGATATACCACGATAAAATAAAAACTACATGAATCCCAGCATCAGAATCATGTCAATGACTTTAGTAGTTTTGGTGTTTGGATTTAAGTCTAATAAAAATCTAATAATAAAGTATCTGAAATTTAAATACAAATAAGGTCGATATAATTCTGCTTGTTAACAAAATCAAGCATGTAGTCAAAAATGAGACCAGAACTCTTCAGTGACGAGTAGTAATATGGTCGAATTTTGGGCTCGATTGATATTTCTTAAGGTTTATCTAGTTGTTGCTATTTTATTATTCACAGAACTATCTTCCTATCGGCAGCGATATGGCAGCTAGATGCGAGTACTTACAAAAGAGAACCAGGACTTACTGGAGAGCTGGGAGCGCAAAGTCCAACGAAAGACGAACAACCCAGTAAACGATTACGGCACTTGCAAATCAACGCAAAGTACTATGAGCTATACCAGAAGCCAAGCATAAGTATGGAGGTGTAGAAACAGCAATTACGATGTTTTGGATGTGGAGACTTCCAAAAACTTAGGGACCTGGGTTGGTAGCCGCCGTACTTTCGACCGATCCAATTGAAGACTAATTGTTAAGAAGGCCCAGACCCTTTAAGGCTGTAGTACCATAAATTAAATTAAATTGTATTAAATTTGACATAGCGCATATTTACTTGCTATTATAATTTGCTTTACTTTCAAACAAGTAACAAAAAATGAGAAAAACACATTTTAATATCTACATTTTCTTGATGCTGATCCTTTAATGAACACAACGCGCAATTGTGTAAGATCTCATGTATTTTACAAAATGTTAATGAAATATATCAAAATAATCTTCTTTAAAATAAGTTATCCCCATAAAATAAAAAGTTATTCCAACCTCTTCTGACGAAAATAATTTATTTTTCACATCGAAGGACAAGTTCAGATATTAATATGACTTTTAACAAAACCCTCTTTTATTAAACGGTTTTTTAGAATACTCATCATTTCAAGAATTGATTGCCCATAAATTCCTGTATTTGAATAATTTTATATCAGCGAAACGCTGTAAAAACTGCAATAAGATTTTAGCTGAGTGTACTCTATGGATTAATATAGGAATTCTATTTGTAACTGGAAACACTGTACATAAATATGAAACTAGATGACTCTAAAACTAAACGAGGAACAAGAATATATATTTAATATAACTGTCACCCGAGAATAACAGCAAGGTTACACGTCCTGATTCGTGGACGACGTATCCTGATTCAAATATAAAATGAGTTTATAAGGTAAATAATTATGACCCTCATTTAGAAAGGAAGGAAATCTGTTATGTTTGTGAGGATCCAGAAATATTATGAAGAGACATACTTTTTAATGAGGACACATTTTCCATAGAGACTCAAAGAAATCTAAAATAAATTTTAAATTAATGTTTAATTTTTTAATAAAAATATTGTGTCAACTTACTGGACAAAATTTTTTTTCCGAGAAACCCAACAAGGATGGACCTGGCATTACAGAACATGAATATAATTTAAAAAAATGGTATTATTTAGAAAATAAAAATTGAATATATTTGGAGTTAATTTTGTAGAAATCCATTTTATTATGCAACGATTTTCGAAATTATCTTGTAGCGCAAGTTCAACTCGTTCTTCACAAGTTTGTTTAGTTTAACTGACTGGAAAATTGTTCTGCGGTAACAATGAATTTATTCCTTTATAATTTTATTACTTACACATTTTGTTTACATGTACTATGAATTTGAATTAAATTTTAACAAACACAGAATTGACAATGTCGACACTGAAAAATTTATATAACGTCGATTGAAGATATCACTCCCCTGGTTGACAATACAGTATTTCAACAGCGGTACAAATATGGAATATTAAATGAAATTAACTGCGTGTACGGAAATTATTTTAGAAACAAAATATATTTTTAACTGTATTTCTTACTGTAAATAATTTTTGAGAAAACAAAGGAAAAAAAATAGGTGAAAAAAAATTTTAGCTTCCTGTTTTATCTTTGAAAACCATTATCCAAACGTAAACTTCATTTTTTTGTTTACAGGTTAATAAGTTAATAGAGTTGTGGATGCAAAATATAAATAGTTGACTACTTCTTGTAACTGTACCAAACTTCTATGACACTTAGGTAGACAGATCAACATCAAATAATTACGCACAGCATGGAACATTAAATATAATTAATAAATATGTTGGTACACCTGAGTACGAATTTTCTTAATATAATTTATTTTGAGTGAAGTTTTGCGGATCATAGCTTTGAATGTGCCTCTTAGGTCATGTCAAAATAAACAAAGTAATTCATTACATACATTATTTTGTGTTTATTTTATGAAATATTTTGTGTTTTATATCACGCATGTTTGTTCGTAAGTCATATCCAAATAATTATGTTAATTTGAATTATAAATTCTATCTCCCTAGCCCTAGAGCAACGGTGATTTCCGCAGAGCCCTTGGGTTCCACAGAAGGGTGACAGGGTTCCATGAATTAGTTATATTTGTTATTGGACCATCGAAGTCTTGGCTATAATATAATCCTGCGGAAACCAAATTGCACATTTTGGAATAACGTAATGAGTAGCTGCATGTAAAAAATGCATTAGATTATTTTAATGTGCAATTTTACTAAATGTTTAAATTAAAAAAAAAAAAGAATATATCGTCTACATGTGAACAGTTACCTATTAACTTGACGTTTGATGTTGGAGTTCTGTAAAAAAAAAAGTAGTTTTTTAAGGATTCTGTGGACATAGAAGTTTGAAGACCACTATCCTGGAAAACTTTCCGACTGTAAATTTGAATCTGAAATATGATCGACTTAATAAAATCGAATCTTTCAGAAAATGGTTTTACAAACATCAAACTACAATATTTAAAAAAAATATATCAATGTTAAAATTGATTGCATCTCAAAATATTTTCCTTTATACCATCTGAACTTAAGGTTGTCTAAACTCTTTTTTCGAGAGGCTAATTTATATATAAAAATAAGACATGAATTAAATATATGTTATTCCAATTAAACAGCAAGGACGCACCTAAATAATATTTTACCATTTATCAATATTCTCAAGAGTTATATTCTCTGAAACATATCAAAATGACTAAGTAAAATAATTTCAACATTGGTTTAAAAAATTGGTAAGAGCGTAATTAATAGTCAAGATTTATTTCAAGAAATTAATTATAGACAAGCAAAAAATTAATAAGATTTCATGAAATTATAATAAACTTGACTTAAGCAAATCGAAAAATCAATTTGACGATTAAGGTACATTTAAGTACATATGAAACCAAGTCGAATTGTTATACTATCTTGCAAACTACGAGTAATGCAAGTTTTTTTAATTAAAAAGGCAAAAAATACACAAACCCCGAAACACACTTCTTTACCCTGCTAGGTAGTGCTTCAATGCCGACTAACGATACAGCCATAAGCTCATAAATAATTAACGAGACACCGTGGGTGACACACTTGCCGCAATCAAAGCTCGCCCTAGGTTTCTGTCCTACTTTTCTCTGCCGCCCAAACTCCAAGCTTTCTGTATTCTTATTCTTTTCATTTTGTCTCGCTTAATAAAAAAGTGGCCGCAGTTCTTGACCATGTCTCCACGCAGACTTAGTGACGATTTTATTCTGCCTCTAGTGGACCGAAAGCTCTTTTGAAGTGGTTAGATTCATTATGCACGATTTCGTGATATGATAAGGAAAATATATGGTTAGCATGCATTAGGAGTCAGATTTGCTCTTCCAGTTACATAAAAATGATGCCTAGTAAGGTAAATATGGTCAGTGAATTATGTGAATTTTTATATGCAGCAAAATAAACTAAGACGATAATGCTTAGTAAACAAAATTTGTTAATTACCAATAGAAGCCGCACTACGAGGGTCTCTTACACATTTAGGCAAATATAAACATTTTTGTAAATATAATATTTCTACTAGACTCTTTGCAAAAATTTAATATAATTTTTTACCGTGTATATCTATGAAATTCATCAAAGTACAGAAAAGAAAATATATTGTTAAAGTTAAATTTTAGTTAACTTCCTGCTTTTTCATAACGTTGAATGTAACATTTTCTGATATTTAGGAGGAGCATATTTCTTATAGAAAGTTTTAATAATATCTCCACACTATTCTAAATAAAATAAAATAGTTTTAGAGTCTACATTATTTACTCTTTCAGCTTGATAACCTAACCGATGCACAAATTTTCAAAATATCTGTTACTTCTTTGGTACCCTCTAACATTTCTGTTGAAATGTTTTGAAGTATTCTGAAATATATGAGGTTAATAAGTACCAAGTTTCTATGACAAACGGTTTCTGAGAAAACATCGTGTCATATCATGAGTATCGTAGTCATAAAATTTTTTCAAAAATTAATTTCGAAGACATTTTGCAATCCACGTAATTTTACGTTTTTATTACCTGGTTAACTTGTCTGTCTGTTTGTGTGTTCGGCACAAATGAGAATGTCCATGGACCTTACTTAATCCAGGCCGATGGCGAATTATGTAATACAATGATATCTACGTCTCTATGTTATTATGTTTTATATGTGTATATATATATATATATATATATATATATATATGTGTGTGTGTGTGTGTGTGTGTGTATATATATATATATATATATATATATTCATTACCTTGCTTTCTTCTCTGTCTGTTTTATTATCTGTTCTGCACAAAGATTAAATAATTTTTTGACTTCTATGCGTTTTATTATAAATATCCCTAACGTTAGTGAAATAAGTATTTAATTTATTACCAATAAATGAGCTGTTACTAAATATAACATAATGTGTCTGCGATAAAGAACATTTTATTGTTATTATTATCAAAATATTTTAACGGATAGCATTTTACACACACAACCGTAAAAAGCAGAAATTTTTTACAAAAAAAAAATTTTAAATAATTGCGTTTCTAAATCGGACTAAAAAATTTCAAATAATTTCTTATCTAGCAACCCACAAAGATATAAATTTATAATCTCATTCCCAGTGTTCTGGAAATTTGTGATTGTGAATTTTTCATATATAAGGAAATACAATAAGATCTAAAAAAACGTATGGCGCAAGTTAACCTAAATTTCTAACAATTTGATTGCACCACAAATGATATGATCCGTTGTGTGAGTTTCCTCAACGACGGCTACTTTCTACAATCCTTACTATTTCTATTGCACACGCCCAACGCTTTTCGTTTGAGATCTTACAAGTGTTTTCATCGGGTATAGGGTTAGAAATCTTTATAGAACAAGGAGTAATTATTTTAATTTTTTAGTCCGATTTAAAAACATGGTAACTTAAAATCGTTATTATGTGAATAACTATTTTATTTGAATTGCTGTCCCATCCTCATGTAAGATTATAAGAAAACCATGACGGTGGTTCTAAACGTCATAGTATATCAAATACGATAATATACATAATCTAGATAAATTAATTGCATTATGTAATATCAATTATTATATGTGCTTGGAAGTCTAATAAGTAATGACTTGTAATAAATATATTCGTTTCACTAAATGCGGTGTTGAATACGATATAGATGCGCGAACCCGGCTAGCTCCTGCCCAGTTTTTGTTATTAACATTTCCCTAAGTATTACATCGAAAGAGAAAAGTGATGTTGCATATTCTATTATTAATTAGAATATGTATACAATAAAACTTATACAAATCACTAACTAAAACAATAAAATTGATAAGCATGTTCCAAGAATACCAATAGACTAAGTGCACACAATCACTTATACTCTGTTTATCAAAAGTCTCTTTATTGACATCGTAATAATTGATATGCATTGGCCTGTTTCTTTAGCTTCAATTTTTTTAAAAATATTTCTGTAACGGTATTCCCACCACGTTTTATGATATTTATTATAAACCTGTAACAAATCTTGCCTGTTTGGACCTTTCATATTTTTAATCCACCATTCAAAGTTTTTCCTTTCATTTTCTTATTTCATATTTATTGTGTTACTTTTTAGTAACTCAAGTTGTCAGTGTTGCTTTTGGGAAAAAATCATAACTAATTAGATACTATGCGTTCTTGGTGATAGAAGCCTTTTTTAAAAAGTTAAGGATTTAATTTTGGAAAATAAATCACCCACATCCATAATACCTCGATTTATGAAAATTACACTAAAGTATGTCTCGTGTTTATAAAATATCATATTTTAAATAAATATTTAGTGGTATTAGGTTTATTTTATTCAAAGTTTTTATAATACTTTGAAAAAGTAAATATTTTCGTTTAAAAAAAAATTTATTGCAAAAGAAATCTACACACCTTATTTTCCTTGTAAATATACACTGTAGAAAATATATTAAAATTTTCACGTCAGCAGGCCCAATTAAGGTATTCATTATTTTTAATAAAAAGTGATCCGACCTCGGAGTGCAAACATAATGCTTACATAATATTTCAACACAATGGATAAATACTTCCTCTTCGACGATTAACGTTGAATATTGCCAACTCATACACCTAGGGCCCTAGGTCGGCCTAATTGCTGAGCGGGCATATTCCTTTGCGTTTTGCCAGCATTTTCTGCGGCGCTTATCTCCGAGACCATTTTGCTTGATTAACTTTGTTTTAAAAACATTTTTCTTCATGAAACAAATATTTTTTTGTTATGTTTGCAAATCGAGGGACTTAATAATATTTTCGATTCACGAGCTCTCTCCGGGTTATCGTCGTTTATTGATTGAATTGGGCTTGGGTGAAAGGCTGACGGTCGAGTAGTTAAGAGTAAATTGGGTCTGCGCATTTTGAATGTAGCTGAAGATAAATGAGGTCTTTCTGTTTAAATTTCGAATTTCAGCACTCATCAAATCCGTTGTTTGCAGTTTTTCGTACAAAAATGTATCGACATAGAGAAGTTCAAAACCCTGTCAAGAGCGAGATGGATTCGCGCAATGTAAGTTGCGTTTATTTGTGTTTCTAATTGATTTAGTATGAATATTTTTAGCAAAAATGTATATTTAGTTTTCCGCATTTATCCAGGAAAAAAATTAAATGGCGTTTCAGTTTTCAATTCAATTGAAATGTCTATCGTCTCTAGACTCTCCGTGTCATTAGCAACGAAATCCACATCCATACCCGACTCGGTCTCTTAGCTTAGGTTTTCCGAGCGCGCTTACGTTGCCTCTATTCGCAGCAGTACTGCGCATCGCTCTTGGGACCGCAACTGATGTTTTTAACACCATCTTCATTGGTATTTTGTTATCAATGCGTGTTCGATTTTTGTGATTCTAATTGTACTTTGCTCTTATATATTGCGACATTTTAAGGACATTGTAAAATTTACAAATTTATTAAATATTTACAGCCTCATATATTTCTGAGATTCTAAGATATACTCTTAAATATAATTACAAATTACATTACCATAATGTATATAGTCTTATTCAAAATAATGATTATGTCCCACGAATCTATAACTAGAATTCAAGATATGATTCAATTTATGAAGAAGTATCGAATCTGTAATGTCGAAAATGGTAGGTTCATTTTAAGCGTGCGCAGTCCACGATGTCCGCCCGCCTAAAATTATTGGAAGAGTGCTAGTAAAAGCTTTTATCCTTTTACTTTAAAATAAGAAGGCGATTGTGTGTCTATTTTTAACCAAGTAACTGAAATTTGTAATTGCTATCACAGAAAGTATCGCATACGTACATTCATTTTGTCGCGATATTTGGAGATGATTGCATCTCCACACCAGCATTAACGTCCCATTCAATAATAACGGCGTTATGACTATAAAAAAAGAAAGAAAATTGTACATGCTCTCGGGAACCATGCTTGATTTTGGGAATTTGGAATTCAAGGTATGAATTAGTACATTCTAAACCAAACTTAAAAATGATATCGTTTAATCAAGTAGTAAACTAGTGCGGACATCATAAAAGATAGATGTTATTCTTTAGGGGCTATTTTAGATTATCTATAACCTGTTTAGTGATTAAGGTTATAATCTATCCGTAAGGTGAATTTCATTTAGACACGTAAGGAAATTATTTCACTTCAAATTTTTGCATTAACATCGATCCAAATTTTCGCATTACCAGATAAAGAATTTTTTGCATTATTAGAATAATTATCACCAGCGCCTATTTAGGAATATCTACAGACGTACGACGGCTAGTACTTGCTTCAATTCCATACCACCAAAACTATACGGTTATATTAGAATATTAATTCGTAATTAAATTTTCGTCTTAATGTTTATCTCAAATTTGTTATAAGATAGAAAGATGATGTTCTAACAAATGTTTTGAAAAATAAGACGACTTTAAATGCACAACTGATGCAAAATCAACAATATTTCTTCAATGATCCGAGGAAATATAGAAAAACTCTCTTTAAATAAATATCATGCATGTTTAACTATTTTTTTTATTATCAAAACATTATAACTAATATATAATTAGGTTAAAATTAAAATTATTTACATACATTGATTACGCTAACGCTCATCACATACTTCTTTTATTACCGACTATACTTATGCTTAAGATGTTCTATAAATAATTCTAAACTGAACGGTTTATATAACACGTTTTAACAATATTTTACAATCATTATCTATGCGTTTAGTTATTTATGGTTTTTTACTGCTGATATCATTGTATTTTTTCCAAAGATATTGCTTTCACAATCTTTGAAATTTATTAAGGAAAAAATGCTGCATTAGAAAATAATTACGAAACTCTATTAAAAATTGTCCCAAACCAAGCCTTGACTTTTAATGGAACGTTATACCAAAATATTTTTTTACATTTTTTTTAAATCTTTGCAAGAAAGTTTCGTCTCTTACGTTGTGGAAGTCTTCACACAGGTAAGGTAAACTAATTCTAAAAATCTGCAAAAATTGTCTTATACTGCTCTCCTCCCCGCGATCGCTAAACATCTCTATTCATTAAACGATTACGATCGTCGTGGTGAGTGGGATATTGGCGGGAATACTCGGGATATAAACAAATGTACCAGTCTTCGGCCTGGCGCCCTTTAAGCAGTGTTCATTGACTTCTGTTACATTTTTTATCATTTATCTGTGCTAGAAATCGTAGCGTCATTATATAAGGACTATGATTTATGTATATTCTATAATTTATATAAGTTTCTTTTACACAAAAATTTTGTAGTCAGAAGTTTGGTTCCAGAGATTAGCTTGAACGAATAAATAAGGAAACAAAACTTTCCGCTAATTGTATATAGACTTACGTTTTTATTGAAAAATGTAAGTCTTTTCTAATTTCAAATTTATCTTTCTTACAAACCTCCTGCAAAACGTAGTTGAATCAGAGGAATTAATAGAATATCTTTTAATGTATAGAACTTGCTGATATATTTTTTTTACAGATCAAATTAAGCACAGTGTTACTGGAAAGGTCTTTGGAAATGTAATAAAAATTGTAATAGTAATATTTACGGGATTGGAGCTTTGAACGAATTTTGCGATACGTGTACTTTTCAACTCCCCATTTTTAATTTTTTCAGGTCAGTATAATGGTGTTTATTAAGTACTTTCTTGAAAAATTATTTTTGTTTATTTACATTAATAAAGGGAATACAAGCCATCAAGATATTTGTACGAGTGAATTGTTTATCCAACATGTTCTAAACCACATAAAACACTTATATAGTGAAAGATACTATTTTCCGTTAGAAGTTTAAATTTAGTATGTAAATACGTTGTGCAGAATCACGATCACGGCTTTACATGGTACTTAATAGATTTTTAATTACAAAGCTCGGACATTTGCGAAAATGAATTTGGCGCTAAAAGAGGAAGCGTTTTGACCAAGAACTAGATTACATTGTCTACTATCTTTTCTACTCCTCGTCTATTCTTTATATTAAAAATGTCTTAAAAAAACTGAGTTAAAAATTGAGGTAGATAACGTAACGTTTACAAAAAAATACACATTTATTTCACAACAGTTTGTTTCTGCTTGATTCAAGTTCGAATGTGACTAAATATTGTATTCGTTCGCTTACGAAAATTGCCCTGCAGGCAGACCCATACGCTCCTCTTTCAAATAATTTCTCTATCGCTTGTAATCTTGAACTCTGAAGTTACAAACAGGAACAAATTTGACCTGTTTGAGATATGGTTATTGGGCTATATGTTATCAGTATATTTTGTAAACAATTCACGAAATAACTGGGAAATAATTTTTTTCCCTCCTACTTATATTATTTGTCGTTTTAAGTGGGAAATGTATATATTTGAACTATTCTTTGCTCCTGACGAAACAATATTCCCTTTTTGCACATTACGACTTTTGCACTGAGTGTATAGTGAAGCTTCTCAAATTAAAAATTATAATTAAAATTAATAAATAAACGTTGATTTTACCCATTTGTTTCAGACTGTGCTTCATAACTAGTCTCCTAATTAAAAGTCAGTATGTCAGAGTTAATTTCCAAAAATAACATAGGAACAAAGACAAAAAATCAAGTCCTACATCGATTAGTAGAATATTTTTCTAGAAATAATTTCCTTTTTAAAAGAGTCAGTGTAGACTTTAGCTTAATTTATTTCAAATTAAACCAAAGTCTTTTATCATTTTAGGATTTTATCTCAACAACTTGTGTGTACAAAATGGGAATAACAACCAGGTCTTGAGTTAACCTACGTAAATAGAAATAAAACTTACGCTTAGTTTTATTATAACTCGTTTGTACAATAAGCCGTTGGTGAAATTCTCATTGATCTAATTGCGAGTAATAACTTTCTCGCCTGTATCACTTCAGTTTATTGATGTAAACAATTCAAAACCGTTTTGCGCCGAAGTAATTATTGATACTTTTTTAACATTTTTCTTATAAACATTTTAAAAATTAATGAAAATTGTAGGGGGAGGGGGCACATTATTGGCCAATTCAGAATATCAAAGCTTATGTGTCAAAAAATGTACTATATATTTTCGTTTGCATTTTCAATGATTTTCCTGTCATTACACTCGACGAGGTTCACGAAACAAAATTTTATTACGTAGTTTTCCATAAGAAAATTTGAAATTATTTATATTCATGTATTAGAATAATAAATTGTTGTATTTCAATAATATCGAATTTAAGTTAAAATAGTTACGAACTACGAACGAAGTCATGACGGAATTATTCATTTATACTATTTTCGTTATACGGTTAAGGGACACAAAAATCAAGTTTGTTTTAAATAAATATAAGTTTCATTTTTATTGTTAAAATATAAGTTTCATCATTTTACCACAAAGCGTTTTAAGAATTTGTCCCGTTTTCTACAGTAGAGTTAACATAATAAACAAAAATTACTAAAATATTTAATAAAATATCATTTAAATTATCTCAGTAAGAAAAGACAAAGATTAATTCCATAAATAAAAACTATAAGATATATACAGAGTTGACTGTGATATAACTTCTATGTAACGCGGTCGGAATAAAGTCAAGTTTCGACACGAACCTTTGTTACTCACGATTCTAGTAAACTATATTTATGGCTTTCTAAAATTTGCTCATTATTTTTTGTTTTCTGAAGACGTGAATATATTTTCGTCTTGTCGGAAACGTAACATATTACATAAAGCTACAACGTGACTCGGTGTCACGTATTAGTCGCTATTGGGTGTAGTGTGGTAAAGGTTTTATGGCCTACGGCGAGTAAATTCTGAAGTATGAGCTAATGTCAGCCGCTCACCAGGTTTAAGTATTTAATTCGCAGAGTACATTTTGTTAAATTGGTGATGGAATTGAACTGGGTGTTAATTTTAACCGACCATTAATTTTCTTGGTTACTTTAAAAATAATAGTATTTCAGAAGGTTTTAATTCATTTTGCGTAAAGTTAGATATTTCTAGTTCGTTTGCTGTATCCTTGAATAATGCGAAAATATTAGAGCACACTCCCAGCACGCAGGATCTATATATCAACAAAAAGTAAGGTGTGGACTACAAAGAAAGCGACCATTTCATATATCTCTAGACATAACTGGTACTAGTTAATTTTTTTTAATAATCCTGATCAAGTTCTAGTGACAACAATTTTTTCAAGTTTTTCTCATACCAAAAGTTAAATACGGAAATATGACGTGGTATACGACTAAGAAAATTAAAATTGTACAAGAGAACGGACAAATTATAATTAATTGCTCAACTACCTTATTTAATTTGCTGTCTATCCATAAGGCAAAAACAAACAAAAGAAATTCGTGAAACCCAAGACTCAATATGCTTTTATAGAGCAGTACGTCCTGACACTAAATATTTTCAAAATGCCACCGGGTAATCTGCCTCACGAAAGACGATATCGTGGTTGTGGAATCATTTAAATAATAATAAATGCCAAAGGAATCAGAAAATAATAAAAAAACGCGATATTGTAGAAAAAGCAAGGATCTTAGCTGATAGCCCACCTGAAGGTGTTTGAAGATTTCGTTCGGCGTACTTCAAACTTTTTTTATTAATTTCAAATATTAAACAATTACATATAGTTCATAATTTATAATGGACGATGGACGATAATGAATTTCCATCGGTCGCCTAAGATTATTTACAATAAACTAAGATGACCTTATCGTTTTCGTTTTTTTTTCGAAACACTCTTTATTCATTAGCCAAATCAGTATTTATTTCTCCACCATATGTAAACCCTCGAAATAATCAGCAAAGTGACTTAAATATGCATAGTTCTTAGAAATATTTTTTGTCAACCAGAAAAGGAAATTGTTTGTTTTTATAAGGAGTATTCAATAGTTCGCCTCGGATTAAATTTTTTTCGTTATTTCCTGGGGAATGAGAAACAGGTTTGCAAAGCAATGTTAACAGAATTCGCGGAAAATCGGTCGAGTTATTGTAAGCCTGACTATGGGTCTCGATAAGGAGCTGTAATTAAACAGAAAAATGATTTACCGGAAAAAGGATAAATTAAATCTTTTGTACTCAATAGGGCACGTATTCGCGAGTGGTACATTGCCCCACGTAATTTGATTCTTTTGCGAGACATTACTGCGAAAATACCAAATTCATTGACGATGAAATATTCTAAATAATATTAATTTAGTCTTTAAAGGCCCGGGTGGGCAATTTGTTCCAGGTAGAGGAAAATTCCAACTTAGCTTCCACTGAAGACAGGGTACAAAAATATAATGACTGTGGCTTATCGGGACGTAGAAAAACTAATTTAATTTTAACCGGTTAATACTAAAAAGTAAGGAGACAAGGAGGATGCGACAATTAGTCAACCAGAAGGATGAAAGTCAACTCACTATATCTAGAACTTGTGGATCATCACTTAGCTCAATTGATGAGGTACATATTGAAGTATGCCGACACAACTTATTTAATTATTTTGAAAGACAAAAATTTATAGTTTTGAGTGCCCACTGCTTTAAGAATACAGATAAAGTAATATAGGAAGTCATATATTTACGGATAATATATTCCAAAGAGATATTAACCACAAAACTTTCTAGTGAGATATAAAAACTTACATTAAAATTATGTTTATGACTTAAAATTATAGATTCAAACATTTTAATGAGACTTTTATAATGCTCTGCAGCGGATAGCTACCTGTTCCGACCGCATTCGTTTCCAGAGCTCTTTTTGTTGTTGTTATTTTTTGGTATTAGCTACTCTTATACCCCGAATCTGTTTCTTGAAAAACACTTTTGGAAATGTGTGAGAAGCTATAGTATTCATTTTCCGTACTCACCCATAAGTAGGATTCCAAGAATCCTTGCTGCATAAACATGTAGCCACACTATCACTAGTATACATGTATCTACTTCTCCTCTATTCAAATTATTCATCGACAATTGTTCATTAACTCCTTATACATTCCATACAATTTTTTTATGAAAAATAATGCTGTTGACTCTCTATCTCTTTTATCACTGTTGATATGTGGGCTAATGGGATACATATATTTTCTTGGTTTTCTTTAATATATAATTCCTCAGAATCCACAAATGGCCAATAAACTCATTTTACCATTTATGGGTTGAAATCATTTTAAGATTTTAAATCGTTTAAAGTGCTCTGAATTTTTGTTTAAAATAAAAAAACTTTCATTATGTATCAAATGACGTTTTATTTGAAATTCTATTAGCTACAAAATTATTACCCCGGAGTCTTCATAATTTTATGAAGTATCGTGATGACCTCAACGTTCCAGGAATGAGACCTTAAAAAATAAATCTGCTGCTTCGAGTGTCTCAAGAGTAACTTGAACCAAAACAGACGTCAATGATTTGTGTTTACCTGGAATTGGCTAACGATGTATTTTATGCCCTGCAAATTAGGTCTAGTAAAATGGCGCCATTTTATCCAAATATTTTTGGTTCCTAAATAACCTATTAGAATAGGGATAGGAAAAATTCCTTAGTATGGATTTAGTAGATTTTTTATAGATACTGTTCTGTAAATAATATTGAGCTTTTTTAGACATTATAGTCGAAAAATTTATACCTTTTCAAAAAGAAAATATTTTCTAATTCTGGATAAGTGAATTGGAATTTAAAAAAATATCTTTTTCTAAAGCGATGATTACCAAGTTTGCATCAAATACTCCATATACAACCGCTTATAATAAATGGTGATGTATTTAATAGATGTATGGATTTTTTAAAATAATTTGGTCATAAATTATTTAATATTACTAAACATTGAATTAAACAATATTAAGTTAATGTTTCCAACTTTAAGTCTTTTTTCATCCAGTTTCAATAACTATTTGCAGACGAGAACATTATTTCACGACCAAAAATAAAGTAGATGTCTGGAAGCCACAACATAATTTCGTGACTAGCAAAATGGAGGTAACTCGCGAGATAATTATATTTACGTCTGCGTGTTTATATGCAAGAGTAATAACCTAAATAAACATAGTCAATTTATCCATAAACTAGTATCTTAGTATAAAATAAACTTGTTTAAAACGAGTGGAACTCTTCTTAAAAGGATATGGCACATACTAGTGTAATAATTTATATATATAGTAAAAGTTTGAACATTTTATTGTGCATGATGACTCATTATTGAATAGATAAAATGTAACAGGTTACCCAGATTTGGGAAAAATCAGTTGATTATTTACCGTACGCCGTAGGTCATAACTAATGCGCCTTTCTTAACACTAACTTCTTTGACATGACACATTTTCTAATTATAATTATATTTAGCCGCATCTGTTTCTTGTTTTTAATTCCTGATTATAATTTAACTATATTTATAGTTATATTGAACCTAACGTAACATTGGGTTCGACAATTAAATTTTAGCCACGAATTCAGGGCTTTTTCACAAAAATTATCGAAAATGTCAGAATATTTTCTTCAAGAAAATTAGATTATTAGGATACATTATTGTTACTAGCATTTTTTTTACTTCATATATTCCGCCTGGAGACAAAAACCGCCATAAATAATATTTACAATGGACGAATCAAATTGTGTTGTAAGGAAAAACAAAAAAAATTTAATCAGAAGGTTCACGAACTATGAGAAGAATATGGTCTGCAAGACGAACTCCCATCCGAATGCCTGGGTTGAATTATATTGCATATCGTCAGGGGGCTGAGAAATATAATAGCACTCCCGTCATAAGAGATGAGAATTTTCATAAATTAGAAAAAGTGTTAAATTATTATACATTAAAACCACCTAAGAAAAATATCAAATGAGTTTAGGCTCGATTATTGAAAAAAAACGTACAACAACAATACATAGATAAAAATGAACAAGATGAGAAATTTAAATTTATCCTATCCAGCATCTTAATGTAAATAATATATGTATGTATATGATATGTACCATAAATACCGCGCAAGCCGTGAACATTTTAGATTTAAGTATAATTCCATAAACTACATCAAATATCAAAGTAAAATTAGAAAATCTTTTAAAATAATTATTTATTAACACCTGACTAGCTAAAGATTCTTAATAACTTTCAACAAGATTTTTAGCTATTTAGTCACAGTGGATATAAATGTACACGTTAATTAATTTGGATACGATGGTTGATGCACGTTTCTTAAAGAAACAAATTTCGACAAATTCTATAATAATATTATTTTGTAATTTTTAGTTCATTCCAAGAAAAGATGGTTGTAAACATTTTTATTCAAAATCGTTTTATTTTCTCTTAAGAGCCATAAATGGTTTTAAATTAAATATAGAAACACCAATTCTTCTCGCAGTTCTTACAGTTTCCATGCCACTAATGGGTTGGAATTTAAGAAATAAACTTAGGATTTAACGCTACACGATGCCGGAAAACTAAAAAGTAAAAAAAATAACTTATAAAAAGTATCTCATATTAAAAAATGATTGAATAAACCAAATAGACCGGACTAGTGAAGTCCCAGGAAAAATTAATACTTTAATTGACCTTTAAATTAGTTCCACGTGTTGACTATATTTGGCGTTAATTTTGTGGAAATTCATTATACACAATTAAATTAAACTACGTAATATAGTATTATTTCTACTTTGTTTAAGTCCTTTACCACGACCTTGCTTTCGTTGTATTATAATAACTTCAGGTGGGCTATTAGCAATAATCTTTGCTAATAGCCCACCCGAAGAGGTTGTAATACAACAAAACCTACCTTGTTATACAACCTTAACAACCCCTTTTCTCTCTCTTGGAAATTGTATCTCGGAAAATCCTGAAATACGGGTAACATTTTTTTTTTAAAAAGCATGAACACCCAGTTTTAAATAAAAATTGCCATAAAAATATTTTTTCCCATGCAAACTTAGTAATACTTTTTCACCCCTTAGGGAATGAATTTAAAAAAAATATCTTCCTAAGCAATTCCTCCATTATAAAATCAACATCCCCTCCAAATTTCAAATTTTTATCATTAGCGGTTTGGGTTGGGCTTTGAAATGTCAATCGGGATATTATCTTTTATATATATAAAGATTAAGATTTTTTAAAAGATATATGTAAGAATTAAGAGAGGAAGAAGGAGTGTGGGGATCATTTGAAAGGGTTTATAATGACGAATACAAAACTCTTTGCTCATGATTTTATATTATATATTTAAAAACATATTCTAAGAAATATGGAAAAATAAATCACACCCACCTCCAGCCTTTACTTCCGAAACTACTGAATGAAATGTCATGAAAAAACAGGGTTGGTGAAATATGACTTCTAGATTATAGGACAACTATAGCGATTATTTTACATCTTACAATTTTTAAAATCTGTCCAAGTTTTACGCCTGTGGAAGATATAGTAGGCAATATATTTACCATGGGAAAAATTCACAGCAGCAGTTTGTTTACATTTTATTTTTATTTGAATCTTCCGGCTGCTTTGGTTTTATTTAAATATCGAAAGTAATTTCTAAAAATAAATGAATTTATATGTAATGTATGTGCATAGATTTGTTTTGATATATAGGAATTTAATGTGTCTACAAAACTACAGGTATCAACATTTAACTAATTAAAAATAATTTTCAATTAATTTTTTAGAAAACGGTTAATTTTTCTTAAAAAAATTTTACCTTACTGTTTCTATTTAGGTACACTGAGGAGTTTTTAATTTTTCCTTTCTTTTTAGGGTTCTGTACATTAAAAAGAAAACTGGAACTTCTCACGTGTCTGTCCATATGTCGGTCACATATGTTTTTGTGAGAAACCACTATGCCAAATTTTAAGTTAAATTTGGCATAGGCAAAACTTAAAATTTGGCATAGTAATAATATATATTAACGTGCACATATTGCAATAGATAAGACTCAAAAATATTGATATTAAAATTTTAACGAGGGAAAATTAAGTACTCCAAACACTTTTTTTTAATTCCATTTATAGTGCAAGGTGTCGTCTGAAACAACTATATGTAAGGGTCTCATAAATATTTTTTTCGCGGTTTTGAATATCTCCAGAGACATAAAATTCGGAAGTATGAGAAGAAATATGTTCTCTTTCTTATTTCTGAAACAACTCGATCTAAAATTATAAAGAAGATGAGTTTTTAGATGCTCACGTAAAGGATGTGATAATACTATGGCGATGATGCCATAGGTCATAAGTTTATAAATGTTCTCCATGTTACGCCTGTGAAAGGAACAGTAGGCAATATTTACATTTACCTTTTTTCACAGAATATTCTCTCAGAAACCATGACATGTAGAAACTTAAGAAAAGGGCATAACATCATATCTTATTAACCTATAACTCAAATCTGTCAACTATAATGGAACAAATCATACTCATAACAACTATAATGGAACAAAAATATTCGTGCAATAATTGAGAGGAAGTAAATAAAGGTTTTAATTTTTTTTCAACTAAAACAAAAGTTTCTTGTTTTCCGAAACTTTCTGAAACGAAATGCATGAAAAAAAATAGGGTTGGTAAAGTCTTACTAGAATTTTACAAGGAAACTACAACGGATATCCTAGGTCTTATAATTCTTCACTACGACAGAGTTGCAGTATATAATGCGTTGCAACATAAAATCAACATCCAATTTTCTATCAAAATATTTACAAATATGTAAAAAATATTTGTAAATATTTTGATAGAAATGCCATGTACACTCAAATCTCTATAAGCATTGAAATGTATATGGGACCCTCGTATTGCGAGTTTTACTCGTGCTTCAAAGGTTTTAATTTAATTGTTTTAGTGGTTAAGACCAGAAATATCGATATGATACTAGTACTTTTTATATTTTATACTGTTTGGGATTATGGTGAATGTCAGAAAACGTCACAAGCAAAAATAGCAACGTCTCGCTTCTTTCCGTTAGTATGAACGATCATCTCGAGCTATGTAAAAGGAGAAGCAATGGCAAAACCGCCTGTTAAATAAACTAAAACCACTCAAAAGTTTACGTTTGCTGCTGTTCGCATTTATCCAAACAGCAAAATATATCAGCAACAAAGGCAATATAACGATCGAAATTATTTCTAGTCGCAGTCGTCCATACACGATTTTACGGTGGGTGAGTACCATGAATTGACGCCTTGTGAACGTATACTAAATGGTAGCGCATTCTAATTTATTCTAAGAAATACAGAGGTCAGCTTCAAACTATTCAACCGGCGCATGGCTACTTCTCCTCTATTCAAATTATTCATCGACAATTGTTCATTAACTCCTTATACATTCCATACAATTTTTTTATGAAAAATAATGCTGTTGACTCTCTATCTCTTTTATCACTGTTGATATGTGGGCTAATGGGATACATATATTTTCTTGGTTTTCTTTAATATATAATTCCTCAGAATCCACAAATGGCCAATAAACTCATTTTACCATTTATGGGTTGAAATCATTTTAAGATTTTAAATCGTTTAAAGTGCTCTGAATTTTTGTTTAAAATAAAAAAACTTTCATTATGTATCAAATGACGTTTTATTTGAAATTCTATTAGCTACAAAATTATTACCCCGGAGTCTTCATAATTTTATGAAGTATCGTGATGACCTCAACGTTCCAGGAATGAGACCTTAAAAAATAAATCTGCTGCTTCGAGTGTCTCAAGAGTAACTTGAACCAAAACAGACGTCAATGATTTGTGTTTACCTGGAATTGGCTAACGATGTATTTTATGCCCTGCAAATTAGGTCTAGTAAAATGGCGCCATTTTATCCAAATATTTTTGGTTCCTAAATAACCTATTAGAATAGGGATAGGAAAAATTCCTTAGTATGGATTTAGTAGATTTTTTATAGATACTGTTCTGTAAATAATATTGAGCTTTTTTAGACATTATAGTCGAAAAATTTATACCTTTTCAAAAAGAAAATATTTTCTAATTCTGGATAAGTGAATTGGAATTTAAAAAAATATCTTTTTCTAAAGCGATGATTACCAAGTTTGCATCAAATACTCCATATACAACCGCTTATAATAAATGGTGATGTATTTAATAGATGTATGGATTTTTTAAAATAATTTGGTCATAAATTATTTAATATTACTAAACATTGAATTAAACAATATTAAGTTAATGTTTCCAACTTTAAGTCTTTTTTCATCCAGTTTCAATAACTATTTGCAGACGAGAACATTATTTCACGACCAAAAATAAAGTAGATGTCTGGAAGCCACAACATAATTTCGTGACTAGCAAAATGGAGGTAACTCGCGAGATAATTATATTTACGTCTGCGTGTTTATATGCAAGAGTAATAACCTAAATAAACATAGTCAATTTATCCATAAACTAGTATCTTAGTATAAAATAAACTTGTTTAAAACGAGTGGAACTCTTCTTAAAAGGATATGGCACATACTAGTGTAATAATTTATATATATAGTAAAAGTTTGAACATTTTATTGTGCATGATGACTCATTATTGAATAGATAAAATGTAACAGGTTACCCAGATTTGGGAAAAATCAGTTGATTATTTACCGTACGCCGTAGGTCATAACTAATGCGCCTTTCTTAACACTAACTTCTTTGACATGACACATTTTCTAATTATAATTATATTTAGCCGCATCTGTTTCTTGTTTTTAATTCCTGATTATAATTTAACTATATTTATAGTTATATTGAACCTAACGTAACATTGGGTTCGACAATTAAATTTTAGCCACGAATTCAGGGCTTTTTCACAAAAATTATCGAAAATGTCAGAATATTTTCTTCAAGAAAATTAGATTATTAGGATACATTATTGTTACTAGCATTTTTTTTACTTCATATATTCCGCCTGGAGACAAAAACCGCCATAAATAATATTTACAATGGACGAATCAAATTGTGTTGTAAGGAAAAACAAAAAAAATTTAATCAGAAGGTTCACGAACTATGAGAAGAATATGGTCTGCAAGACGAACTCCCATCCGAATGCCTGGGTTGAATTATATTGCATATCGTCAGGGGGCTGAGAAATATAATAGCACTCCCGTCATAAGAGATGAGAATTTTCATAAATTAGAAAAAGTGTTAAATTATTATACATTAAAACCACCTAAGAAAAATATCAAATGAGTTTAGGCTCGATTATTGAAAAAAAACGTACAACAACAATACATAGATAAAAATGAACAAGATGAGAAATTTAAATTTATCCTATCCAGCATCTTAATGTAAATAATATATGTATGTATATGATATGTACCATAAATACCGCGCAAGCCGTGAACATTTTAGATTTAAGTATAATTCCATAAACTACATCAAATATCAAAGTAAAATTAGAAAATCTTTTAAAATAATTATTTATTAACACCTGACTAGCTAAAGATTCTTAATAACTTTCAACAAGATTTTTAGCTATTTAGTCACAGTGGATATAAATGTACACGTTAATTAATTTGGATACGATGGTTGATGCACGTTTCTTAAAGAAACAAATTTCGACAAATTCTATAATAATATTATTTTGTAATTTTTAGTTCATTCCAAGAAAAGATGGTTGTAAACATTTTTATTCAAAATCGTTTTATTTTCTCTTAAGAGCCATAAATGGTTTTAAATTAAATATAGAAACACCAATTCTTCTCGCAGTTCTTACAGTTTCCATGCCACTAATGGGTTGGAATTTAAGAAATAAACTTAGGATTTAACGCTACACGATGCCGGAAAACTAAAAAGTAAAAAAAATAACTTATAAAAAGTATCTCATATTAAAAAATGATTGAATAAACCAAATAGACCGGACTAGTGAAGTCCCAGGAAAAATTAATACTTTAATTGACCTTTAAATTAGTTCCACGTGTTGACTATATTTGGCGTTAATTTTGTGGAAATTCATTATACACAATTAAATTAAACTACGTAATATAGTATTATTTCTACTTTGTTTAAGTCCTTTACCACGACCTTGCTTTCGTTGTATTATAATAACTTCAGGTGGGCTATTAGCAATAATCTTTGCTAATAGCCCACCCGAAGAGGTTGTAATACAACAAAACCTACCTTGTTATACAACCTTAACAACCCCTTTTCTCTCTCTTGGAAATTGTATCTCGGAAAATCCTGAAATACGGGTAACATTTTTTTTTTAAAAAGCATGAACACCCAGTTTTAAATAAAAATTGCCATAAAAATATTTTTTCCCATGCAAACTTAGTAATACTTTTTCACCCCTTAGGGAATGAATTTAAAAAAAATATCTTCCTAAGCAATTCCTCCATTATAAAATCAACATCCCCTCCAAATTTCAAATTTTTATCATTAGCGGTTTGGGTTGGGCTTTGAAATGTCAATCGGGATATTATCTTTTATATATATAAAGATTAAGATTTTTTAAAAGATATATGTAAGAATTAAGAGAGGAAGAAGGAGTGTGGGGATCATTTGAAAGGGTTTATAATGACGAATACAAAACTCTTTGCTCATGATTTTATATTATATATTTAAAAACATATTCTAAGAAATATGGAAAAATAAATCACACCCACCTCCAGCCTTTACTTCCGAAACTACTGAATGAAATGTCATGAAAAAACAGGGTTGGTGAAATATGACTTCTAGATTATAGGACAACTATAGCGATTATTTTACATCTTACAATTTTTAAAATCTGTCCAAGTTTTACGCCTGTGGAAGATATAGTAGGCAATATATTTAACATGGGAAAAATTCACAGCAGCAGTTTGTTTACATTTTATTTTTATTTGAATCTTCCGGCTGCTTTGGTTTTATTTAAATATCGAAAGTAATTTCTAAAAATAAATGAATTTATATGTAATGTATGTGCATAGATTTGTTTTGATATATAGGAATTTAATGTGTCTACAAAACTACAGGTATCAACATTTAACTAATTAAAAATAATTTTCAATTAATTTTTTAGAAAACGGTTAATTTTTCTTAAAAAAATTTTACCTTACTGTTTCTATTTAGGTACACTGAGGAGTTTTTAATTTTTCCTTTCTTTTTAGGGTTCTGTACATTAAAAAGAAAACTGGAACTTCTCACGTGTCTGTCCATATGTCGGTCACATATGTTTTTGTGAGAAACCACTATGCCAAATTTTAAGTTAAATTTGGCATAGGCAAAACTTAAAATTTGGCATAGTAATAATATATATTAACGTGCACATATTGCAATAGATAAGACTCAAAAATATTGATATTAAAATTTTAACGAGGGAAAATTAAGTACTCCAAACACTTTTTTTTAATTCCATTTATAGTGCAAGGTGTCGTCTGAAACAACTATATGTAAGGGTCTCATAAATATTTTTTTCGCGGTTTTGAATATCTCCAGAGACATAAAATTCGGAAGTATGAGAAGAAATATGTTCTCTTTCTTATTTCTGAAACAACTCGATCTAAAATTATAAAGAAGATGAGTTTTTAGATGCTCACGTAAAGGATGTGATAATACTATGGCGATGATGCCATAGGTCATAAGTTTATAAATGTTCTCCATGTTACGCCTGTGAAAGGAACAGTAGGCAATATTTACATTTACCTTTTTTCACAGAATATTCTCTCAGAAACCATGACATGTAGAAACTTAAGAAAAGGGCATAACATCATATCTTATTAACCTATAACTCAAATCTGTCAACTATAATGGAACAAATCATACTCATAACAACTATAATGGAACAAAAATATTCGTGCAATAATTGAGAGGAAGTAAATAAAGGTTTTAATTTTTTTTCAACTAAAACAAAAGTTTCTTGTTTTCCGAAACTTTCTGAAACGAAATGCATGAAAAAAAATAGGGTTGGTAAAGTCTTACTAGAATTTTACAAGGAAACTACAACGGATATCCTAGGTCTTATAATTCTTCACTACGACAGAGTTGCAGTATATAATGCGTTGCAACATAAAATCAACATCCAATTTTCTATCAAAATATTTACAAATATGTAAAAAATATTTGTAAATATTTTGATAGAAATGCCATGTACACTCAAATCTCTATAAGC
Organism: Druceiella hillmani; assembly: GCA_039881145.1. Taxonomy (NCBI): domain Eukaryota; kingdom Metazoa; phylum Arthropoda; class Insecta; order Lepidoptera; family Hepialidae; genus Druceiella; species Druceiella hillmani. The sequence goes on along the minus strand of JAYKKI010000078.1, from coordinate 10,230,771 downwards.
ATTGAAATGTATATGGGACCCTCGTATTGCGAGTTTTACTCGTGCTTCAAAGGTTTTAATTTAATTGTTTTAGTGGTTAAGACCAGAAATATCGATATGATACTAGTACTTTTTATATTTTATACTGTTTGGGATTATGGTGAATGTCAGAAAACGTCACAAGCAAAAATAGCAACGTCTCGCTTCTTTCCGTTAGTATGAACGATCATCTCGAGCTATGTAAAAGGAGAAGCAATGGCAAAACCGCCTGTTAAATAAACTAAAACCACTCAAAAGTTTACGTTTGCTGCTGTTCGCATTTATCCAAACAGCAAAATATATCAGCAACAAAGGCAATATAACGATCGAAATTATTTCTAGTCGCAGTCGTCCATACACGATTTTACGGTGGGTGAGTACCATGAATTGACGCCTTGTGAACGTATACTAAATGGTAGCGCATTCTAATTTATTCTAAGAAATACAGAGGTCAGCTTCAAACTATTCAACCGGCGCATGGCTACTTCTCCTCTATTCAAATTATTCATCGACAATTGTTCATTAACTCCTTATACATTCCATACAATTTTTTTATGAAAAATAATGCTGTTGACTCTCTATCTCTTTTATCACTGTTGATATGTGGGCTAATGGGATACATATATTTTCTTGGTTTTCTTTAATATATAATTCCTCAGAATCCACAAATGGCCAATAAACTCATTTTACCATTTATGGGTTGAAATCATTTTAAGATTTTAAATCGTTTAAAGTGCTCTGAATTTTTGTTTAAAATAAAAAAACTTTCATTATGTATCAAATGACGTTTTATTTGAAATTCTATTAGCTACAAAATTATTACCCCGGAGTCTTCATAATTTTATGAAGTATCGTGATGACCTCAACGTTCCAGGAATGAGACCTTAAAAAATAAATCTGCTGCTTCGAGTGTCTCAAGAGTAACTTGAACCAAAACAGACGTCAATGATTTGTGTTTACCTGGAATTGGCTAACGATGTATTTTATGCCCTGCAAATTAGGTCTAGTAAAATGGCGCCATTTTATCCAAATATTTTTGGTTCCTAAATAACCTATTAGAATAGGGATAGGAAAAATTCCTTAGTATGGATTTAGTAGATTTTTTATAGATACTGTTCTGTAAATAATATTGAGCTTTTTTAGACATTATAGTCGAAAAATTTATACCTTTTCAAAAAGAAAATATTTTCTAATTCTGGATAAGTGAATTGGAATTTAAAAAAATATCTTTTTCTAAAGCGATGATTACCAAGTTTGCATCAAATACTCCATATACAACCGCTTATAATAAATGGTGATGTATTTAATAGATGTATGGATTTTTTAAAATAATTTGGTCATAAATTATTTAATATTACTAAACATTGAATTAAACAATATTAAGTTAATGTTTCCAACTTTAAGTCTTTTTTCATCCAGTTTCAATAACTATTTGCAGACGAGAACATTATTTCACGACCAAAAATAAAGTAGATGTCTGGAAGCCACAACATAATTTCGTGACTAGCAAAATGGAGGTAACTCGCGAGATAATTATATTTACGTCTGCGTGTTTATATGCAAGAGTAATAACCTAAATAAACATAGTCAATTTATCCATAAACTAGTATCTTAGTATAAAATAAACTTGTTTAAAACGAGTGGAACTCTTCTTAAAAGGATATGGCACATACTAGTGTAATAATTTATATATATAGTAAAAGTTTGAACATTTTATTGTGCATGATGACTCATTATTGAATAGATAAAATGTAACAGGTTACCCAGATTTGGGAAAAATCAGTTGATTATTTACCGTACGCCGTAGGTCATAACTAATGCGCCTTTCTTAACACTAACTTCTTTGACATGACACATTTTCTAATTATAATTATATTTAGCCGCATCTGTTTCTTGTTTTTAATTCCTGATTATAATTTAACTATATTTATAGTTATATTGAACCTAACGTAACATTGGGTTCGACAATTAAATTTTAGCCACGAATTCAGGGCTTTTTCACAAAAATTATCGAAAATGTCAGAATATTTTCTTCAAGAAAATTAGATTATTAGGATACATTATTGTTACTAGCATTTTTTTTACTTCATATATTCCGCCTGGAGACAAAAACCGCCATAAATAATATTTACAATGGACGAATCAAATTGTGTTGTAAGGAAAAACAAAAAAAATTTAATCAGAAGGTTCACGAACTATGAGAAGAATATGGTCTGCAAGACGAACTCCCATCCGAATGCCTGGGTTGAATTATATTGCATATCGTCAGGGGGCTGAGAAATATAATAGCACTCCCGTCATAAGAGATGAGAATTTTCATAAATTAGAAAAAGTGTTAAATTATTATACATTAAAACCACCTAAGAAAAATATCAAATGAGTTTAGGCTCGATTATTGAAAAAAAACGTACAACAACAATACATAGATAAAAATGAACAAGATGAGAAATTTAAATTTATCCTATCCAGCATCTTAATGTAAATAATATATGTATGTATATGATATGTACCATAAATACCGCGCAAGCCGTGAACATTTTAGATTTAAGTATAATTCCATAAACTACATCAAATATCAAAGTAAAATTAGAAAATCTTTTAAAATAATTATTTATTAACACCTGACTAGCTAAAGATTCTTAATAACTTTCAACAAGATTTTTAGCTATTTAGTCACAGTGGATATAAATGTACACGTTAATTAATTTGGATACGATGGTTGATGCACGTTTCTTAAAGAAACAAATTTCGACAAATTCTATAATAATATTATTTTGTAATTTTTAGTTCATTCCAAGAAAAGATGGTTGTAAACATTTTTATTCAAAATCGTTTTATTTTCTCTTAAGAGCCATAAATGGTTTTAAATTAAATATAGAAACACCAATTCTTCTCGCAGTTCTTACAGTTTCCATGCCACTAATGGGTTGGAATTTAAGAAATAAACTTAGGATTTAACGCTACACGATGCCGGAAAACTAAAAAGTAAAAAAAATAACTTATAAAAAGTATCTCATATTAAAAAATGATTGAATAAACCAAATAGACCGGACTAGTGAAGTCCCAGGAAAAATTAATACTTTAATTGACCTTTAAATTAGTTCCACGTGTTGACTATATTTGGCGTTAATTTTGTGGAAATTCATTATACACAATTAAATTAAACTACGTAATATAGTATTATTTCTACTTTGTTTAAGTCCTTTACCACGACCTTGCTTTCGTTGTATTATAATAACTTCAGGTGGGCTATTAGCAATAATCTTTGCTAATAGCCCACCCGAAGAGGTTGTAATACAACAAAACCTACCTTGTTATACAACCTTAACAACCCCTTTTCTCTCTCTTGGAAATTGTATCTCGGAAAATCCTGAAATACGGGTAACATTTTTTTTTTAAAAAGCATGAACACCCAGTTTTAAATAAAAATTGCCATAAAAATATTTTTTCCCATGCAAACTTAGTAATACTTTTTCACCCCTTAGGGAATGAATTTAAAAAAAATATCTTCCTAAGCAATTCCTCCATTATAAAATCAACATCCCCTCCAAATTTCAAATTTTTATCATTAGCGGTTTGGGTTGGGCTTTGAAATGTCAATCGGGATATTATCTTTTATATATATAAAGATTAAGATTTTTTAAAAGATATATGTAAGAATTAAGAGAGGAAGAAGGAGTGTGGGGATCATTTGAAAGGGTTTATAATGACGAATACAAAACTCTTTGCTCATGATTTTATATTATATATTTAAAAACATATTCTAAGAAATATGGAAAAATAAATCACACCCACCTCCAGCCTTTACTTCCGAAACTACTGAATGAAATGTCATGAAAAAACAGGGTTGGTGAAATATGACTTCTAGATTATAGGACAACTATAGCGATTATTTTACATCTTACAATTTTTAAAATCTGTCCAAGTTTTACGCCTGTGGAAGATATAGTAGGCAATATATTTACCATGGGAAAAATTCACAGCAGCAGTTTGTTTACATTTTATTTTTATTTGAATCTTCCGGCTGCTTTGGTTTTATTTAAATATCGAAAGTAATTTCTAAAAATAAATGAATTTATATGTAATGTATGTGCATAGATTTGTTTTGATATATAGGAATTTAATGTGTCTACAAAACTACAGGTATCAACATTTAACTAATTAAAAATAATTTTCAATTAATTTTTTAGAAAACGGTTAATTTTTCTTAAAAAAATTTTACCTTACTGTTTCTATTTAGGTACACTGAGGAGTTTTTAATTTTTCCTTTCTTTTTAGGGTTCTGTACATTAAAAAGAAAACTGGAACTTCTCACGTGTCTGTCCATATGTCGGTCACATATGTTTTTGTGAGAAACCACTATGCCAAATTTTAAGTTAAATTTGGCATAGGCAAAACTTAAAATTTGGCATAGTAATAATATATATTAACGTGCACATATTGCAATAGATAAGACTCAAAAATATTGATATTAAAATTTTAACGAGGGAAAATTAAGTACTCCAAACACTTTTTTTTAATTCCATTTATAGTGCAAGGTGTCGTCTGAAACAACTATATGTAAGGGTCTCATAAATATTTTTTTCGCGGTTTTGAATATCTCCAGAGACATAAAATTCGGAAGTATGAGAAGAAATATGTTCTCTTTCTTATTTCTGAAACAACTCGATCTAAAATTATAAAGAAGATGAGTTTTTAGATGCTCACGTAAAGGATGTGATAATACTATGGCGATGATGCCATAGGTCATAAGTTTATAAATGTTCTCCATGTTACGCCTGTGAAAGGAACAGTAGGCAATATTTACATTTACCTTTTTTCACAGAATATTCTCTCAGAAACCATGACATGTAGAAACTTAAGAAAAGGGCATAACATCATATCTTATTAACCTATAACTCAAATCTGTCAACTATAATGGAACAAATCATACTCATAACAACTATAATGGAACAAAAATATTCGTGCAATAATTGAGAGGAAGTAAATAAAGGTTTTAATTTTTTTTCAACTAAAACAAAAGTTTCTTGTTTTCCGAAACTTTCTGAAACGAAATGCATGAAAAAAAATAGGGTTGGTAAAGTCTTACTAGAATTTTACAAGGAAACTACAACGGATATCCTAGGTCTTATAATTCTTCACTACGACAGAGTTGCAGTATATAATGCGTTGCAACATAAAATCAACATCCAATTTTCTATCAAAATATTTACAAATATGTAAAAAATATTTGTAAATATTTTGATAGAAATGCCATGTACACTCAAATCTCTATAAGCATTGAAATGTATATGGGACCCTCGTATTGCGAGTTTTACTCGTGCTTCAAAGGTTTTAATTTAATTGTTTTAGTGGTTAAGACCAGAAATATCGATATGATACTAGTACTTTTTATATTTTATACTGTTTGGGATTATGGTGAATGTCAGAAAACGTCACAAGCAAAAATAGCAACGTCTCGCTTCTTTCCGTTAGTATGAACGATCATCTCGAGCTATGTAAAAGGAGAAGCAATGGCAAAACCGCCTGTTAAATAAACTAAAACCACTCAAAAGTTTACGTTTGCTGCTGTTCGCATTTATCCAAACAGCAAAATATATCAGCAACAAAGGCAATATAACGATCGAAATTATTTCTAGTCGCAGTCGTCCATACACGATTTTACGGTGGGTGAGTACCATGAATTGACGCCTTGTGAACGTATACTAAATGGTAGCGCATTCTAATTTATTCTAAGAAATACAGAGGTCAGCTTCAAACTATTCAACCGGCGCATGGTTCTCGTATAGGACTTCGTCGAAATATACCTCGTTCTGATTGATTATTGAATAGAGTGTTAGGAATTTTGATAATTTCGAAAGCATTGTTTTAAAAAAAGGTTTGCCTAAGTCCAGCGTTGGTTTGATTTGACGAAACAATGATAAAAAGTCGAAGTGAAATTCTTAATGATTAATTTTTTTAAGTCTAGTCACAACAACTTACCAAGAAATCTGTAGTTATTATGATATGGACAGACAAATGTCATGGCTAAAAAGTTGCAAGGAATATATTCCAACACTTGTACCGTCTTGGGCCGAGATTGACTAAAAAAGAAAATCGAATTGAATGCTTATGGAAAATTTCCAATAATTTTATTGCTTTTTCTATTTTATATAGCAGATTAGTATGACATTTTACTTTTGAAGTCTTATAATATAAAAGTAATATTAAATTGAAAATAATATCTTCAAAAATTAACTACTTATATTTTATGCCCTAATACAATTATATTATACTAAATTCAATTTTTTTTAATTATTAGAGTAGACAACATTTTTATCTAATTAATTGAGAACATGTGGATCACATTTCTTTTTAAAAATTATCTTCCCCCAATGTTTTACAAAAACACTATATAATTATATTAATCTGTTTGATTATATTGCTAATTTTAGGCCTACATTTTATGCTGTAATAATATCTCGTAATTAATACGAAAATCAGCCAACCGATCTCCATATGTCCTCGAATAGATTCCGTTTCAATACAATAGACTTAATCCGTTTTCCGATAATTCACTTTTCTTTATAATTGTCTCTAAGCTGCGGGTGATTATCGGCATTCATTATAGGCCACCTGTCTTCCCTCCATCCTTATTTACTGTCCATTAGCGTGGTGGTTGTTCATTTGGTAAAAATAGAAGACAATGAAGGCGATTTATATTCGTCAAAAATTTCGTTCAATAATCTTGGCGTCTTGCGACTTTAATAGCCCCTGAATTATTATAAGTAACAAAAGGGTTCAAATTAGTTAAGTCGTTAAACTTATTTCTTGCAATTGAAAAACTTTATTGATATATAGAGTTACAATTATTTATGAAACGTGTTTTATTCATTACATTAAAGTTATGAAGTATTCAAGATTACATTTTAGTTAACATTTGATATAGTTTTTATGGTTTTCCAGGTGCGTAGCCACTTTGTTATACAATTAAGTATATCAAAAATTTGCTATCAGTAAAAACTTTTTTCCTGAAGTATTCTCTCATAGAAAAAGTTAGGTTGTGTTCTTAGCTTTTATAATATATGTGAAAAACTGCTTCAAACATACCTTCATAATCACACTTTTTTCAATTTTGGAACAAAAAATATTAATTCGAAAATATGTTTTGGCGTTATTTTGGTGTGCGTATATTGACGCACATTAAGCAGGTTTTATTTTTTAAATATTTTAAAGAAATTTTCATTGTCATGTTAGTGAACATTCTAAAAAAATTTTTTTCAATTCATTTGGATGAATGTTTTCTAGAAATTTATACGAAATAATTCTAGAATTATAGTGGGAACCGCCCAAGAAAATATTTTGTTACCCCTCGGTCTCCAAAACTACTAAAATGTAAAAATTATTAAAAAAGAACATATTTCTAAAATTCTCATGAAATTTATCACCAGATTATAGCAATGCAAAGCAATTCCATCATTTCAGATAATTTTTTAGCCTAGTCTTGTAAATGTGATACTAGATAATATATTTTTTCACGGTGAAGACTACTTATAATGTTAATAAATAGTTTCATAAAATATATTTACCCTTTAAAGTTTATTCTACCTAAGTGAGTACTAAAGCATCATAGTGCAAATTTTCTCATAAATTTTTACACTAATTTAAAATTAAACGAATTTAAAATATTATTGCAACTTTTAAAGTCATATGAAATTTTCATTTCGCGATATTTTTAAGTAATTTTTCAAACAGTAATTTCCAAAAAAATTATTCCAATGGTCCATAACATTAAGAAACTTATTTAATTTAACTTAATATGACAATCTATATGCTTATTTACGTTTTTATATTTAAATGGTTAAAACGCATAGTTTAGTAATAGGCGAGCAGGATTAAATGTTGTTGTATAAGTTTTTCAAGTCTTTCACAATATAGCCATTAAAATGATAAACACCTCCTATTGTGTATCATCAATCTATATATTAAAATATAAGAATATATTTGAATTATACGGTGCCCTAAAAATTTATTCACTTTTGAAGCTTTTATAAAAGCTTTTCCAAAATTGCTTCATTGCTTGGATGAAACTTTAATAATAACTAAAAATTATCTGTCAGACAAAAAATGATTGAATATGATGAAAATAACTTCACAGATTACTCAGTGAATAAGTCGGTTGAATCAAGCATAAAGCAAATATTACACTTATATTTATTATTCATATTTATATTTTACTTAGAGAGATCAACGTTCCTAAAAGATGACGAAACTTGGGACTTGTCCCGTGTACTATGCAAATTACCATGTGCTTGAATGATATACGCACACCGTATGAATCCTATATGTTTAGTCGATTTCACTATCAGTATACTCAATCTGTTATCACACATCAAAAACGACAATGGCCACCGACTTCTCTATGTTAGTAATTGACAACCACAAATGGCATTTTTGTGAGAGAAGTTCTGTGATCGGTTTTCCATCAAATCAATCCATTAATCCAAAGGCGTACGTCATCAGCTAAATATCTTTCATATCCGTCAGCACCTGTTCATTTGTATGTTCTATTTTTTTCTCCAATAGTCGGTTAAAATCAGTCTAATTTTGTTGTTGGCCCGATTTTGGTATGATATATGTGTTAAAGTATTAAATATGATACATATTCTAGTTTCTCCGAATATTGTCAGTCGTCAGTATTGTGTGTTAATTTGTTACGATCGATCAAGCATGCTGATTTCTGAACATAACCATCTCTGTATATTAGTGTGAATGTGAGCTACTGTCAGCCACCGGCTACACCATACGGATAATATTGAACATGATGCACGTGGGTCATCCCATAATCTCTTAAACGTATTTTTGTTAAAATCTTAAGTTCGTTCTTTAAATTGTTTTATTCAGGTTTATTTGCGTATTAAGCTTTGTGTATTCAGTAATAAATAATTTATCACTTCGCCAAGAAGAAAATTCCTTCCTAAGATTTTTATTTGCTATTCGATTTTAAAATGTTTAATAATTTGATATTTTACTTTAAGATAACACTTATAGTATGTTTCCTTGTAGTATATTTACAAACTTATATTATATTTGCTTACGCTGATAACATGAATATTTGTCTATATTTATTATGTAAAGAGAATTATATCTCGACTGGAAATGCTGAATGAAAAAAAGGGAATTTTAAAATATCTCTGTAAAATTCACTTTTAAATTAAATCTTACTATTTTGTTTTTAAATAATTTCACATATTTCTTTATTTTTGTATAAGAAGAATATAATGTAATATAAAAAACACCAATGATTTATCTTCTTAATAGAGTTGCAGATAAATGTTAAAAAAAATTATTGCCCCTTTTATGGTGACATTTTTATTTTATACCATTTTAATGAAAGTCTCGAATTCGCTAATTGCAAAACTATTGACTTCCACTAGATAAACGTACAGTATTCTTCATTATAAAATTCCATACGTAGTGATTAACCAAACAGCGAATATTAAAATTCTTAAAACTTCGTAAACATGTATTGCAATGTCCAAGTTTTTGCGAAACTATAAAAATTTTACAAATAATATTTTTTTAACGACATATATACTTTTACTGAAATTCATCATCACGCAGAATTACAAATCTTAACTTAATAAAAATGTTTACATTAGCAACTAAACTTCTACAATAACATAATTGCCACTCAAAATAAAGGAAAATGCAAAAGTAACGCATTCTATTTCACAGTGACTAAAGCTGATTAAACCTACCGCCCCTCTCATCTGAGTAGCTGCTCCACAAATAATCTCAGCTTAAGCGTTCGGTTATGCATTTATTGCGTTGTTACCTTCATTTGAAGTACATGTTTTAGTAGACAAGATGTTTGAGCTTACGCAGGTAAGCTTTTGTAAAAATTAAACATTCTTGGCATATTTTTATTATTCTTGTGATGCATTTATTAGTGTAGAAATTTTGTTATAGACCTTTTGCAGAACATTATATGAAAGAAGCTAACATTCTTATCGTTTAAGAGAAGTAAAATATTTCAGAAAAATATTACAAAATAAGCCACTTTAGTAAGTACGCCGACCGAACATTTGTACCCAAAATAAATTTCTAGCAGCGTTCATAATAAATAAATATCAAATAACATTGGAGACATGTGTTGACATTTATAATCTATTCATTGATAAATTATATGCAAAATAATTTATTATTTAACAAACTATTGCAGGATTTAAAAACATGAAAAAAATGAAAAGAAAAATAATACATGTATATATATTAACTAACGATTTTCTTGGTTACCTCAGCTACACATTTTAATACTCGTTCGCAAATTTAAATTTTAAAAAAATTATTCTGTGCGTTGAATGCACACTTGAAAATTAAACTTTTTAAAGAGGAGTCGAAGAAAAGCAATATTTCCTACAAACATATAGTACAACATATAGTACAACAAACATATAGTGTCTGCAAAAGTATTTAATGTTGTAAATTGAAAAGAAGCGTTAAGGTACACTCATAATATTTTATCTTACTTTAATTTATTTACTGAGACTTTACAAGAACTAAGGGGAAACCAAAGACGGAACAGGTTTGTTAAGATATGAAAAATATACGCTGCATTGAATTTGGTGCTTCGTTACACGGAGTTTAAAAATATTGCACTTCAATATTCAACATTTATTGAATATATTTGGCGTTAATTTTGTAGAAATTCATTATTCACAATTAAATGAAACTATGTGATGTAGTATTATTTCTACTTTCTTTAAGTTCCTTACGACGACCTAGGTTTCGTTGTATTACAACATCTTCAGGTGGGCTATTAGCAACGATTCTTCTATGAATCTTTGTAATACAACGAAACCTAGGTCGCAGTAAAGAACTTAAAGAAAGTAGAAATAATACTACATCACATAGTTTCATTTAATTGTATTCAATATTTATTAAAATATTTGTTAAGAAGACCAAGGCACAAAATACTCTTTTTCATATCGACAGTCCGTCAAAATATTTCTTTTTTTTTATTAAATTACTGAAAGAGAATATACAATATTAGACAAAGTTCATTCAAAAAACTTACAACCGTGATCACAAATAACAGTGGCAAAGAATGCCCTGAAAATGGGTAAACTTTCGTGTATCGTTTATATCACATGAAAGTCATCAATATTTTCGATGAAACCTTATTAAACGAACTCTATCTTTTTATCAAAAAAATATGGCGAACGGAGCAATTTTCATGCGCTTTTAAGACAGCCTTAATTGTCTCAATTCACACATCTTTATCCTATTTCTCCTCTCATTACTATCCTTCATAAAAAGAGCGACAACTGGGGATGTGAAAACGTCAACAAAGTCTTCATTAAAATTATACAATGTAGTGCAGCCAAAAATATCGAGAGGAGATGACTGCAGAGGAGTAAGCAGGATACTGGTTAGAGCAACACCACGCATCAAATTTCCTCCTTGCGGCAGTTTATGTAACAGATGTTGCTTCCCAATAATTTTTTGATGGTTATCTTTGATAGGTTAGATTATACAGTAAGCGACTTTTCTTTCTGTCATTTTCGATGGAAAAAGGCTTATCGACGGTCGATTTTATGAAAAATTATGCATTTTTTTATTGTAAAAAGTTATTGAAGAGCAGTAGCAGATGTGATGTTCTCTAGATACAGCAATTTAAAAAAAATTGCAATCGTTATCATACTGGGATGATGATTCCCATAATGAAAGTAATAAGGCCTCGCTTATACATAAACTGCGGGAAAATTCTATGTGTGAACACAAAGAGCATAATTTTAAAACTTTCTTTCGAATTAATGAGAGTTCTGTCGAATTATTACAATATAATAGTATTTATATTTTATTACGTATAAAATAACAGTGTTTTGTGAACATAATAAATTGTAATTATCCATTTATTAATATAATTTATTACTTCTTTCAATTATATCAAAATGTTAAATTAATACTGGTTTTTGTCCACCTTAACCTTTAACATAAGGAAAAGCAGAAATTGGATGCGGTCCATAACTACGGAAAATTTTGATTAGTTTTCCTTAACTTATAATGTTCTATATTTTATAATATAAAAATACATCCGCTACTTAAAAATTCACGAAATATTTAAATTACGTGTGATCGTATATAATTAAAATGTTTCCGTTCAGTTGCCATTTATTTATTTTGTTCGTACGTATTTTTCATTTCGAATTTGTTATATGTGTTAACGGACCGTGTCGCTTATAAGGGAGGGCACAGATACAAAGCTATCTACGACTGTGGATAGAAAGTTAGAACATTCAAATACTTGCGGGAGTAGCTTCCTACTAAAGATAGATTGACAGTTATCTTAGATAGCTATCTACGTCGTCGGATATACAGAATATTGGTTTTCGGCATTAGCTAATAGGTACGAATTAACACTTGGGTACGTATGGAATACTCCTACATACGTCACTCTATATAATAATTACGTCCACTTATAAAAAGGCAAAATCTAGCAATAATATCCCTTCTTGGGGAAATTTCGATGTGAAAAACCCATCGCCGCATAAATGAGCATATGGGCCAATGATAAAATTAAACAGTCGAGTGAGGGAATGTATTAACTTTAAAAATTGATTTTGATCTTACAAGTGAATCGCACTGAAGTCGCTCGCTTAATCTCTTGCAAAATTTACTAAGCACGTTGAGGAAAATTCAATTTCATCAACGGTCATTCGTTAAGCTCAGCGCAATGACGGTGCTATTCGGTAAAGAGATGTTTCACATAAAGTTAAAAAAGAGACCTACGGGCAGACCGGATCTTAATTTAATTGGCGCCAGCATTTACATGGAAATAATTCACTTGCGTTTTATCTTTGTAATTATTGATCACATCTTCCTAACTCGACGTTTATGTTCTTATTATATTTCCGTAATAAAACAAGTAACCCTTGTGATTTCATCATGTCTCCTCATTAGATCTCCTGCTCTTCGGGTTACCTCAGAGTTTTTAGAGTTTCAGTTCTGTGCACATAAAATCTTGCAACGAGATGTTTTATACATAGATCTCAATTAATTTTTAACAAAATATTAAAAAAATTAAGGTCAGCTTCTGTTTTGTTGGCATAAAAACATGGCTAATATTTCCTAGTGTCTCAAAAAGGAACGAATGAAGACAGAATTAAGAAATATTAGATTAATTTTTAAAGTTCCATACTTAAAGCGAAAAATAGAACTCTTATGAAATTACTAATGGGTCTGTTTTTCTGTCCGTCTGTCCGTAGCCGATCTTCTCAGAAACCATGCAATGTAGAAATTTCAAATTTTATACAATGAAACGCATTATAAACACACACATTCTGCACTAACCAATTATTTAAAATAGTTACATATAAATTATAGACGGGATCAATAAACTAATCAAATACTGGGATGATGATTCCCATAATGAAAGTAATAAGGCCTCGCTTATACATAAACTGCGGGAAAATTCTATGTGTGAACACAAAGAGCATAATTTTAAAACTTTCTTTCGAATTAATGAGAGTTCTGTCGAATTATTACAATATAATAGTATTTATATTTTATTACGTATAAAATAACAGTGTTTTGTGAACATAATAAATTGTAATTATCCATTTATTAATATAATTTATTACTTCTTTCAATTATATCAAAATGTTAAATTAATACTGGTTTTTGTCCACCTTAACCTTTAACATAAGGAAAAGCAGAAATTGGATGCGGTCCATAACTACGGAAAATTTTGATTAGTTTTCCTTAACTTATAATGTTCTATATTTTATAATATAAAAATACATCCGCTACTTAAAAATTCACGAAATATTTAAATTACGTGTGATCGTATATAATTAAAATGTTTCCGTTCAGTTGCCATTTATTTATTTTGTTCGTACGTATTTTTCATTTCGAATTTGTTATATGTGTTAACGGACCGTGTCGCTTATAAGGGAGGGCACAGATACAAAGCTATCTACGACTGTGGATAGAAAGTTAGAACATTCAAATACTTGCGGGAGTAGCTTCCTACTAAAGATAGATTGACAGTTATCTTAGATAGCTATCTACGTCGTCGGATATACAGAATATTGGTTTTCGGCATTAGCTAATAGGTACGAATTAACACTTGGGTACGTATGGAATACTCCTACATACGTCACTCTATATAATAATTACGTCCACTTATAAAAAGGCAAAATCTAGCAATAATATCCCTTCTTGGGGAAATTTCGATGTGAAAAACCCATCGCCGCATAAATGAGCATATGGGCCAATGATAAAATTAAACAGTCGAGTGAGGGAATGTATTAACTTTAAAAATTGATTTTGATCTTACAAGTGAATCGCACTGAAGTCGCTCGCTTAATCTCTTGCAAAATTTACTAAGCACGTTGAGGAAAATTCAATTTCATCAACGGTCATTCGTTAAGCTCAGCGCAATGACGGTGCTATTCGGTAAAGAGATGTTTCACATAAAGTTAAAAAAGAGACCTACGGGCAGACCGGATCTTAATTTAATTGGCGCCAGCATTTACATGGAAATAATTCACTTGCGTTTTATCTTTGTAATTATTGATCACATCTTCCTAACTCGACGTTTATGTTCTTATTATATTTCCGTAATAAAACAAGTAACCCTTGTGATTTCATCATGTCTCCTCATTAGATCTCCTGCTCTTCGGGTTACCTCAGAGTTTTTAAAGTTTCAGTTCTGTGCACATAAAATCTTGCAACGAGATGTTTTATACATAGATCTCAATTAATTTTTAACAAAATATTAAAAAAATTAAGGTCAGCTTCTGTTTTGTTGGCATAAAAACATGGCTAATATTTCCTAGTGTCTCAAAAAGGAACGAATGAAGACAGAATTAAGAAATATTAGATTAATTTTTAAAGTTCCATACTTAAAGCGAAAAATAGAACTCTTATGAAATTACTAATGGGTCTGTTTTTCTGTCCGTCTGTCCGTAGCCGATCTTCTCAGAAACCATGCAATGTAGAAATTTCAAATTTTATACAATGAAACGCATTATAAACACACACATTCTGCACTAACCAATTATTTAAAATAGTTACATATAAATTATAGACGGGATCAATAAACTAATCAGAATATAAATTTTTTTTTAAATTTTATATATCGTCTAAAGGCTTTCCTATGAGGACTATACATTTTTTTATAACTTTAAAGTAAACCTTTAAAAATATATTTTAAAAAATATGAAAAAATGGAGGGCATCTTCTTCCCCTCCATTTCCAAAACTAGCAAACCAAAAACCATGAAGAAAACAGAGTTGCCTAAATCCAAGTAGAAGACTAGAGAAAAATTATAGCGATTGTTTTAGATATTTAATTTTTGAAATATGCATTATGTATTTACACCTGAGAAAAATATTTTAGTCAATATATTTATATTGTGAACTTCCACTACCCATTGCCTTCATCGAGTTTCATTGTATCTTGCTGGGCCTCCTTAGTGGTTTAAAAAAATTATATTTAATAAAAATGTCAAAACGCTCACTAAGTTTCGTTAAAATTTTTCTTGTTGTTTCCTTTCCGATACACTGTAATATTTGCTGTTTTTTTTCTAGCTAACATAGTCAAAACACTGCCTAAATATATTCATCTTCACAAGAAAAATCTGAAGAAAACAAATAATTCATTCAACATCTGGAAGTATCATAAAATATATTTTCAGAAAAAAAGTGAAAGTTATATGTACAGTTAAAATTTTGTTAAAGTAATCTTAAGAGTGGCGTGCAACATGCCTAACACTTTCCAATTTTTCATTCAAAGCTCAGAGAAATCTCACACTCTGTATTAGTATGTGATTAGATACTTCGGATAAGTTGCACCAATTTTATAAATTAATACTCACAACTTCAGAATCCTTTTTATGTCTATTCCGACATGCTTTTGAACGTTTTTTATTTAACAGTAAAATTATAACTATTTTTATCACCGCCTATAAAAGGTATTCCTATGTGGTGCGTAAAAGTTTATACATATGAACATTTAGATTATCAACAAGCGCTGCTCAAATTTGTTGCAACAGGTCTATGACTATAATGTTTAAAATAAAATAGATATTGTTGTGATTAAAGAAAACTCGCAAACTGACAAAGGGTTTACCTGTATCACTGCTTACAATTCGTGAAATTACATTCCCCAACGAATAACGAAATGCGGCGCCATTTAATCTGACCGTATTAGTATTGTGTGCGCCATTATATATGTATATGTGTATGTGTATATATATATATATATATACATATATATATATATATATATATATATATATATAATTAAAGTTCGTTTTTTGTAATAATTACGTAATCGTTTGATATTTCCTTCGAAACAATTTCAAATAAACTGCAGGATTTTGTCCAAAAATATCAACAATTACATTTTCCAAAAATTATCATTAATCACTTTCACCCTCATAATCGTTTGGTATAAGTAACTATTATTTATTAAATTTAACTTTTTATTTATTTATTTATTCATTTAAAACTTTGATGAACAGCATACTTGTTGCTACAAGAGCAATCTAATACAATTAACCTGTGTTACAGTTAGAGGGAAATGGCTTTTAAAACCAAAACTAAGAGGCAGAAAGCCGAGAACATTATAATATAAAAAAATCAACCTAACTTGATATGTATGATGTGGTTTTAGATATGGATTGAGGGGTAGGATGAGCAATGAAAAGAATTAAGGGAATGAGATGTAAAAGGAAATAAAATTTTTAAACTAAAGTTAAGGAATGTATAATTTTTTCAGAGGGCTTTTGAACGCTAAAAGTGACGTAAAGTCTGATGTCAGAATTTAGTTTATTCGGTAATTTGGCAGCATAAATAGTAAGAAGTAGAATATTTGGGGATAAAGAGGATGAGAAGTCGGTCAGTACGTAGACACAGGCAATGACCGGAAAGAGCTGTGAAGTTGGCCAAAAGGTAAGAGGGACTGTGTGTTATTGTCCATACTTCTCTAAGTATTTATCCTTCTTTTGATATTGAACTTTATATATAAGCAAAAGGATATATAAAAATAAATTATTAAAAGTGTGTATGCTGATAGTTAACTACAATTATTCTGAAAAAATTTTATAATCAATCGTAGTCCCAAATCAGTGAAATACAACGTCATTTTTTTAAAACATAAAAAACAAAAACGATTGTGACAAAAAGCAGAAACGACTTAGAACTAAAAGTAAGGTTTTCTTTGTTGGATTTACACTTGCAAATTAAATAAAGGAGAATATATTAATTTTGAAAGAAATTGAAGAAATAACCACACAAAATAGTACGCAATATAATACGCAAGATATATCGTAGTTTCGTTCCTAGATTCATTTCGGGGTTCGTATCAGAACGAAACCCGAAATGAATCTAGGAATTTATATTTGATGGATAATTAGTAACTGAGTGTAACTCTGTTTTTTTTAGTACTCAATACTAACAGCAGCTAGGATCGAGTTAATATCTCAATATAAAGTTGCAAGATACTTGCTGTTAAGCATTTATTTAAGATACTTTTAATATCATGCTGACTCCGATGGTGACAAACAATAGAGTCTAGAAACGGATCTATTCATACCATAAGTGATTGTATAAATTGAGTACCAATATCAAAAGCAAAAAGTACCTTTTGATCGAAAAGAACATCAATAAAAAGGTACTTTTTGCTTTTGAAATCTATACTCGAATAAAACAAAATTTCATTTTTTTAAAAGATGGTTCAGCATGATTATAACTAGCGCCTTGAGATTTCCGCATTATTATCGCATATTAGCGTACAGTACAGGGTAAGTAGGTATTTTACAAATATAAAAAGCAATCTGAAAACTATAAAATATGATTTTCGAATTGTTTACTTTGCTTGATAACAAATTTTAAGATTCTTAATGAACATCTCAGTAAATGACAACATTTATATTATTAATACATATTATATATATTATTAATAAATAAAGAGAAAAATTTTGCCCCTTTTTAAGCATATTCAGTGCACGAAGGAATGTGTGATTTGGCATAGTTAGAGTTTATATGGAGAATGAGTGAAGAAAGTTGAAATATATTTATGTATTACAAATACATTCAATTACACTTTAAAAATACATCAAAACATTCTTTGTTTACGTGCCTACTATCAAAGTTAAACGCATAATAATCTATGATCAAAGAGTTGCACAGAATAAAGGTTATCTCCAAAGAATTTTAAAATATTGATATACACTTTAAAGACTATCGACTGAATGAATTTCGAATTGTGAATTTTGTTTGATTTTAAATGTTTCTTTTTCAATAGCGTTTGAAGTGTATTTCAAGGCAAAAAAACGTTTATTTTATATTTTGTGTAATAAATATCTTTGTTTTATATATAAATAAAATACAGCTGGGTTATATACACTTATCGCAAAAGGATAATTTTGTAGTAGCGATCTGAATTTCCTTACTCCCGCCTACCTGATAGTGTTTTCAAGAAGACTGAGTGGTCAAATTTTGACCACTGGGCCACCTGGATTTTTAAAAGAACTTTGAAGCCATGTAACTCTTAGTGTTTGAAATTAAATTCTACTTTATGTCCCTCACTGTTCCCGAGAAAAGGATCCTTGGTAGATAGTCCGATAGACAGAGGGATAAAAAAGTGTGCTTATAATGGTTTATACGTTTATTTTGAAGAACAAAAGCATTTTTTTAGTCTGAAATTAGAATTTCTCCCGCAGTTTCTCAACAAGTTATTACTAATTATTTATCATATCTTTTTTTTCTTTGTTATTATAAACATCAACATGATTTAATATTTCTGGAATATTTTAAACGAGTTTTTGATGATGATACCAAACTCAGTAAGTTTGCAAATAAGGCGTCCTTGTTACGGGTGCTAATTCGATATTGTTATGAAATCATATAACCTATGTTACTCTAAACGTTATACTAATTTTAACGATTCTTCAAATATCAATATCAGTAGAGTTTCATTGATATGCAAATAAAAACTTACCTACTCACATACATGAATTCTGAGTACATAACGTCACTTTTTATGCAGTCATATAAAAATAAATGCAAAAGAATGAGTATGAATCGACAACAGAAAATATGTAATTTTTAAACTGATTGCTCCATTTTCCTAAAAGTAGGACCATGCCAACACAACATAATAATTTGAGGAAGTGAATTAAAAGCGAAAAATTTTCAATTTGTAATGGGATAAAGAGAACAAATTCAAAATATACACCGCGTAAAAGAAAAAAATAGGTAGTAACGCAGACATCGATAATAACGCCAATTCTTAAAAATATTAAACTTAAGCATGAAAATATTAGTGTTACGAAATTTATAACTATTCAGTTTTATTAGTTTGATGACGTATTTTAAACTTGTTCATCAGCAACACTCAAACTTCAAATCCTGCACTCACAACAATGAGCCTATAAAAACACTTTCACCTAAATATTTTTGGGATATTAAAATTAAATCAAGTGCAAATTAAGACATCTTATCTGTCAAAGACTATCCACCACGTATACAGATCAAAAACGTTTTTAATGTGATTTTATAATAAGAAAAAAAACACCGCAATTACATTTTTATATACCGATACGGTAAAAATTGAAAGTGTTATTTAAACTAGTAATATAATATTTAATAAGTGAAATTTATTAAATATATTATTAAAAATAAGATAATTCACAGACTAATTAACCTTTAACCTGTTATAATAACAAGGTCAATATGACTCCAACAACCTCCGAAGGCAGACGTTAACTTAATTAAGCTTTCTTAAAGCAACTTTAACACGAGCCCTGTCGATTATCAGCGCAGCGCAGATAGCGTTTTTAATTAAGCCTTGCCTATATCAACGAAATTTTTATTCGTTTTCAGTAAAAGTGTTAATTCAATTATTGCTGAGTTTACAAGAAAATATAGCCCCGCTTATATTTCAAAAACACTTAAGTTTTTAGTGCAAGATCCTATAATAGTACTAAAACAAATAATATACTTACAAGTTATAACTACATAAAAGAAACAAAATATAAGATTCAACTAGAGCTATATACGAACTTTGTTGAAAGAGAGGGAATTCGAAGAAAGCACTAATAGGAGAATGGTTCTATACAAGGTGAGCTAGATCTTTAATATTTTAATACTAATAGCCGTGATTGTTAAAGCAAATTTCTTAATAATTCTTACAGCAATGATTTTTATCGCAAATTGTATAGGAATGTTATGGTTCACTGATTTTCTTTTAATATTTACTTATTTATTACTATATTACTTTAAATTTTACTACGTCACTGTTAATTTTTCCTTCTTTATAAATATATCATGAGAATCTTTTATTATGCATTTTTTTCCTAAAATGAAATAAACACATTTCGCAGTATTTAATTTCAAAAAGTACAGAAGATGAATCTCAGATCCAAACGTAGGTGTATAGAAATGTATTTTCAATATCATATATATATATATATATATATATATATATATATATATATATATGTATATATATATATATATATGTATGTGTATATATATATACATATATATATATATATATATACATATATATACATATACATAATATACATTTTTACATCATACTCATACGTCGCCATAAAGGAAAATGATAGATGAAAATACATTTCTAGACACCTACGTTTGGATCTGAGATTCATCTTCTGTACTTTTTGAAATAAAAATTATAAAAAAGATGACAGTACCAAACTGCAAACAGTTTTGAAGGATGAAATAAGTTTCATTAAGGCTGTCAAAATTTCATTAATCAATTATTTGCAAACAGAATCAGATAATAAATTAGTGTAAATCAGCGTTTGTCGTAAACTTATTTTTTATATTGTATTATCCGCGCGGGTTAATAATTTACACTCTGAACTTGTCAGTAATGTGTAGCACAATGGACATAAATAAGCTAAATTACTTAAAGAAAACTTAACTACTACAACTTAACACTACGAAAATTATCATCAACTTAATTAGGTTATATAATTTTTATAATATACAGTTTTCAATACAATTACTCAATAAGCCAGTTCAATTTATTAGAAATAATTAGAACAGACCAAGTAGTAGCAGCGCTTAATAAGTTTTGGATCCAAATTACCTTTGTCTTATCTCAATAACGTTCAGTGTTATTTATTAGAATATATTATTTTTTTTATTTTATTTCTTTATGCTTTAAGCAATGATGAAAATCTTTTCCGAGTACCTAATTTTCCTCTCTAACCTAAATGCCCACATTAATATTTTTAGGTTATAGCTACTGAGGTATATGAGGATTAATATGTTTCATCGAAATGTCAAATTTTAAATCTCGCTATAAAGTGGTGTCGGTGAAAAAAGGCTGCGATAAACAAGTCAGTAATTTTCATTTTTACTTATGTAGTACAGAACTCTAAAGACGTAAAAATAATACAAATGATTTTAATATTCGTTAGCAAAGGAATCACGATGAAATGTAGAGAAGTAATTTTTATCATAGATCTTGGATTTTTCTAGACATCTTTGCTGGTAATCTTAAGAAAGTAATGAATGGCTTATATATGCAATATCAAGAAAAAGCGGTAAAGTGTAACAAAAAACTTAAAGTTTAAAAATATTTACAGTTTGTGGTAATTTCTCACCATGTCCTTTCTTTGTGTATGATAAGGCATGGGTATAATAAAATAAGACAAAACCATGTTAAAAAAAATTTCTGGTGCCAATGGGAAGAATACAAAGAACGTCTGTATTTCTGTAAAACAACCTAACAGTCTAAGAAACTCAGTGTGTTTAATACTTTAACATATTTAGAAGTTCTTTATGGAAAAATATCGCATGACCTAAACGTTAATATATAATGGGAGGCAAATACATGACAATTAATACAATTTTCACGAGAAAAGACATACTACGATATCTGGCGTTTATATTTAAAAGTAGAGACCGCTCTTTGGAAAAGCGCGTCAATGATATAAAGGTGTCCAAGGATTGTGACTACTGGTGTAAATATCTACAACAATTTCTTCAGGATAATAATTTAAGTTTTGAATTACAAATTACATAAAACAAAAAAAATATGATTATTACTTTAAGTCCAGGGTTCTCTTAAATTACTCTTCAACTATAGTGGACGGATTTTTATTTTATTAGCCGATTTTTCATAAAGGTAAATATTTATTCTCAATATCAAAACTTCAAAATATGTGATCTTGCAAATTTAAAGGAAATTAAGATCTTACACATATAAATGGTTTATCGTGCGGTATATATATAAATTATATTAAATTTATGCTCTAGTAGAATCTTAGTAAGTACAAGGTTACAGTCGAACGTGAACGTCTAAAAGAGTGTCTTCAGTAATATTGAAATATTTTTGCATATCCCTTAGTTCAAAGACATATGCAAGTAAAATAGATTAAAATATTTATATTACGTTTAATATGAAATTTTAAATAAAATTGTAACATTTCTTTCAATGACCTTATTGCAATATTTCAATGGAATTCTTATTAGATTACCTCCAAAGTTTCCGTCAGAATAAATAGATTAAGTGTGTACAGAAAAACATGTAAAAACAAAATTGTTATTTAAATTTAAATTTGATACTTGTTATTGCTGTTGTATTTTCAATTCTGAATAATTAATTATCATTATCAATTTTTTAATAAAACCGACTAATTCAACGATTACTATCATCCTCACCCTGCAGACATTTGCAGAAATGCAGAATTTTCTCAAACATTTTTCATTCTACCTCGTTACCAGATGTTATTCTTTTTAACAAATTTGTAATTCACATTTAAGCATTTCCCTACCAGACAATAAACATAAAAGTGTTCTTTTATATGAATCACGGGGATTATACTCATTTCCTAATTAATTTTATTTGAAACATAAATTAATTTTTTATAACAATTAAATTAAGCAAAAATTGTACCAAAGTTTTCAAACGCAAGGCATTTAAAAAATATGTAAACGTTCTCTAAAATTATAGTTTGCTAATTCAAATACTTTATTTGGATTACGCCGCCTTACATAAAATATTTGCATTTTATGACGTCTCATGTTAAATTATTTTAGACGCAAGTCAATTTACATGAATATATGAATTTTCCTTAATTTTCGAAATACTATTTTACACAATTGGTCCTTTTACATAATGTGTTATTCATAATCTGTAATTTAATGTTATCGATATCCTTGTTCAATTGTTCATTAGTTATCCTGTAAGGAATTTATTTGGGTAGTTGACATTAGTTGTATGTAATTGTCGGATTATCATAACTGTGAAACTACTGGATAGGATGTATGGCAAAATTAGGAAAAGGTCAAAGGATTACGTGAGCAAACGCCGACAAAACTCATGCAGTATTCGTTTTAAAACATCAACAATATGTGAAACAAAATGTCTAATACGTCATTGCTAAGACTCACAATTCTATTATTTTTCAACAAGAGAATTATATGCTAAGAGAATTAGATTCAGAAGATAAGATTCTATTTACCTGTCGTCAATTAATATGTCCGTAAACTTGGGTCACGTATTTGTGGTATTGTTACTTGCGTCACGTATTTTTGGCAAACACCATATTTACATAGTTATTGAAATTGTCAGTACAAAAAATTAGTGAATATATGCTCGTAAACTGTTTTTTTGATTTCCTAAACAAGTAAATTTTAAATAAAGAAAAGTAACATTTTTTGATAATTCGTGAAAAAAAACAATAAAAATTTGGAGATTTTAACATAAGGCTGTTGAAAAATGTTAAGTATATTTAAAAAAAAAGGCAGTATCAGAAAACAGAAGAATTAACTAAAATGATAATCAATGATACGTTAAGCAAATTTTATGATACTATTCGTATAATAAAACTACTTATTACAACCTCTTACTACAATAAATGTATCAACATACTGAATTAACTTTGGTGAAAACACAAATTATTTCATAAACCACATGAAACGCGCGATGCCCCCAAACAATGCTCTTAAATGCGACTCCTTAACAAGTTATGTATCCTTAACAAATTACATATTACCATAAATCAGCCAAGAATTTCAATATTCTTTTCTAATTTTTAGGTTCAAAAAATTATATTCTTATTTAAATTATTAGGTTTAAATAAATCAACCAAGAATTTCAATATTCTTATTCTAATTTTAAGGTTTACAAATTTTCTAATTAAGACGACTCTCATCATTAATAAAATATTTGCAATAATTTTTTATATTTATTTTATTTCATCCAAATATTAATGAAAACATTATTATATTAGAAATGATTACCGAAACTTTGACCAATGTTTTGCATCAAATTACAAATTATTCAAAGGGAATAATATGCGCCCCTTGTAAACATATATGTTAATAATTTCTCGTTGAAACGATTGCACTATTAAGATACAGGTAACAATGGCGATGCACCCTCAATATACACAGACCCTCATTGTTATGCAGACACGAAATTTGAGAACGAACACCGAGCGGTCACGCTCCTCTCTTGACCGTTTTGCAGTTTATTTGGATGCTGGCGGTGGGGCGTTGCTACCCTTCGTTCAGAATTCGAATGCCGTTTGCACGGAAATCCTTTGTTGTCAGCCGACTAATAGCAACTACTTTCACAAATCGCTGGATACCTGTGTCAAACTGGTTCGTGAGAAAAGTTGAGTCTTCGGTTATATATATATATATATATATATATATATATATATATATATATATATATATATATATAATAGATAACGTGTTTATTATTTATGCAGGTGAATCTATGAAACAGATTGAAAATGTTCGAAGCGTGTATCTGCAAAGAAATGTAATGTTATTTTCATTAGAATCGAAGTTAATACTCAATATAGACATATGTTTGCAGCCCACATTTTTGTGAATTCGCATTCAAAAGCATTCGCTGGCGCACGTCCGTCGCGCAGGGAGCTGGACGTGCAAATGAGCCATGCAGCATGCTATCTAACTTAGTTGTTATAGAAATATTTTTGTTCCTATATAATATTAATAAAGTGTCGATATTTCTTTTATTCTTACCTCTGTTTTATTACCCTAAATAGAGTCGCGAGTCTGAGTGGCGCCAAAATTTCTTTGAATAAGTTTTTGTTGAAAAATATGCATGCTGGTTTAAATTTTTAGACTAGGGTATTATGCAAAATAAAACATAATTCCCTATGGCCAAATTTCACTAAAAATATTTACATTAATTAACCCAGCAGGAGGCTGCTTAAGCTACCAAGGTGAAAACCTATGTAAACATACGAAAACGAAACATAATTTGAGGCCATTAATCATTCAATAATAATTACTACAGATAAACTAATGTATCGCAAGACCTAGTTTTCCAAAGAACGGCCAACTATATTGCAACCTCTTGACTTAGATATAAAATGATCAGAAAAATCCTCAGTACAATGATTCAACTAGAGGTGTTTTTAACTTGACGTGCATAAGTACGTTAAGGATAATTTCTGCAGTAAATAAAGATTGAGCAACGAAGGTTTAGTATTTTTATACAAAACTTTATGAGATTTACCAAAATCGGTAATTTTTCCAATGAATCCTGACGAGGTTGACGGGTATTGGAATTTTCAAAAACTTGAGAAAGATCTAAAACAAACAAAAAAATTTAATTTTCATAATATGCACATTCACAAATAAACTGGAAGTAAAAAACGTCTCAAGTATGAATAGAATTCGCACTACGAGGGTTGCGTACATAGTATATACATATACATTTATATATATATATATATATATATATATATAACTAATATTTAAATAAATATGTTAAAAATTAGACAATGTTTTAAACCTAAAATACATAACGAACAGTAACACACGGTTCGTAATAAATTATGAAAAAAATTGTAAATTGAAACAATCAACATCACATATCACTTATCTCTGAACTGTAACACCAGGCGGTTTTTTTACATGAATCGCTATAAAACTTTTTGTCTCTACATTTAACTTCATTGATGTGAAGAATTCTCGAACAAATAATTGATGTAAGTTTCAAATTACATACTATCAACGATTTATACAATGAAGCTTGCCAATATGGTGTCCTGGTCACCCAGTAATTAACGACTTTATAAAAGTTTCGATTTAAACTATTATGTGGAGGGTAAGCTGTTTCATTCAATGAAAAGTAACGATGAAAAGAACAAAATGTTGTTAAATAGGTAGTAATGTCATATGCGCTCTTCTTAACTTCATTTTATTTTTTCCTATAATAGATATAAACCTACCACTAGTCTGAATTATTTCAGGTTTTTGAAACCAAAGAACGGTTTCGATTATTCATATATATTTTTTACAATTATCTATTATGATGGTACTGTATTATGTATTTTGTACTGGGCTTCACCATACATTTCCTACTTCTACCCGTGTTTATTTTTAAAGCAATGCCACGACTGCAGTAGCGATATTCGTTTCATAGTACATTATTCATTATAAATACACAAATGTAGTTTTTTTCAACAAGGGTAACTTTATTTGAAACATTTTATCAATATAATATCACCACTAAAATTATATCATGTAGCAATATATAAAATTTCAGAACGAAAGAATTTTAGAAAAAAAAAACGAATGTTACCAATAAACTCAAGTGAACACTTTAAACATCTTACAAGGATTCTTTTCTTTGCTTCTCTTTGAGGGACGTAGTCATAAACACTAAGGGTGATTGACTACCTTTTCATTTTTCTCTGGCTTTTTAAAATACAATTAGATGTGAAGAAAATATTGAACTGATATGTAACTGGTATGCATAGGTCAAATAAAAGAATCCAACACAATTTATAATATTTTGCCTTTAAAAGCAAAGTTTGAGACACGTAGGAATACAAAGTGTTTTTCATGTGTTATTTTTTACAATGGAAATATAATATAATATAATATAATTTCACAAAAATACTTTTGGTTTATTACTCAAACCCTTAAGGGGTCCCTCTCATATTTTGTTCCATTTTGTATTTTTTTCATTAAACACAGAATGCAAAATATATTTCAAATGCATTATAATCTGCTCCATAGTAACGTTATGGAGATAGGCTTAGAACAAAATAGATCTAAAAATGGCAATTTTTATGGCTTCCTGAGTCATTATTATTCAATAAAAAATTTAAAAAAGGTTTGTGCTTCATACCTTTTGAGAAAAATAATTCAACCTGTCTTGCGACATCCGTCTCAAAATATAATAGTCATTTAGTCATATATATATTAAGTCATTTTAAGTACTATTATAAGTTTTGGGCCACGGAACTACATATTACGTACGAATTCCAAGTTTCTGCCTTATTTTGTTTAGAAGTTAGAAGTCTCTTACAGGAAGAAGGACGGACGGAAGTTGACGCTACGACAATAATATATGAAATATAAATAATAATATATAAAATTGATATTTTAAAATTTTTATTGAATATCAATATTTATAGGAACAAGGTGTTTATTATTTTTTTTAAGTAAAAAAGGATTTTAATATTCTTTTCTTCGCGGCACTTTTATGTACATTTGAGTATATAATTGCATATGCTGATGCACGGAAATTTTCCTAAACACTTGCTTTATTATTAATGACTATAATTGTTAAACGGACATATAATTAAGTATATGAATAGCGCGCTCTGGACTGGCACTGACAAAAGCTATGCGTTGACCGATGCACGACGTGCGAGTACATTGCAAATGACAAGAAATGTCCAATATTCAGAGAAGCTGCCAGCCTCTAAATACTTTCAAATCTGAAACGCCGTTTATTTACCGGAGAACAAAGGAACGTAAGCATAATAGGATAAGCATTTGGTATATTTATATAGTACAGCGAGTTTAATATAAAACACGTGACTGATTCCAAAATTGAAGTTCAATCACAATTATTTTATTACTTATTACATATTTACGTAAGATTCTGGCTATTATATTGCACATTACATTTGTATAGAATTTAATTATTTTTTTACCCGTTTTATATTTTTGTAATATTTTACATATTTTAATAAATATAATCCGTTGTTCTGCGTAATAATATGGTCCGAAATAAAGACTATATATAATATTGTATGCCATACGGGAATAAAATAAATGTTGATTCGTGCTAGAAAGACGTCAAGTAAAAAGACCGTCGAACTTGGTATTTAATTTATTAAATTAAACAACATATACTTCATAACAATATAAATATTTTGTTAAAATCTCATGTATTAAACGCGAAAGTCAAATTTATTTTGAACTATAAGACAAATAAATAAAATATATCATTAAATAAACGTAAAAATGTATTGGCTTTTTATATCAGAATTAAATCTAAGCATGATATGATTTTTTGCCCATTTTCAATATTGTGTACATTGAATATAAATTAGAAGCTAATAATTTTAATTGGACGAATTGAAAACTTTTGTCCTTTGAAATTATATTTTTATCAAATAATTATAATTTATTCATTTGTTTTATCGGTTAACCTAAAATTATTTTATTTGATTGAAAATGTTGGTATAGTAATGGACAATTTTAGTGTCGCCCATAGGAATACATAAAAGAAACTAAGTGTAAATTTCAATTGCTGTTTTCTAAAAAAATTGGTGAATATAATTTTGTTTTCCTTTTGTTGCGTGAAATTTGATTTCTCTAGAAAATTCAATTAGTATTTATAACCTGAAATAATAGAAATACGTATTTTTGTATATTTATTTTTTTAATCCTTGTATTCACTTTTACTTGCATAATTACACTCGATGAGAATTGACGATACGTTCTGTAATCAATGTTACCCTTTATGTAAAGTAAATTTATAGGAGTTCATGAATGTAAAATGGTCGGTGTTCGCTCGATCAGAAAACTGTTAATCGGCATACCCTACTGTGATACGCTATCTGTATTTACTACAAACTACTGACATTAGTATAATTTTTTATGGGAATACTTATTTAAAAAATGTAATCAATTCTATTCAATGTAATTATTTTCGAGGTGTTTATTAATTACAGTTTACAATATCTCTGTTCATTAATTATTTGTTGTTGAATAATGAGAGTGTGCATAACAATCCCTAATATTGTTATAGATATTTTGAGTAACTGCCCACCTTCTTTCTTTAGCTCCGTTGGTGTAGAAATTGTAATCCTAACAACTTCTACGATTGACGGTTGAATTTGCATATCTCTTTAACAAAATTACTTCGTCCGCCTCTCCAGTATTGTTGTCTTCGTGGCGCCATCCACAGTACTTCCTGCTTATTACACTTACAAATTTTAAATATCAATATTATACTTACAAATTTTAAATATAATGGGAGTGTCTAATCGAATGTTGTTTTTTCTTTTAGTTGATATTGCTTAGTGAGTTGATAAAAGTAAATATTCAAAATGAAAAAAAAATAATTAAATTCGATGAAACTCGCACTGGGAAAGTCTCCTAAGCACTTAGGTGCACATAACAGTTAATAATTCATGATACTTATAATTTATATTAAATTATTAATGTTGACCCATAGGTACACCAAATGGGTAAGAGAGAATTTCATGTACTTTTAAAATTTTATTTAGCTTTTTTCGTCATTTTCAAGACGAATATTTTCCAGTTATCTCATGAAAACTTTTTTTAGACAATTAGATATATGAAGAAGAAAAAACAGTTTAGGGATAAACAATATATATATATATATATATATATATATATATATATATATATATATATAATACGATATGTAGGGTGCAATACTCCTAAATACTTCTTGATATGGAGGAGTTTGAAGTGCTTCTCCTGAGGATAAATATTACTGTCATATCTTTGCTAATACCCACCTGAAGATGTAATACAACGAAACCTAGGTCGTGATAAAGAACCTAAAGAAAGTAGAAGTAATACTACATGACGCAGTTTAATTTAATTCTGGATTACTTTTGTTCTTGGGTATATATATTAATTTGTTGACATTATCTCTTTCATTTATCAATGCAAATTACCCGAAATAAGTCAACATTAATATATTTTCCGAATGCCATTATAATGATATTTTTGTATTTTTAACATAAGGGTTTACACATTTAGGAGAATAGAATGAATGACACTGCAAAGTACTCAAACGTTTTAGAAAAGACTGCATAAAAATGTTATTAGACCTTTTAGATTGAATTTCAAAATATCTATTCAGTGATTCGTGATAATAATTGCGTTAATGACTACAAATAAGGCCTTCTCTAATGATTCATGACCATGATTCGCGAGAACTTTTTCAATGGTCCATGAGGACGGTCGATTACGACCTCTACAACGATCCACGTCGATCGTCAATTAGGACCTCTTTAATTTTTCATGATGGCATTTAATGGTTTATGATGATAATCAACGAGGACTCCTTCAAAGATTCTTCACAATTATCGATGATGATTTTTCCTATGATGGTAATCATTGAGGCCTTCTTTAATAAACAATGATTATTTGTAAAAATATATTGGCTTTTGATGTCAGAATTAAATCTATTGAATAAACCGATGATTTCTCCAATGATGGTAATCATTAAGGCCTTCTTTAATAAACAATTATTATTTGTAAAAATATATTGGCTTTTGATATCAGAATTAAATCTATTGAATAAACCATAGTGATCACCAATAAGGGCCTTTTCAATTATACGTGATGGTAGTTGATGAATTCCATGCAATTTTGATGTACGGAAAAATCCTAGAACGTGTTAAAATACATTTTCCCCTTGCTTCTACGTACTTAGGAAAGCGAAATCGATTTGTCTGCAACATTTCATCACAGGCAGTCTTATAAAGAAAGATTTACGATGCTGTGACGTGTGCCAAGGCATGCAAAAATGAAAAAAATTATAAGGCCCCATTTTTTTCCAATCGGGTACGGTATCCTGAAAATCGATGGGAGGTAACATAAAATTACAATAGACATGAAAATTAGAAATACATGGTTGAACCAGGTTGTGGTATCATTTTTCGTTCTGTAAAAACTTATAAATGGAATGATTATAAATACTAATAAATAAAACGACAAAGTTATTAATTGTTTTTCTGTTAATCCCTGGAACTAATGCAAAATTCTGTTAGTGTTAGATATCACACATCTCGGGAAAGATTATACGCTATGCATATTTAACTTAGAACTTATAAAGCAAGAACAGTGATAAAAAGTGTGGCAGATGCTGCTTAAACGGTGCTAGAGAGAGGCCGGTTTATTTATTTAGTGATCATCCCAAGTATTCTCGCCGAAATGCCCTCGATCCCAACGACCTATGTCATTTGTCGAACGGAGGTATATATTTTTAACAATAACTATATTTTGTAACAGAATAAGGTATTTTAATACTCATACAAATATAAAAGAAATTCGTATTACTATGAGAAGTGGCGTCTTAAATAATATTTTATGCGAGATGTAATTTCTTGCCAAGTCGGCACTTCTCTCTTTGCTCAAACGCATACACGCACTCACACATACGCGCACGCACATATACACACGAGTAAAGAGACAAGCACACACACACGCACCTGCACATACATACGCACACGCACGCACGCACACTGATAAGTGCTACATTTCACTTGGCACGTGCTCCAGAAATTTCTAGCATTAACAGATTTTGTAAATTTACTTATATTCGGAAACCATGTTGTTGCAATTAACTACTCGTTCTTTTACTATTTTATATTTTCTGTGCGTTTCTTATTCAACTTTTATTAGTGCTTATTTAATTCGCGTTGTTGTATAGGCAGGTAAGTTCGTAAGTACAATTATGCTTACAAACTTAACTGCTTACTAATATTATAGTATCTTTATGTCTTTGTACGTACCTGCCTATACTTACTTATTTATTTTGTAATTGTTTACTTAATCAAGACAAGTGAAACGAGTTCTACAATTCTAATTTAAAAAGAGTATGTGTTCAAGTTTCAGGATTTAGAAAAGCAGTGCACCTGCAGCATTAGGATTTATGGATGGGAGGTAAAAATTATTGTGTATGCCCATATAAGTCAAACGAGTCCAAAATCGTTGAATTTACTCATCGTAATTGAAAAGTTCTTACCAGTACTTTCACGAACCATCATGGTACCCATATTTTGCTAAAGAGCAGACTTACGTGATCCTTCGTGGTGCCTTGTTAAGTTATCATCAGATATATATCATCCAAATACGATAACGCCAACTTTTCTGTTCAGTGTTGAGAAATTATATGGTATATCTACACTTCTATGGTCATTTTCTAACCAAATTTTCATGACTACGCTATGAGTATTACTTTCCAAATAAAAAAAGAGAATAATCCACATTGCTTGGACCTATATCACCCAAATTCGATTACTGCACCGGTGATGTCGCATGTTGCGAACTTCTAAGGTATATCTTCAACTAAAGTTATCAGATTTTAACCAAATTTCTACGGTTATATACTGGGAGTAGGCCCTTCTAAGCAAAAAAAAATGATCACTCAGTAAGGTGACGTATAAAAAAAAATTAATCCGTGCAATTCAGTACACTCGAGAGAAGTAATATTCTTGGGTGATACATACCGATCTAAACCTTGATTTGTAAGTATACATACCGATCTAAACCTTGATTTGTAAGTATACATACCGATCTAAACCTTGATTTGATAGTAACGGGTAAATCACAGGGAGAAAGGAAAAAAATATACTAAGTGTAAGTTCATAGACTTTAATACATTCATATAAACAGATTTTAATAATATACAAGCAGGAAAATTAATAAAACGTCATTAAAAATCGTTGTAAACCTTTAATAAAAGCTTCACATAAATTTACAGACTATTGTCAGCGGAAAAAAATTCGAAATGCATAACTCCTGTTGTGAATTATATTTACGATATTTTTATGTCCGGATTCATTGTGGATTTTGAAATAAATCAAGTACATATGTTGTTTGTCTTATAATGGAGGAAGTGCACGAAAAATTAGTAATAAATCAATCATAAACATATCTACATAATTTTGGCAGTTTCACTTTGACACACATAATGTAAAAAACAACTGATATGGGAAGGGACCGCCATTTTGCTAGATTTCGCGCAAAATTTTGATAGTTTACTTCGATGGAAATAATATACAAAACAGCTGATAGCCAATAGTGAGCATTGTTTTTTTTTCTCTTTCACACACGCTTACACCTTCGAAACTTGCTTCCGTTTGTTTTTTTTGTAAAAACTATTCTGCAATTTCAACGTAGGTAAAATTTAATTATAATACTGAAAATTTACGTAAGCAAATTTATTATGCACCGTAAAAACTTTGAAATTTTCTCGATCTAAAAAAATTTCATAACATGCGAAAAAATATATTTTCAATATTGCTAAAATTTTGTTTAGTTACGATTATTTACTCAAGATAACACTGCCATTAATCATTCTTCATTCATTCTAACAAAATAAAATATTTGTTTAAATTTTGCTTAAATATACAGGCTGTATACAAAAGTTACTATTGTACTTCCTATATTTAGCCGACACCCAAAATTAATAACCAGTATTTAGGAATAACGCATTTGATTATGGTTATTTTTAACCTATTGAAACAGAGTTTAAATATTTGTCAAATTTAGGTCTCCTATTACTTATAATTTTTTTTTATTTAAAAATGATAAGAAAATATTTTAAGTTCAGTTGAATGGTTGATATCGCCTATATGAAATTAAGTCCCCTTAATGTATAACTCCAAGCGTACAATAAAGTTAGAATTAAATAAATGTTTTATTGACCACATGTTATTGAAAACAAGATAAGAACGAGGAAATTTTAAATAATCAGTTTTATGTGACAGTACATTTGAATGTAAGATATATCAACATAAATAATAGATATGATCGCGTATAATTCTCAAGTCATACAAACAATATCGTATATTAATATCTTTAAATAAGTCCTCGTATATCTTCACAAATAAACACAAGTATGTGTTTATGATCTTTCCCTATACATTGGCTCATAACCCGATGTATTTTGTTAAAGTAACATGAAGACGAAATGTTATTCATGTTTATCCTTCCTTAGTAAATATGATATAACCTTAGGATCAGCACATAAACACAGAAACACTATAAAATATTTCCTTAATATAATTAGGGAGAGGAAAAAAAATGTCCTGACACTTCCAACTTATGAGACTATTAGTTAGATACGTGACTTCCGGGTACATGTTATCCGGATATTAATTACTTAATTTACCTTTCAATAATGAAATACGGGTTCGTCTGTTACATTCCACAATTTTATCAACATAACATAATAAATTACTATATTGTCGAAGTACAGATTTTCATTTAAAATTTTTCTTCATGTTTCTACATATATTCTAACTAATAACAATATTTCATATATGATGTTATATAAGATTCCACTGAATATATATTCGACCTGCATTTAGAGAGCGACCAATATGTCACAGCCTTAAAAAGTAAGAGTGTGTACACATGCTTCATTGAATTCAACACATAACTTCGCACAGTTTGAGATGTACTAAAATATTTCAAAACTTAGAATAGCACTACGGCTTCCGTCTCTAACCTGTGTTAAATTTATGTGTTTTTTTTAAAAGTTGATTCATTTGTGTAATTGACTATGTAAATTGAAAACATATTTAAAATCTGAAAATTCAAAACTTTAATATCATTACATAAATTTTAATTACTTGCACTAATTACGAAGGTGAAAAAACGAATAGAGAAACCTCGAGGAATCGCAATGTTGCTGAAAAGTTTTAATGGTAAATTGTCTATATTTGTAAGAAATAAGGAACTCTCATTATCTCAGTTGACATCATTCTATTCATATACATGCATTTTTATCAGAATATTGTAACGCAGCTTAACTGTGGATTATTTTAAATTTTAACGTTACCCTTAAATAATAACTCCGAAACATATCTGAATAATGATGACAATCTGAGAGGTGGGGCAATTAGTTCGGGTCGGGATTATTATCATATCAGCGAGCTGATTTTAATTTGTCTATTTGACAACAATAGCGGCATTTTAACGTGCCATGGCCATCCGCCACAATCAGGAAATCTGAAGATAAAAACGTTGGAAAAATTGGGTGACATTGTTTCGAGTATAATATGATTCAATGATTCAATTGAATTTTGATTTCTGCTTTTACGTGGATTTGATTTTGGTAAAAATGTCTATGAAAAAGATAAAATGAAATATTTCGGTCCAAAATACAATTTTCGCAATAAGACCTTTCGGGTTTTAAAAATTTCACGTAAATAATCCCACAAAAGCTTATTGTGGAAAATGCTGCAATTTTCTTTACTTCAGAAATTATTTTACACTGACCGGGATATTTCCTTCGTTCAAGTTGAAGTCATATTTGTGACAGAACATGCCTTAATTTGTTTCATATTTTGTCATAATGAAATTATTGTGGTGAGTTTTGACAGAAGCGGAATTTGATTTTGTCCTGTAAAAACATTTAAAATCGTCACGAAGAAAACATTCTGCCCAAAAGGTCCGCGTGTGATATTACTCAAGTGAGATTGTCAAATAAGATTTCATTATATTAGGAAAACCAAAAAATTACACCTTTTGGTCACTATGCCTTTTAATTTTAGTTCTGCGTGGATTTTGTGCAGATTTTGGATACAAGAATTCAACTACAATTAACGATTTACCTGAAACTGATATTCATATTAGAGCTGACTCATTGATCAGGTTGAAATCCGTATCAAAAACATCAACAGTAACTGAAATAGTATTCGGTTCTAAAAAAATTGCAAAAAATAATATAAATGAAAAAATTTATTGAATTTTCTTAAAAAAATCCACATGGAGATATCTGTGTAGTACTCTTTTACACATATGTTCGGCAACAGAAATAATAACGTGGTTTATAATTTAAGGTTTAGTGATGAATATTTGGTTTCCTTGGAATTTTAGTGTTCTATGGTAAGTGGTTGAAAGCATAAAAAAAATTCGAGGAGAAAAATATAACAAATGTTCTATTTTACAGGGCATAAATTTGCAATTTCATTAAATTAATTAATAATTTATGCTGGCTAAAATACTAACAAGGAAGGTTCTAATTAGGGTGAGTACAAATTTGTTAATATTTTCACTCACTTAATTACCTTATAGGGTAATTTATTTATGTTACTCTCCTTATCATATCTGATATCCTTAATATATCATTGCAACAAGGAAGGACGTGCATCAGTTACATTTGGCTTAGCTATTTAAATTATGTTATAATATTTTGGAGGCGGGGCAACATTCGGACAATGTTGTCAAATATACAATGCATGTGTGTATATATATATATATATATATATATATATATATATATATATATATATATATACACTGTACGCCACTATAGTGATAGGATACAATGCAGCTAACCCTTATTCGACTTCACTGATATTTTTTTGACATCTCATCTAAAATAACAGATCTGATATATAATGAATGAAATTTTGTAGGAATGTAGTGTTGGATAAAAAGTCAGTAATCTAGATTTCTACTGTTCTGTAGATGTATTTTATATGCAGTTGTGCTCCGAATGCGGTGTGATTAAGGAATAAATAAACAATATTTTACCTGTCTAGAATTGTAGGTTTATATAGTACTTCTATTGAGAATGGAAGACGCGGACTCTTTTTTAAAGTCCCGTGGCAAAATCGTCAAGCATCAGATTGCACCAATATTAATTATTTAAGAAAATGTGGCTGGGGTCTTGAAACAATAATTGCACTTGACGGATTTTTTATAATTTTCATTTCATTTTCATTCATTTTTCAACGCAACAACAATCTAGGTTCCAGTTTGGACTCACTCATCTACACATTTCTAGTAAAATCTTTGCGAAAAATGAACTAGTTTTTTGCAAATAATTTTATCGATTGAAAACAGGCACATGACTCTTAAAATAGCTGAAATAATAGCTCTCTTTAAATTCCAAAGAAAATACTGTAAAAGAAAAAGCAATTGGCACATGGAAAAATAATATTATTTGGATATAGCCCAGAAGATCTTTTTGCGAAACAAAAACAATTTCTCTTTTGATTATACTTCATAATAATCATCACAAAATAAATAGATAACTTGCAAAACAATTCTCCAACTTGTGTACTTGATTCCTTCTTTTAGAATATCTACTTTGCCAAGGCGAGACGTCTTCAAATTGTTGTTTCCTGGAAATAAATTATCGAGAAATACGTTCAAGTTATAATGAGGTGAAAATATAACTTTGAAATCATGAGAGGCGCTTAGACTTCTATTAAAATAACACTAAATAAATACCAATATTTAATGGAAATCACAGCTAAATTTGGAGCAGATAAATGGTCAATGGAGCATTCATTAAAAACTTTTTATACGACAATGAATCTGTAGCTTCTAGGTTGAAGGAAAAAAGTTGGAGAATTTTTGTTTTTTTTTTGTAATAAAAAAATGTACCATTGTATAAAAAAATTGTATATTTTTTATTACAAAAGAAATAAAAGTAAATTTATTTTTCCAAAATATTATAAATATTCATATTGAGAAATTAGACAGTAACAAAAAGTGAAACACATCGTTAGTGAGGAGGACGAGCGGTGGATAATTTCCTCCTTTGTTGCCAATCTCAGTGAGTTGGTGGATAGGAGGCTGTCAGTAAAGATCAGCCTTGTTTTTGTTTTGTACTTCCATCAGTAAAGTACCTGTCCATTAGTCACACACGTAATTCTGTGCCTTAAAGTGAACATAGCTGAAGGGTGTTTTATAAGTATCAACAAGTAAATAAGTACCTTTCTAACCGCGATTTTTTCAAAAACCGTTATGCCATATACTATAAGAATGATCATATAATAATTAACATTTTCTGATCACTTGATGAATAAAATGTTTCAACAAATAATTTTGTGACGATTGGCTACATAATTTCAAAATAATACACACGGATATTTTAGATTAATAATATATTTCCATTCAAGAAAATTTTCAGGTTTTTAATTCCACTTTTATCATAATATTTCCCCATTTTTTGTTTAGATGATACTATGTAAAAAGTTTCGGTTTTAACAAACGGTTATGCACCTTTTTTATAAGGGTTTCGAAGTTATTATAAAGTAATAATTTTAGTTTAAAAAAATTAAAAGGTCTTGAAATTTTGGTCTGATATTAGCATATAATAGTCAATTCTCATAAAGCATTAGAATTATTAATTCATTTACAATTTTCAATTAGCAACTTCTGATTTTTCAGTTGAAAAATTATCAAAATTATATTTTGAAAATGCCTTTGTCTGCTTTTTCAAGTTTTTTTATCCCATTTTTCAAGTATAGGTTGGTATGTAAAACCAGTTGATTTCGTACACCTAAATAAAAAAAACCATAGAAAACACAAGGTAGTGACAGACAGTTAAGCCAGTTTTTTTGTTAATTCTGTTTCTCTTTCCGACCGAACTCTAAAAACACAATGCAATTGGACTAGTTTTTCATCTAGTAATATACTCAAAAAATATTATTTTGTATCCCATTAGTGACCAACCTTATGAATAAGTTTAGGTTTCACACGTTTTTTCTCAGTTTTTTCCTCTGAACGTTTCGAGGAAACAACATTTCATTATTCAAAAAATAAAGTTGCGAAATTAAATTACTTCGGAAGTATAAATATATATATATATATATATATATATATATATATATATATATATATATATATATATATAAAGTGTTTAATAAATAATGAAAATAATTTTATACTTCGCCGCTTGTAGTTGTTTAATATTTGACGACTTAAATAAACAATTAAAAATCGAGTATGAAAAAACTAATAACCAAATGGGTCAACTAATGGCTAATTACTCTTAAATACTAATACTGCAAAACCACATGAAAAATCCCTCGAAGCATTATAATTAACAAGCTTAATCCATTTCATCATAAAAAATTAAAATTTAATAATTTACGCTGGATATATTACGAGAAAACGAAGGCATGTCGTAGGGAGTGTATATTTATTCCAAAATTTTCAAAATATTGGAAACATTTTTTTTTCATGAGAAATTGCATAGCGATACTGAAACTGATAGAAGTAGTTAATTTAAGATTGCCATGTTTTAACCGAAAATGTAGTTCCTGCTTTTTCTAGATTCTAAATGGTATAATTAGGACAAAGTTTGAGATTTCAAAAATTAAATACTAAAATTTACTTTATAATAATACACACGCAAAATACATAATACATTGAATAATTTATATATTATTTATCTTATACGCATTACTTAAGGAATGTTACTTTATAAGAAGTACCATTGTCAGAGACAAAGAACCAATACGACTAGAGTGAAAAACATGGTAATCGATTAAATTGCAATCGACGTATTTTTATGATAGTTTGAGCAAAGTGTCTGCGTAGCATTGAAAATTACTAATAATTGTATTCCATTCATATCTGATTACAAGGAAAATGAAGTAGAATACTGATGTAAAAGAAGTTTGACTTGAATGAATAGAGCTTGTTAAGGTAATAACGGTCTGCGAGCTATTTTAATGCGCAGTAATGTATTAGGGTTTTTGTCCCATATTATATATAAGAATATTTAGAAATTATGGTTGTAAACAGTTATTTAGGACAAAATTATTTATCTGTCGATAGTGATATATAATTCTGGCTGATGTTTCTCAAATATACGTATCTACGTATTATTTAATAGTGATTTTCATGAAGTATTTGATGAAATTACAAAATTCATGGAGAATATAATTTGAAATAATCACTTTTACTAGCCTTTAACAAGTAGAGCTCGCACTAAGATGATTATGTAAATATTTAGGTATATTTAAAAGTTATAACGTTAGATTCTCTGTCTAAGCCCGGACGATGTATTTTATCAGAATATTATAGTATCACACTGTAAACTATTTAATATTGTGGTACGTAATATATTTGTACATGTTAAACAACAAATTCAAATCAAATCATTTTGTATATAGTATATTTTTATCCGCATTTGTCCTCCTATCAACTAACTGCTATACGCCAAATTGCTTGTTTTGTTTAACAGCCTATTTATGTACATATTTTATGTAGGTACATAGATACACATATATAAATAAATATGTATATATATATATATATATATATATATATATATATATATATATATATACATATCTATATATATACTTTATATATAGTTTGTGTAAAAAAGAAACGTTACTCCAAAAAGAGGTATCAATTGGAAATGTAGGAAAAAATTAACCATGCAGAAATATTTACATAAGAATATTCTTATTTTAACTACCAGTATTTCCCTTTCCTGCAGATTCACGATTTTCTTATTATTATTTTTTTAGAGAAATCTATGTTTTGTTTAGATAACACAGTATTGATAAGTCTAATAAAATGTAAAATCTGGAAGAAACTTATGAAAACTATGCGGTTATTGTAATTATTTTCTCATAAATTATTATATTAGAGCGCCTAACAAGTATTGAATGAAAAATTAGCGTCCAAGGCTTTACGTGGTTTGTAATACTTTTTTTAAAGAGTACAATAATAAATTAAGTACAACGTTTTATTCATCCCCAACCTTAAACTATACACGAATTTGCATGCTAAAAATCAATCCTCCACGTGAGCCATATCTGATAATATTTTTCTCATAACAAATTGAAGAAATTTTACAAAAGTTTTCTTTTTTATTTTGCAACCACAACACTTAATCTTGTAAACGTATCTTCTAAAATGACGCAAAGAAATGAATAAAAAATTTAATAAGAAATATTTTAATGTCATTCTCATCAAAATACACGAAGTAAAATAATTGAATATTAAAATTTCAGGTCAAGTTCGTCTAAATATTCTGTTTTGTTACTTCTCAGTTTTAACTAAAATCAATTATTGATTAAAATTCAACAAACTTTTCTCGTATCTTACTCCAATATCTCATAATGTGTCAAGATTTAATAGCGATGAATTTTACTGAAAGTTTGTCGTTGGAAGCCGACATTGCGACCGAGTCACTTTTTAAATTTCTCTAGGTTATTCGGAGCACTCTTTATATTCCTAATTATATTATTCGATTTTCTCCTTTATTTTATAATCATTTTGAGTCGTGTGAACATATAAATATTATCAGATCAATCTTTCATAGCTTAAAAAGTAAATTTCTTCTATCACAAAATTTAATCGAGTAGATTTATTTTTAATAGAGATAAATGATAAATTAAACTGAATGAACCACTTGTTGTCGGTTTGAATTCATTATTTTCTAAAATACGAAAACCAGTAAGATTACGGTCTATCATGTTGGGAAACAAGTTTTTCAGATCTAGCCTGGTATCCTTTTATAATTGTATGTGGGTGTGTGGATATAAATGTTTGGTCTCAGGGGCCGAACTACTGGTGCCATTTATACAAATTAAATGTCGATTCAATTTAATAATGATAGGAGTACCATAGGCTGTATGAAACTAAAATATTTCAAAAGACAATATTTTCTATTATAACAAAAAAAATGTATTATGATATCTTACAAAACAAGTAAACAAGAATCTACTTTAACTCTCTCTGTCGACTAGGCATTATCCATTAAAGACTTGAATGCGGCGTAAGATTGTGTTCATAAATTGTATGGTATTGAGGGAGGACTTCCTCGAACAAAATTCGAATTTTCCTTTTAAAACGTACGGTATTCAACTGATAAAGCAGCTTGATTGTTCTTCCATAGCTATTTTTATTCTTAATCCTTAATATACATTTCTTT
Organism: Druceiella hillmani; assembly: GCA_039881145.1. Taxonomy (NCBI): domain Eukaryota; kingdom Metazoa; phylum Arthropoda; class Insecta; order Lepidoptera; family Hepialidae; genus Druceiella; species Druceiella hillmani. The sequence continues at coordinate 10,189,020 of JAYKKI010000078.1, read as the reverse complement.
AAGACTAAAATAAAACCAGCAAACCTGTAATATTCTAAAAAAAATATATATTTTACTGTCTATTTTTTTACGTATCGGAAAACAAATTCCTAATGAAATTATACATTTACCTGAGTCTGGCTTTTTCAATATTAATTGTTTTATCTACTTTATTGTTATTTACATTGAATCCGAATTCCATCGATCAAAAAGAAAACGTAAAGAAGGCTGTATTCTCGTGGTTAATAATACATTTTAATCGACATTGCTATAAGGTTAAATGACTAGTAATTTAATGATAAATTAGAACTAGACAAATCCTCTTTTTCTTGAAAATTAAATAAAAATCTCATTATGGTAAAACTGATATTATTGCCCAAAGTGTTGTGACGCCTACACACATACTTCCCATTTTGAAACTGACTGGGAAGCAAACAAATTACATGCTAAACATGTTATGATTTGTGATTTTTTGTACAGGCTGCACTCCAATAATACAAAACTAAACTATTGAATTTAGAGTAAAACGAGAGTAATGTATAATTATTAAAAAAGTATAAACTGATCCAAAGTTTATGTTTTACATTCACTCGTTTAATAAATTGATCATATAACTTTGTGATAATATCACAATTTAAATAAATAATTTACAGATAGTATTTTGGTTTGTGATGTGATGTTACGATCATATATGCCTTGTGATATTTTGGCAACTTTAAAGCAATTTGGTCAAGAATCTTTTGCGATAAATTATGAATAATACATTAACAATTTCTTTCACATTTTGGAACCAATGGCAAAGTAAAAAATATCTTCTATAATATTTACCATTACAGTCCCTAAGTCGAGTTAATTTCTTGTATAAAGAGTTGCATTTGCAATCCAATATGTTAGTAAATGCAAATAGAAGCGTAATATAATTATTCGTCTCAATATTTCGGAAACCATTTTATGTCCACCGTTTTCATTACTGAAATAAAGTGTATAATATGTAATTTATCATAGTCGCGAATTGGATTAGCTTGATGTAGTAATAAAATCAGACTGATTAAATTTAAAATATGTTTATGAAATTTTAACTAAATTTTCCATCTAACGATTGGACGAGACCTGTTTGTTGACCTACTCTTTTATGATCGCCGTGATGTGTTGGCTTGATTAAAAGTTATACTATTTTTTACATCGCGGCGCACCATGGGAAACCGGATTAATTTCTTGGCCGCTCATCGAGAGGAGCTGAAGTATTGTTCTTATTGGTTGTAAAAGTTTGTTCTCGTAGAAATAAATCCAACGTATGTGGCATTTTTGTACATTGTAACACATAAATAAATAAATAAATCTCCACAGAAATTTAAAAAATTTAAATGTAAAATTTATCTAACGTTCAAATATTAATTCCAACAACTATTATTTTGATGACTGTGACTAGGTAAATCATATGGATATGCAGATAATACATTTCCCTTCGAGTTTCTTTACCTGTATTTAAAATTTAAAATAATATTAATTCAAAATCTGAATTTAAGTTTTGATGTGAATACTACTTTCTATTCTCTGATTTGCCTGAGAGAGAAAATGATAGTGAATTAACGTGAATGAAAGGCTCAAAAAATCCTCCTAAAAGACTAATCAGTAGATGACTTTCAGGATCATCTGAAAGTTACTATTCGTAGTCACATTACCTTCGAATGAAATAAATATTTCATAACTAAATATAAATTAATAATTTGTTTAAATTTTGCTTTGGTTTTTAAGAGTATATATTAACGAGTAAATGATATCAATATTAAATTACACCTTAAATATTTTAATTCTGTTAAACTCGTATAAAGATGTCAGTTGAAAACATTATGAATGGAGTTACTTTTATCTAACTAAATCAATTATTGACGATAAACTTTGTTTTTTTTATTTTACCAGTACATGTTATCAAATAAATTTACATTAGAAATTATTATCGATTAATATAGTGAGTTTGCACCAAATCATGTACGGAAGATGCAGAGTGAGATGCCCATCCACTAAATGGAAAGATGACCTAACGAAGATCGCAGAATTCATGCAAACACCAAACTGTGCATGCTTCCGACTGATGATGTGATGGTGATGATGATGAAGGTAAAAATATTCACAATTTTTAGAGCCACCAAAGAGGAACAGAAAATTACGGAATGTGCAGTCAAGCCCAATGAGGTTGACGGGTACTAATTTTCAGAAACCCGAAGACTTGAAATAAAAAAGAGATTATTTTTGTAATCCGCAACATGTGCATAAAATAATGACAATTTAGTCGGGTATTATGGCCACTTGAGGCCGAGCTTTTATTCCTCTATATAAATTTTCATTTTTTCACTAATGATAAAAAAAGCATATCTAAAGTTTCATCGATCCTTTTTATAAATTCCTTTCTAAGACATTCTGAAATATTTGCTATATTTTACTGCTAAAAACGAAATATCTCCATTAAGGTCGCATTTGCTCTTCCATGCAATTTCCATGCACACTACATCTTTCCATACATACAATAATTCGCTTCATTATCCAATCTGAAATTGTATAATATATCGAAGATATTATCCACATGTATATACTTGAATATGATTTCTTCATGCCCTTTTATTTTACCCGTTTTTTTTTTTGGAAAAGCGTACTCAATTAATGACCAATTTGATTAAATAATAGTTTTTGTATTTTTTTTAGTTTATTATTGAAACAAATGATTCTAATATTTTAACCACGTAAAAACTAATATTTTAAGCGGGCATATTTTTTTAAACGTAATCCGGAGAAAAAGTACTTTGAATTCCAAATATAATAAGTAGCTTCGCTGGTTCAAAATTCCGCTTCGGACCGGTGACTCTACTTATTACAACGAATTCTCCTTTTTATTTCAAAGAAAATAAAAACAACTACCAGCATATCAACTAACAGATGTGTTCGGACGATCTTCCAATTCTCTAAAAACATTGACTATTTAGAAACTCGAAAATATTATTCACCGGAGGAAAGTGATAAGGAGTTACAACCGGATTCATTGGTTTGATTATATTGGTTTCACAGATTTATTTCTGAAAAAAAGGTAGATGGCTTAATATTTTCCACGAAATATTTTCCGGTAATATTTTCCGGTAGATGATACGACGAGCATTAAGGGAAAAAAACGCTAGGGGAGGAAAGGTCACAAGAACAAACAAGAAGGTAGAACCTTTCAAAAAATGTGAATATTTTGCATATTGTTGTGTATCTATTTATCAAAAAGAAGGCACATTTATTGCTTACAGAAGACATAAAGAAGGTACATTTATTGAGTAACTTAGTAAAATCAATTTAAAAATAAGTAATTTTTCAATATTATTTTAATTTCCATATTATGATGCCATGAAAAAAATTATCTTCCTTTCTAAACCACAAATTATTGTCCATCTTAAAAGTTCCATCGCTATGTAAAATTTCAAATCCACAGACCCAATTATGCAATGTGATTTAAATTATTGAATGCAAAAGTATACAGATCCTCAAAATTTTGGAAATTATACAACAGTAAATTTGAATTCAATTAAGTCCCTTAAACAAAAATGATCATATTTTTAAGAAAGAATCCCAAAGATACGTCAGTGTATTTTAAAGTCATAAATTACTGATTATTAACGTCAAGGATACTTTTTTTTACCGATCGACAAAAATACTTTGAAAGAATTAAGGTCACAAAATTTTCCGAGCTCACTCCACGTATAACTTTCAATTAGTCCAAGTTCTTCGCTTTCCGAGAAAATGATAAACTATCTTTCAAGGTAATTAATTATAACTAAAGACTTTCTCAATAAATGGATTCAGAAAATTTCGTGTAGAGAATAAAATTATAAATAATCCGATACACGTGGCCAACCACGTGTATTAGATATTGTGTATTGTGCTTTTATTTTTCTCATTTTTTTGTTTCATAGCTTATACCCAGGTTAGATTGTCTGGTATTTTTTATTTTCTTTATGAATAATGATGAAATTTATTGAATTGCAGAATATCATACAATATTTTGAAAATAATAATTTTGTCAAACATTTCGTCATAATTTAAGGTATATTCGATTAATATTTCCTGCAGTCGTCAGTATGAATTCAATTCAAAGATTTATAATACCAAACGGCATGACTCACATAATATAGTAATTTTTATACTAAAATATTTAGTTTTCCGATTATATAAAGCAAAATGCTTTGCTATGATTTCACTTTATCATAACTTTATCTAAATGTACAGTTTATTTGACAAATACATATAAAGCGTAAATTCTTTTGTGTAAAATTGCTAGAATGAATATTCAAACGCCAGTATTCTTAAAATAATTCTTGCTTCAAGATGTATTGTATCGTAAGTCAAGTTTCGTACGAACTTTGTTACAGAAAGTTGTTTTTCATTAATTTCGTAATTAGTCTTGTTAGTATATATGAATGTAAACGTAGGTTCTAACACTGAAAATCAAATTTACAAATTTCTAAAAGTGATGTCTAATGTAAAACATTTTGAGAATAATGTTCTTTGTAAATGAAACTTTATTTTCTTTAAAAAAAAATTAGTATATTTAACCTGTATTTATATGATTTTACAATATTGAATCAAATTGGGAAATACTTAAACATAATTAATAATAATCGAGACACACAAGAATACTAGTACGAATAATAATAATTGCACATGCGAACCTTAGTTTTAATTATTTCCCTACTCCAACTTTGAACCCCATCATTTAAATTAATGCCCTGTGGAAGCGCCCTCTAAACACAGACCCTAGTTGCCAAACAGGGAGTGACACTCCTCTTTCAAATCTCTACAAATATACTGTCGGCCTCAATTCAATACGCCAATGTTGGAAATCATTGTTGTTTAGACGGCGTAAAAAGCCAACTGAAATTTTTCAATAACTGACCACTATATGAGAACCTTAGCCGCCTTTATAAGTCAGTCCATGGACTGATGCTTAATATATTACTGCCGTTCATAAACCTATTATAGCAGTACTTATTTTGTTTTAATTAAATCGGTAGAGAAGTTACCGAAACCTGACCAAAAAAGGTTTATTTTTAGTGTACCAGATTAGCGTTGGCAGACAGCACATTTACAGTAAGAAAGATAATTATTATTTGAAGCTCTTACTATGGTTATATGATTTAAAAATTCAGATCGTAGAAATTACATTTTTGACAAAAAAACTCGGATAAGTCTGCTATTCTTGGTGTAAAGTCTTTCAGGCACCACACGAGGTTGAATTATTTAGTACCAAATTTTGACGTGTCATATTTTTATTGATGCCATTTTGTCAAGAAAATGATTACTTAAGGTTTTGGGTTTTTTTCTTTTTTATAAATGACTTTCGTTATTTTATTTGGGTTATTTAGGACTAATAACGGTTTATTGATTTTAACTGTATTTATTCTGGTCAAATGTTAACAAACGCAATTACAAATCATGAAAAGATTTTTAGGAATATTAATGCAAGTAATCAATTTAACTCAATTACTACTCTAACTAATTTATTACTTGTATTAATTTTCCTGTTTAAATTTATTAATGTAAGTAATAAATTTAAATAGGAAAATTAATGCAAGTAATAAATTTAACTCATGGGAATATTAATTGGATATGTGGCTATAGGTGTCATGTCTGCATTCATAATGGTTTAGATCCATGAATAAAATATTACTTAATGATGCTTCGCTTTCAATTTAATACGAAAATATTGACATATAGCTTTAAGAAAAGGTTTGAAAAATATGTAAAGGTTTGTAGACTATTATGAAATCAGAGTTAGAGTAATTACAAGATCTGTAAATTTATCTATACATTTCATAAATTGATCGAAAGGTTTTCGAGAGGTTTTCACGTCTTTACAAAATTTATTCACGAATAATATAAAGTGTGGTACTGGTGCAAATATTTATGCTCGTAGAAAATAAATATTTTTGATGAAGCAAGAATGATCGTAAACAAAGTGTTTTTAGTAATAATTATGTTTTGATAAATTAGGAATGCGAAATACCAAGAATTAAATTAACTGCATACATATAAAATAAATTTGATAACTGTTTTACATACAAAGAAATATGGTGTTTTAATTTTTACGTGAGTGATATGGGAAAACAATATTTTAATAATGAACTTGTTCAAATTTAAGACCATATAGTACTATTAGAAGGATTGAATTTTAATAAAATGGAAATATAAACAATCTTAAACTTTTACAAATACCACGTTTCTAAATATTCTAATAGTACTAGTAAATAATGGAAAAAATATACTTAAAAAATAAATACAGTAATTTGCAGTGGCTGTTAAGGAAAACTGAAAGTGAAAAAAAATCTGTTTAAAAAACACTGAATGTAAATATGAAAAACCGTTCCTTAAAATGACTGTGATTTTAAAAATGTATTACTGCGAAATTTTTTGACCAAAATAAGTTTATTTTTCTTCAGACTTTGAGAATGTAATTTTGGGAGTATACTTTCACAAAAGTTTCAGCAGTTTTAATTACATATATAGAAATATATAATTTCTTCATCATAACATGTTTAATTTAGTAATTTCATCATTGTACAGATAAGTATTAATTTTATGCCAAATTTTGTAATTTGTTTGAACTTCGTCATGTTACAGAAATAAAATCAAGTTATAGAAAGATTTACATTTAATATTAGATGAAAATCTAATTGTTGACCCACAATTCCCCCCTCACTTTGTACTTTCGACGAAAGATGTAATTATAGATCATGTAATTTTAAGAATAAGCAAATTTTAATAGAGTTTTTTGAAAAAAATACTGTCCTTTTTTTTTAACAATTTGTTTTGATCTAAATTTTCATTTGAAAAATTATATACTTTTTTGTACATATGTATATGTATGTACGAGAATATACTACAAAACGCGATCCTTAAGCGATTTTGGTGACTCGTTTTTTCTCAACAGTACAATAAAATAAAAGCCTTATTGCCTTTCCGAATAATTTATCAAATCGGTTAATTTTCATAAAAAAATTATTAAGAAAATCTCATTTTTCATGCAGGGCGATTGTTCCAGGTCTCCATTTTCTGAGGATCTTCTGGCCGCTTCTTTTTACTCATGGCTGTTTTTAAATTTTTATTTTTAATTTCTCTCACAGTCGTTTATTTAGTAAATATTAAAACATGTAGGATTTGTTGCGTTTATTAGTTTATCAACTAGTAAGGGTTTATTTTAAAATTGTGAAAAAATGCATATTTCGTGAAATTTACATAATAATTTCGGGTTGACTTTTTGTTCTGCATCGCTTAAATTTAAATTTATGTTAACAATTTCCTTTTCATCGTGTATTTTTTACAAAATTTACTTGTGTGTGTGGTTCCGAAGAGAAAAAAAATCTTTATAATTTCGTCTATTTATAATTTTGTCCATACGTCCTAACTTCTATGGTGGCCTCGAAATCTTTAAATGTTTACACCTATAAAATATTGCATTTATATGCTTCATAAAGATATGTCTATTATCATGCAGTAAAATATAGTAAAATTTATAAAAAAGTAGAATTTCACCCACATAAACACACGTATAAAGTGAAAATTCCTTTAAAGTATCATATAAGTTAAATATTTATATTTTATTTTATTATAATAATCATTAGTTATGTAAATAAAAATATTTATCTTGTTTTTCTGATTCAAATTATATTTTCACTAATTTACAGTAATACAATTAATAAATTTTCACTTGAAAATATTGAAGAGATGATAATATTAAATGTACCATTCCATTATTAATTGCCCAACTAAAGGTGCAAGAAAAGGTGGCGATCTGGGATTCATTGACTGTTTAGCTTTTGAATAAACGGATGACTCATTTCTAGACCGCTACAGCAGTTTTACTTCGAAAATTACAGAAGCCAAGAAATCTGAACTCTTAACTATCTGAAAATTGTCGACTGTGAATAATATATCAGTCGATTTTTATTTTAAATTTTTCTACACATTTTAATATATATTCAGAATAGTAGGCTAATTTATAATTCGAAATTTGTTAATTAATTTTTTGTGTTCGCGAAAATATATCATTTATGAAAGGAACAAAATGAATTTTTTTTATCTAAAATAAAAGTTTTTGCAAATAAGCCTTTATATGATGTTATTCATTAAAAATTAGTATTTGAATCAATTACTGATTGAATTCAGAGTAAATAATATCACAAAAGATTATTTTGAAAAATCTTAGAAATAAAATATTCTTTCTTTAAAGAATAATTTTGAACCTTCCAAAATATTTGTTTTAAATATTATCTGAAGTGAAACCAAACCCTTTAATTTGTTTAAATATGTTACCATAATGAAGTAACTTGATAGGTGCAGACTTCAATTACCGTTATTTATGGCTGCCTTCTTTACGAACATTTTAGAAGTAACCAACCAAAAACAAATGGTAGCTTGCAAATTACCTGAGATTGAAAGTAATTTTTGAGCTAACTGACTGACCTGGTAAAAGTTCGTATTTAATTGCACATTACACAATTATATGACAAAATTTTAAAAATAAAAGAAAGTTAAACAATTTCTAAATTTTGTCTATTAATAAACGAAATTGATATTTTCGTTTTGTTTTTTTATATATATTCTAAAACGCAGAAAAATTGGGTATAATAATTGGTTTTTATTGGTATATTATTTTCATTAATAATCAAAACCTTAAAAAAATTAAGGACACAAATATAATCAATACTTCTTCGTAAATGAATGGCTCATTTTAGAAGTATAATATCTTTACATATTGGCTAAAACACCTCCAAGAAAAATTTACCTATAATGGACTCACATCTGTTTATCTTTTCCCTCAATCAAATATCTTTAAGAAACATTTATTTGTATTATAGTTATTACTCTATCATATCTGACAGATTAATCTTAACATTTTATTACACAAAGAAGGAAGAGCATGTCATATTTTGCGTCCCTCTTTTTACGAATGATATCGCGTTATTACGGAAGCCGGGCGATGTGTTCGAGAATATCGTAAAATGTATTTATTTGTCTAAATACGACGTAAAAGACATACGTTTAATAACTTTGACCAACGTATTTGTCATATTGTATATTTTAGGAAATGTACTTAGGACAAAGGAAAAGTCTAGGTTCTACAAAAAAAAAATGCTGGAAGGCGAGGTAATGAGTAGCGAGTTCAGAAATTGGTGAAGTAGAAGTGAAAATTCCTTCACTAAAAACATTTGCCTCGATGTTGGTAAGTAAATTAGTCCGCAAACACATTAACTGGACACCGCCAACTTGTGTTAATTTATGGTCGCTTCACGGTTGAGTGGAAAAATAATTACCGACGGTTTTCCTCAAGAACTTTTTCTGTGTCAGATGTTGCTCCTTCCCTAATTCGGGAACGGGTTACCAACCGAGACGAAATACATTTGTTATTACCTGATAGGTTAAAAAAGCTAAGATGCTGAACTTAAAAATATCGAAGAAATTATGAAATATATGATAAGATACAATATTATGAAATGTTAACGTTAATTTAAGTAAATAAAATGTCTCACAATATTTATGTAATTCTCCATAGAGAAGTAGGTCACTCGTACTGCAATAAGATTCACTAGTTTATTACATTTGGTACGGTGCGTTGACACTTCGTGAAATTGAATTATATAAAATATATTTATATGTATATATGTATACATATATATATATATATATATATATATATATATATGTACATATATATATATATATATATATATATATATATATATATATATATATATGATTTCACTGCTTACCAAGCGTAACATATACTCATAACTACAGGTATACTGTTAACATTAGCATGTTGGTGACGGGAATAAATACTAAACCATACGAGATATAAAAATGAGTGATCAGTCGAGTGTGTGTAACGAAAAAATTTATTGTGGGAAAACGAAAGTAATGTTATAAAAAAGAGAGCAGACTCTAGGCAGACACTCAGTAAACTGTTGATCTAATCAAAATAAGAAGGAATATAATTAGTTGAACGAAAGCAAGAGAATTAAAAAAAATAAATTTTGTACTGAAACTCTCTATTTTCAATAACAAATTTTATAAATGACGAAAAAACCTATTTCGCCTATTATTTGGCTTGAACGAATCCTTGAAAACAATTTCCTTGTAATACAAAGAGATTCTTGAAATTCTTGATGGCAAATATTTAATCATTTCCAAAATTCTAATTATTGACTATTTAGGCGATGAGAAAAAATTAATTACAGAACAGGATTTAGCAAGCGTTTGTAGACCTCCGAATGTCTTTATTTTCTCAATATCTCGATACTTCAATGTAATTTTAATTTAATTTTTTTACTCTAAAATAATGATTTGGTGTAAGACCTAATTCGCTACTTTTAACTGCATATCTTTACCAGTTCTATATTAAAGTCGTTAAATAGAAACATCAATAGGTGGAAAATTAAACATAGGTTATGAAAATTTTCTATACAACACAAAATATTAGAAGGACCTAAATATAAAGTATTAAAGAATTACGAATAACAAAATTAAAGTGTTTTTGAGAAATTTACCTAACATGTATTTTATAGAAGTTACGATGTAAGCATGCATGTAGTTTAGAAACATGTATATATGTTCCCAGTTTTATCAAGAAAAGGTGATCGGAATTGGTTTTGCTTAAAAATCTCAAATTCGTAAAAGTCGTCAAAGTCTCATTCTTTAATAATAAAATGACTACGTCACTTTCAGCATTGTTATTGAACCTGGTTATTGAATTTTCCTCACGGTATATTTCTCCCTGACTCCATTTCGATATAATGAGAGGTGGGAGTTTTAATTAACAGCTTTGGAAGCACAGTTTACTGAAAGTCAGCTTTTATTTTGTTCGAAACTTGTATTCAAGGAAACAGACTACTCTTTTAGTAAATGTTTAGTTTTATTTACTTCCTGGCGCTAATTACCATTCATGAGATTGTTTAATACGTTTAAAAGTTAAGTACACTAACTTATTAATTTACTGAAGTTTTTCATTGCAAAAAATATCTTTCTGTGTATAAAAAACGATACATCTTTAAATTAAGAGATTTAATAATCTTACTCCTTTGATTTTAGCCTTCTCTAATTAAAACTTTCTCTCGCATGATATTATGCCGGAGGTTTCTGATTTTGGTAGTCGACATAGCATCGTGGATGGTTATTTATATCAAAAACAATTCAGACCTGAAGATACCAAAGTATCATGTATTAATCCTGGTACTCTTTGCATCCATATTAAACATAGCCGTTAGTCTCTCCAGATTGTAAATTCATTTTCACCCAATATGGGTGAAATATACTGGAATAGTTTGAAATTGGGATTTAAAATTTAGAGTGCATTTTTTTAAATTTTGGGACTCTATTTCTCTTTAAGATATATACGGTATATAATCCATTTCAGTAACCCTTTTTTAATCTCTTGCTAATATTTAAAATAATAGTTATAAGTTTCTATAAATTTCTGTAATTACTAGTTTTAATTATTAGGTTGGACGGTAAGTTTTCAGCCACAAATTTGGGACTTTTCTAGAAAGATTCTCGAAACTTCTAGAAAGTTTGAATGTAGGGTATAAATAAGCCAAAGTGCGGTCAGTTGACAACAGTCGACGACGAGGCTTTAAGTGTATCACATAAAAAATAATGGATTTAAATCGAATACATATTCTATTGATTTACGCATTTCGTCTGGGTCACGATACAAAGACAGCCACAAATAATATGCGTCATGCGATGGACGAGTTTACGGTGTCTTACGCGATGGCTAAGATTTGGTTCAGAAAATTCAGGAATAAAGACTTCAATCTTCAGGACGAATCCCGTACCGGACGTCCTAACGAATTCAACGTCTAACGTTTTCGATGCCTAATTAGGGAGAATTAATTGGCAGATGAGCTATACTGCAGTCATGGCACCACAGAAACACATTTGCACGAATTGGAAAAAGTTTCAAAATACGGTATGTGGATACGACATGAGTTGTCATCATATCACCTTCAGAGCAGAGTTGATACTTGTCAACATTTATGGACATTGAAACGTAACTTCGATTAGCTGAACCAGGTAGTAACTGGCGATGAGTAGTGGGTAACATACTTTAACGATACACGCAAGCGTCAATGGCTGGATGTCGGAGAACCGGGGTTTCACTATCCAAACGTGCAATAAGTGCCAAAAAGGTGATACTCAGCTGCTGCATTCTCAAGTTGTTATGATAATATAACAATTAGAAGTGCATAAAATTTAATTTCGCAGATTTCATTACATAGTTACATAAAAGTCGACCTAATAGAAGCATGTCAAAAAAAATAAGTCTTCTAATTAATATTTTCAAATCAAAATCATTTTAGATCTTTTAAAGTAACTCTTAAATTTAATTGCAAATGTTATTAGTGAATGTTACGTCACATGATGTTAATATTATTCATTGTTTTCTACAGAATTTTTAACTAATATATATTGTGATTAAATATCCGCAATAACCCGCAATAAAGGGTTTTCGCTCCAAACTCATTCGTTTCCACGCATTCATTTTCTTATTTGTGCCTGTTTGGACTTCTAACTTACAAGGCTATTCACTTTCGAGTTCCACACTGAACGAAACTGGTGCAAGCTGTAATAGCAGAGGGGAGAATCGCGTATGTCATATATAATTTAAATATCAGTATGACATATGTAATTGTTATTTGATAGGGGGTATATTTTCTTCAGTTTAAAATTTAGATTTTCTCTCCAACATTTATTACTGTATAACATAAATTCTGTAAAACATAAATTCCATCGGTATTACATGACATAAATATCAACCGCTACTTGAAATTATGCAGACCAAATAAATGTAATAGCAATATAGTTCAATCTTCTTCATGTCTGAGTAAATTTAAAATATTTTTAGTTGTTTTACTTTTGACATCTTTAAACAGTATTTTTTAGTAAAATTGATAGGTCTATTAAACTTTCAATGTGCCAATGTTTATTAGCTGGAGTAAACGAATAAACTATTACGTGTTAAAAAAAACATTAGATTATTACACTACCAATACGTGTAAAAAGCGAAATAAAAGTGCTTGGTATGAAGAAAATTAATATCAGAATTTCTTTTACGGCTACAACTCTGGCTATGTTATTAGTGCGGCCAAAAATCTTAAAAAAATCATGACAAAAATCATGATGGCCTATATTACTCACGCCTTCAAGACAAATCTACTGAAAATATATTAATTCATGTCTGTTGATTCGACTCGCCAAAATAGCCGCATCACAACCTTTCCCCTTAGAGATGAAAGGGCGACATGAACTCTTAAAAAAAAAGGAATATCTGTACTAATATAAAAAATGGAAAGTTTTGCATGTTTTTTTTTTATTATTCGAGCCTAATCACTGTGCTTACTTTTCGTTAGGAAAACCTGTAGCACTCAATCGTTTGTCTGACTGCCTGTCGATCATAATGGTTTTTCCTCGGAGTAATTTGTCATAGAAAGTTGAATTGTAAGATATATTTTACAATAGGAGTTTAGTAGAACAAGAGACGTTTTTGGTTGTATAAATTATCACTTAAAATGGTGTGCTTCAAGAACTTTGCACCATTTTTAAAACTTTGTACCATTTTAGTTACACTGATGAAAGTTTTAAAATTGTCATAAAAAATATTAAAAGAAAATTCTGTCCTAAACTCTAAATCTGCCACAGATCAGAAAATAATAAATCAACTTGAAACTTATGAAAAAAAGCGATACTATAAATTTACATAAAGTTGATGAGCAAACTATAGTAAAAAACCTAAATTTTGTAGTTTTTGAATTATGATAAAAGTGAGTTGTCTAAGTAACAAATATGTTACTTATAAATTTGAAAATATTAGGGGCTATAATATTTGTAAATTGTTTATTAAATATGCCAGGTACCCCAAAATATTTAAACTTGTGTGCAAAACCTCGTAGTGCGGGTTCTGCTCGTACCTAAGAAATATTTTTCATTTGTATATAAATATTTCAATCAATGCTGGAATTTTAACAAAAAGTTACTTAGTGACACAATAAAATGCAGAAGTTACGATACAACGTAGAGCACATTATATGCTCTATCTTTAACCTCTAGGTCGAGTTAGGTTAGGTTTATGCTTAGGTAGGGTTAATCGAGGATAACTGCTGTAATTTTCTTGTATTCTTTTATTTAGATTAAACCAACTTTATTTTTTATAATTTTTGTTGATAATTTATACATTTTGGATTGTTTGTACATTTTCGTGCAGGTCTCCAAATCGTTTAAGCTATGCCAATCATATATAAAGTTAGTATCTTATTCGGTTTGAGAGTAAATCCGCTATAACAAAGAGACATGGGAATTATCTCAGAAGTGTCTTTTTCCTTTTGTGATTCGAAATCATAAATATTTTCAAACGCGTATCGAAAACTCATAAAGTAGAAATTAGTAATTGTATCTCTATCCTAAAATTGTTTATGCAATTTAAATGATGTCAAGGGTACCATGCATTTTGCTTGAAAACTGTATATTTTGCAAAGGAAGTATACATTTGTAAAATGGTAAATAAAATTTCCAATTAATTTTACGTAATCTGTGCCAGTAACATACTTTTCAATGATGTGCATGAAACAAATTCGCTGTAACTTTATATGTATGGGAGGGTAAATTGAGCTTTTAATTAATATCAAATTAATTTGTACTAAATATTTCCATATGAAGAATTTACTTGCAATATTTCATCAAGTAAACTTTATCTTAAAATTCCTTGTGTTATGAATGTAATGACGCTTTGAATTGGAGTTCGTATAATGACTATCATGTAATGTATACTAGTTCATGTAATGGGTGTACGCAGATCAGCTTGCAATAGCATCATCGGTAGGTATGATTTTTTAAAGTTTGATAAAAAGTTCTTCAAAAACAAAAAGTTGATAGCTAAGTTTGAACGCAATTTTTCTAGTACAAGCATTTTAATTATTTTATATTATTGACAGGAGAATTACCGGAATATTTTTTAAACTTTATTGCAATGAAAAAATTGGAACTATATTTTCCTATTTTAGTATGTTTCTCTCACGTAGATCAATTAATAGAAAATTTCCTCATAAAAATACTTTTAATGCCACGATCATTGTAAATTTATTTCTTGTAATTTTCCTTTAGATATTAGTATGTTCTTCGTGTAGAGTATAATGAGAAGATAAGTCAGTAACTATATTACAATTTTATTAAATAATGTTCGTCCATATAAGACTGTGGTAAATCCGTAATTAATAAAATTTCCATTTTGAGAGGTTATTTCAACTCTAACTTCTTCCTTTCTCATGCACAATGATCGAACGTTCATTTAACTATACCGTCCATTTATCTTTATGTGGATTATATAACAATTATCGTAATATAATCAATTTATATTTTATTAATGATATGATATGTGATAAATATAAGTATAAAATGAAATTGACTCGTTCGTGCTGTGATGGACTTCAATAAAATTACTCTAGTTTCTTATTTCTTAAATTTTGTTTCGGATAAATTGGAGATTCCAAGCACATAGCGGTAATCTTATGAGCGGCACAACATATGTCTCCATAATATAAAAATCGATATTAATTCAAACGCAGGCGCAGAACAGGTTTAGTTTTCAAATAGATAATTATCAAAATTCCCAAAACACAGAATAACAAAACAATACGGAATGAAATGTTATGCACAAGGATTAAAAGAAATATATAATTAAAACTTAACTAACACTTTAACGAAAACACTCAAATGACTTAATGAAAACTTCATTTCGACGAAAACCTATTAATGATTTGCGCAGACATTTTAATAAAATGTATCATTCTGTATAAATTAATTTGATAATCTTTCTTAAAAAGTGAATTTTTCGCAATTGCATACATTTAATTAATGATTAAATTATTCAATAAGATCAATCTAAGCCTATGTCCAGTTCAATTAATTTACGAGTACGTATAAAATAAAAAAAACACTATTTAAATATATAAAATACCCACTCGCCCCATAAATATTAGAGCATGCAGTGGTAGATTTTAAAAAACTTGTACGTATTTGTAATTCAAAATTAAATGAAACTATGTAATGTGGTATTATTTCTACTTTCTTTAAGTTCTTTACCACCAACCTAGGTTTCATTGTATTACAACATCTTCAGGTGGGCTATTAACAAAAGATTTGAATAATGCATTTCTACAAAATTAATGCCAAATGTATTCACTATTTGTATTGTATTTTATTGTATTTAATTGATTTAAATTGCTATGAGACTTATTGCTACGAGAGCAATATCTCACAGCCAATCAAAACACCAAACCAACCCCGCTTGACGAGCGGTCGGGAATCGAACCCGGTTCCACACGGTGCGCCACGACGTCGAAGGTGTTGGGTCTTCGCCATGGCGATGCAAGGATCTTCGAAAATGATTTTCCTAATCTCTGCGGGTTAGTAGTGAAAACCTTCGTAAATGACTTAAAGAAATTCAAGAATTCTGGAGCATAACGTATTCAAACTCCCAGAAATCAGATTACTCAGCTAATTAAATTTATTTGGCCAAAAAACCCGAAAGTCATAGTTTACAATACAATGGACACGAAATTCGTTACTCGATATAACTTCCGGGTTGCATGGTTATATACTTACATATAATTTGGGAGAATAAGCAAATTATATCGAGTGATGTATTCGGTAAAATTTCATGAACTTGGAAGGTTATAGGATTCATAATCGTATGGACATATGTTATAAGTTTGAGTTTCATGTATATCCAACAGTGATATATAGGTATACAACGGAATACTACAATATTCGTTTAAAAAAATAACATTACATATAATTAAGGGTCGCTGATAAAAACTTATCTCTTACGTGTCCATTTGTTTCAAAAGAAATAATGGTTAAAAGACAGGCAGTTACTTGATTCGACTATTTCAGACAAGAGAAACTATTTTCCTATTAACGTTATATAATTTTTACGGGTAATTTAAAGTTTAATGAATATTTAGATTGTTAAACCACAATAACAAGCAAATATAATAACTCAATCTTAAATATCGTATCAAAAGAGCTTAGATAGGTATTTTATATTACACAGAGCTATAAAGCACACACTTCTTATAACAACGCTTACCTCAACGAATATACACATATCACAGCTCTAATTATTTATGACAAACCAGGAAACATAAAAAAGGAGATAAGTAAATTGAATGAGGTAGAAAATAAGTGCCATAAATTAAAAATAATTTCTCTCAGCAACGAGGGAGGGAAAAGCAATATAATATTATATTCTATGTTATTAAGAGCTACATAATAAAATTTGCAGCTCAAAATATACCTTACATGTAATTTTAATATCAAAATGTTTTATCATCAGTGGAAGGTTATAAAAACATTCTGAAATTCTCGCCTAAGTTTGACCTACTTTTGTCGCAATATGTCGTTGGATTATGTGGTTCCCGATAATTCTCTACTGTTATTTATAACGTTTAGAAAGGTTACGGCTGCTATAAAATATAACTGCCTCTAGCTGGGATCTGAGTTTGTTAAACATGTAATATTTCTTACGACGGTAATGTACTCGGTGGCCAAATGTAAATGTAGTCTGTGTGCAAACCACTGATTTCTGTACCTAATGGGGCTATTGATCTTTTGTTGTGACGTGTTTGCGTTGTGACGTGGAAAAATATATCAAGAACAAAATGGTTCCTCACATGTAATTCACATTATGTTATAGTGACAAGAAAAACTTATTTCAATGGTATTAAGGAAGTTAAGCTAAGGAAGGTAGCTAAGGAATAACTAACATTTAATTTGGAAATTCTTGGCAGAGAAAACACTATACTGGTTATGACTGTAATTTGTAAATAGTCGAGTCATTACAAAATATGATGGATTATTAAGATGAGACATCGATATGGACATAAAATATTAGACAAAAAAATATTAGAATATCATCATGTAATACTGCATATTCAAATGTAAGAAAATTTTATCTTACAATTTAATTTTAATTTTAATTTTCTATCAACGACGCGCACATAATTAAATTTATTTATTGACATTTTTATCTGACTGCGAAAAGAAGGTAATGTGTTGAAAGAGTACGTATTTGTACGTTTTGATTTTCTTATATATCCTATACAGCCTGTTATTGTACTTTGTTTAGTTTCACAAGTATAATTGAATATATGAGTTGATTGAACCCTAACACGGCGGATTCCGATCGCACGTAAAAATATGTATAGTCTATATACAGACACGTGGATAGTTGTATGTGCCTGTGTGTGTGCGCGCGCGCGCCTTTGTGTGTGTGTGTATTCTGTGTATGTCGGTGTATGTATCTGTCCATGTCTCTCCCTCTCTCTGTGTGTATGTGTGTACGCGTTTTTGTGTCTGTGTTTATGTGTGTATGTGGGTGCGCGCGCGCGCGCGCGTGTTTGTGTGTGTGTGTGCGCGTGTGTGTGTGCGTGTGTTTGTTTATATGTGTGTGTGTGTGTCTCTCTGTGTGTGCCTCTGCGTGTGCCTCTGTGTGGGTGTGTGTGTTGTGTGCGTGCGTGTGTCTCTGTGTGTGGGTGTGTGCATGTCCGTGTACGTGTGCGTGTGCGTGTGGATGTGCACGTGCCTGTGTGGGTTTGCGTGTACCTGTGTGGGTTTGCATGTGCGCGTACGCATACTTTTTTAAATAATTATTTCTACATTTACGAAAAACTGTATTTTCAAAAGTTGAATTAATATAGGTTTTCAATATATTTGCCGTTAAGTTTGGAGAAACTCATTATTTACAATTAAATAAATGTAGTATTACTTCTACTTTATTTAAATTCTTTACTGTAAGTAAAGAGTACAAGTTGTGGTAAAAAATTTAAATAAAGTAGAAATAATACTCCTTCAATAATTCACATATTCGTTTAATTGTGATAATACCATTTTATTTTAAAGCTTCAAAAAACTATTCATGATACCTTAAGTTACTCTAAAAACATCAGATAATTAGTAACAAGTCAATATTTGGTTAGGGGTCCAGCAAACAAATCTGTATGCTCACCCTGAGATAGGGGGTAGATTCCTGACCAAAAACAATGTAAATAAGTTTTTAATGTGTCAATGGAACTTGCCTATTCTCTTTTCAGTTTCATGTGCAGTAGAGTTTCTAGCTCTTTAACTATCTCTTTCCTCTGACCATGTTTTTTTTCAAGTCTAAGATATAGACAGCTTAATTATGCTTTCTACGGTACCTTTATTTTTATTTATGTGCTTTTCAATGCATTCTTCAATTAAAACATAACCTTCGTAATTGATTTAATCAAACTGAAACTATTATATATATAAAAAACGACAAGACATAATACGTAAATTGGGGTAATGGTAGCAAGAAAAAATACATTATTACAAATGAGATTAGAAAAAAATTTTTAAAAATAGTTTCTTCTTTCATCATCCCCCGGGAAGCTGTCCAGATGGCGGCTGTTCCAGCACTTTTAGTTGTATATCAGTTTCTTTATGTTTTTTTTAAATATCCTGACCAATGCACTTGTATTGACGTATGTTTATGTGTTTATTGGTCGTGTTTATATATAAATTTATTTCGTTTAAGACTGAGTTACGATATTTTTCGTATATCAATTTCGTTAAATCAAGTGCTACATTTTGCTTTGTATGCTTGGATAGTTTTTTTTATCAGGTCTGTAGATAGGATAATATATGTGTACTATTAGCTGAAGCCAGTTAAAATATAGCCAAATAAAATATATAAGTAGTATTCCGATTTCTGAGAGACATACCTAGCAAACCGTGTCAATGAGTGTATAATGCAATAATATTTATTAATATCATAAATCCCGAAGCAGATTTGTAATTTTTTTTTATTTTCAGTAAAATACAAGCAAGAAACCAATCTGTATAATAGTTGGGTATGTGCATAGCATGTGTACCAGAATAGTTCATAGGCTATATCTGCGGTATCCATTTTGCATAGAATGCCTACAAATAATATCAAAATTATCTTTTAACGTTTATAACAACCAAATTAACATATTGGCTACCTCCAGAAAAAAATAGCATGATTACTGCAAATTAAAACTAGATATTTTTAAAAAATTACTGCCATAGCATGCCAATAGATACCCCATAAATTCATAACCAGCAAATCTCAAAAGCCCAATTTCTGCAGTCAAAACTGCATGTCGCAACGATGTGTTTAACAAGTTTTCTAATGTCATAAAAGTGGCGCGTGTTTTATTCATTTTCTTTGTTTCATATTTTTCCTCATATAAATATTGCAGATTTTATTCTTGGAGCTGCTTTCTGGTTGCCCAATATTCTGAACTGTATGAAACGGTAGGCTCTTCTTTATTATCGTGAAAACAACTCATTCAAAAAAATTGCTTTTTAGTAAGTAAATACATTGCAAAGTTTCTTTGAAAAAAGTGTTTTATATTTCCCTAAGAGAACAGGGGCACAGTCACGGGCAAAAACTAGTTGTGTAGAATGAGGTATTGTGGTAATCTCACTTGGTTTGAAACAAATTCGCCGCCTTCGTTGAAAATCCCTGCGAGGAAAGTTGCTATTAAAATTAGTTTCAGAGAGAAGAAGGTATGGCTTTAAAAGTCAAAAAATATTTTCCTCTTGCAAATATTAAGGTTGCTTGAAAAAATAAATGAACCATTCTTCAGAAATGTTGTAATCCCTGTTTACCAATGTTGACAATAAGATTTGTGTTTATTATCGAAAGCAACACCAAAAATCTTCCAACCGCTCACACTTTGTCTTATTTAGAATTGCTTCAATTTAAGTCATAAGATATGTTGTGATGTTCAACGTATTGTACTCACAGCATTTTATATTTTTCTTTTCTAAATATTTATAGCAAGAAGAAATATTGCAATAGCTTTATTTTTAAATTTTTTTTTATATTTGGGCAGGTCGATACTCTGTCGGAATTATGTTTATGGCTTGGCATAACAGTATTAACAACAAAAATAGAAAAAATTCCAACAATTAGGAATATTTATACCTTAGCCTGGAAAGTCTAGATAGATGATGCTTTGTTCAGCATCTACAAACTTTCGGGATCCCAAAGTTTTCAGCACAAAATCCTTAACCCTTTTGAGATTCTAAATAAGTTCGTATTAGTGGATAATTTGAATGATGTATTGATAAAAACAATTTGTACAGTGGGTTTTAAGTTTTAAAAACTCATCGTGTCAAAAGAATCGAAAAATTCTCAAACCAAACTTGCGAGCTCATAACTAAACAAGACGAAATTAATTTAACAATTTTATATATTATTGGTTCTACGTAGGACAGGAAAAGAAATTCCGTAATCAGTTGCCAAATATTGTGAATACGAGACGATATAGAAAAAAATTATTATAAAAAAATAATGAAGTCAATTAAAGCAAATAAAATACTAGAAGAATATCTGATCTGAACTAGAAAAGTTTTCAACAAAATTAAAAGATATTACATTAATTTGCCATTAGTATACTTTGCTTATAGGTTGAATACAATTTAGGGTGCTCTTATTTTATCATACCGTGAATCATAGCCTTATAATTCATCTATAATGTAAATATGGGCATATATACATTATCATGAGAAGATCAAAAATGATGATATCTGGGATCATAATTAAAGCTGTCAAGCGAGCTTGCAAAGGTTTCTCATACTTGATACTATTCTTGCACTTGATACTATATATTATCTTTCTCATCTTGATACTATCTATTATATAATTCTCAAACAAAAACACAAAAATACAAAATAATATTTTGGAAAGTTTCTCTATGCCCATAGTTAAAAAAAACTTACCCTTATAACCAGATTTTATAAGAGAATCTTCAGATTACATACAAAATTAATTTTTTTTCTTAATTGTTTAGTTTGGATGCCAATTACGATTCTAAGATTTCCATATTAGTATTTTTGTGTATTACCTGTTGACTTATTGCAGGTTTACAAATATACTTCTTTATTATGCCAAATTTCAAAGAAGAAATCGGCTGAAAAAGACGTACAAGCAGATACATAAGTGAATTTTTAAAGGTCCCTGTTTTTCTATCAAGGCACGATATCTGAAAGAAAAGTAATTATTTTATGTCTGTAAATTTAGACAAAATTTAAACTAGAATATGTGTTTATTACAGACACGTTAGAAAATTCCGTGATAAAACCGAAAAAATTACAAAATTCAAATTACACGCCAACAAGATCCACCAAAGTTTAAATTCGATAATTTAAAAGTTAAACGTTCCTAAGAAAAAATATTTTAAAAAGTAGAACCGCCTAACTTATTTGAATTCCCAATTAAATATTGCGTTAAGAAAACGGTTTACTAGTTCCTTAATCGTAGAGATTTATGTAAAATTCCTTTATTACTAGAAAGCTCATCCTTTGATTAAGGTCATAGGTTCTATGCCATTGCGATACGATTTATAAATGAGAAGCAGTAACAATATGGATTTTTTTTATTTACTAATTCGTCTTTTTGCTTTAGACTCTGAAACTACGTGTCAGCTTTTGAGAGATATTTTTGATTTAAGAGGTCTATTTGTTGAAAAAAAAATCAAATAAAAACATTACAAGCTATGAACGATTCGATTTACAGGGGCAGAGTAGTGATATAAAATCAAAAGTAGGTTAGAAACACTTTCTAAATTGTACAAAAAATGGAAGGATCAATATTGCGGGTTTGTCCGCCGATAATACACACATTTTTTAAGAAATTTTAAATTAAAACGCTATCTGATGATGCTGAATTAATTTAGAAAATAGTTTATTAATTAAACAGCTAACTACTTTTAATCTTTGTATTATCATTACATGAAAACAATTAAGTTTAAGATGAGGAAAATCACTTGTTGTAGCTATTTAATTATATTTATATATTCTCTTTTCGGTGTCGGATACAAATCTTTATAAGGTGCGTCTAATTATTAACATGACAACATTTTTAAAATTAAATGGACTTGCATAATGTAATATTGCCGCGAATAAATGCAACGTAAGCGCTCTCAAAAACTAAGAAGCCATCTCACGATCCTAGATCAAATACGGATGTGGATTGAATGGATTTGGCTGAGGTTCAAAATCACTCTTTGAAATTAAAATTTAAAAATTTTATTTCACTACATTGTGCCATAACGAGGTGACCTTTTCACAAAAATAACTGCAACTATGTCTACTGCGATTCCTGTTTTTCTTAATACTCAATGCTAAGATCTATCATTAATAACTACAGACTGCATTCTGTCTGAAGTTTGAGACTATAAAATACTTACTAGCGAAGTCAAATATCGATAAAAGTTTTGAAACATTTAGTAACTTTGATGTTTTTATCTCTTTCTTATTAACTTTCCTTTAAATTCTTTATTTTCCGTTTATTCTTTCGGCAAATATGGTGAATTATTTTTCCTTCTTTTTACTACTATTCATTTATTTTCAATTTGTACTTAGTTGAATGATTTGAAAGTGTTCACCGAAAATCAAGTTTTTTTATAAGAAAAATGTTCAAGTGGAAAAATATTGCAACTGAGAGACTTAACTATAGATTATAGTAAGTCATCGTCAAATGAATACAATTATCAGGAATGAAGTATTTTAATTTTTCTTCAGTTTATTGCACCTTATTTAGGATAATATTTTTTCTGAACCTTGCCCAGATTCTAAAGTTCTGTGTATATTAACATAATTATTATGATTTCAGACTAAACTAAGGTTCAAAGGACATAAATTTTAGTGAGCTAGGAATTTCATTGCGATCGAACTTAAATTAAAAGAGTTTTGTAATTGTGTGCAGATAGGTGAGTAGAGAGACATGATGAATATTATGATTTTGTTTTCCACTATTTGATGAATGACACCTAGAAAAAAGATTTGGAGCACATGATACGGTAGAAGCATGTCTAAGTAAAATATGTTTACTCAGAACTCTTTAAAAGTTATAGGAGTAATAATCTTTGTTAATAGTATTTAAAGAATATAAAAATTAAAGAAGAATGACGTAAAATAAATTAAATGGGTCAGGGTGGAATTTCCAAAAATTAAAATTTATCTTTAAATATGCATCACAGAAGGTAATGAGGAATTAAACGTATGAATGCTTGCGACACACTCTTCATTGAACTAAAGTTAACAATAGCATTTGGGAATAGGGCGATTCAAACGCATTAATCTTGAAACTGCGTTTTTTAGTTACTCGTTCAAATAATCGTCTATTGACACAAACGCACATACGTTAAAATTTTTATTCTAGATGAAAATTGACGGGAGAAATCCATATTTGGAATGAAAAGATCTCTGGATGCGGATGCCTGGAGCTGCCACTTAAAAGAAATAAATATTATATCATTTAAATATTAAAAGATGAGCAATAAAATGATTTTGTTCCTCTTCTACTTCACATGTTCGTATATTCTTTTTAACGATATACGGTCTTCCTTCTTTACTGTGGCCTAACCTCTTAACGCCAAATTAAAATGTGATAAATTTTTGATGAAGGACATTTAACGCATATAATTTGATACTTATAAATGAGGTAACCTGTATCCCTTTTATATATACGATATTTTTTACGCAACAATAAAGAAAAAGAAAAATGCATATTAATTCCACAGTAGGCAATTTGCAAATATATGATGAGATTCAGCTTACACATTCAAAGACAAAATTCTCTGACAAAGTCTTGGTGTCAGTTAAAACGCGTCGCGTAACATTAGTCATAAAAGCTTGTTTCCATAAAAAGTTTATGCGAAGCGTAATAAAATGTCATGATTTCATTTCAAGTTTCCCCATTGGAGCCGCTAACACGGATATGTCCTCTGCGTAAACGTAGTATGTTAAACGAATTAAAATATTTGTGATGAGAGTGCTTGAAATTTCTAGGTACATATGAAAGCTTACTGCTTTGGAGACATATATTGGGATTGAGATGATACTTTTGGCTGCCGTTCAGAGTTGTACCTTTGTAACTTCTTCGGTGTCAAATACGATACAGAATTTTTTTCTATGATTTTCCATGGTTCATATAGGATATCGCATGCTTGATAAAACAATTTAAAATTTATTAATATTTTTTTACCTCAAAAAGAACGTCTTTACTAATAACTTCTTAAAACATTTTTTTTGATAAAAATTTTAATATTATATAATTTGTTACTTGTGACTGTGTCAAAGAACTGATCACTTTGCTTTATTAAATGTAAATAAAGAATTAATTTTGTAGTTTTATAAATGCAATTTGAGTTTTGGAATATTTTACCACGTGGTAATATTGTAATGGTAAAAAATATATAAAGTAGATCATATATTTATAATAAAATCTATGAAGTTTTTTTATTCATAATTTATAACTGAATACTTACAGTCAAGTATTAGTTAGTAATAGTTGCATATAAAAATTAATTTTTCTTTTATTATACAATATTGTTATTTATATTGTGCAATTTTACGTGTCGTGGATCTAACAGCAAAAAAAATTATAAAGATAAGATTTTACTGTTCGTCTGCTACATCATATGTAGTAATTACAGGACATGTCCTGCGCTGTAAGATATTTGTGCACGCTTTAACCAGGTGAAATAAATTATGACACCGTTCTCTCAACATTAGGATTTAATAATTAAAAAATATGCATGATCAAAAGTAATTACCATTACCATCGGAGCTGAAGGGATGGAAAACGGTCGAATGACCATGCTCTTTATAAATTTGGTAGGGAATAAATAAGGATAATATCCATATATTTCACAATACAAAAACCGATTTTTGAATATTTTCTCCAGCACAAAGATTAAAGTAGTTTCATACAGAGTGAAGATAAATTAATTGGTTTCAATAATACTACAGAACAACGAGTCAAATAAAGCAAGGACATATTCAATATTGTGAAAATCATGAGAATACCGTTTGGTAACTCCTAATACATTGCATCCTTTCTGAGAGGTTTCAATGATATGATCGTGAAATATAAGATAGTTATCCATAATTACACTGAGACAGAGTGATGGAATGGAAATGTACTCAAAGATTTTTTTAGATGGATAACAGTAAACACATCGGGTTTGGGCTCGTGTCATTGTCTCAATAAGCCATTTTGTTTCTTATTGTGGCCAGGAGATAATAATGACGGAGGATAGAAATAGATATGGCAATTTCTCATTGGCTAACAATAAACCTATCGAGTTTTGGTCTCGTTTAATTAGTTTCATTAATTCTTTGTTTAAAATTGGGTGTTTTTTTTAGTTTCTTTAAAATTGCAAATTTTGTTATTTATTTCAAAGAAAGTTAAATGAATCATTAAGGTATAACTTTATCATTCTAGGATATGTGGATTATCTTAAAAAGTTCCAATTTTTTTATTTTTCAAGGTATGAAATTCTAAATTTAATAAAAGTAAGTAAAATGTGTTTTCTTTTCTCCTCATTTAGTTTTTTTTATTTATTTTCATTTTCAATTAATTTCTTTCTTCGTAATTAGTAAAGTGAATTTGAAAATATTCCATCATATATGAAAAAACATTAACGTAATTTTTTAAATTTCCAGGTTTTGGAATCTAATTTAAAATCAAAATATTCCAAACCGAGATATGACTTTAAAAGTATTTGTGTTTTGTATGATTTTAAAATAGTTCACGTAGAAATATTTAAATAAATAATAACGACAAATTGAAGTCTGTTAAATCTGAAGTTCAAAATAAAGATATACTATAATATATATATGTTTATTGCTACAAGAAATATCACCATATTTTTAAATACCAATAAAAAAATTTTTGAAAATAAACTGATTCAATTCCGTTGGAATTTTTCTCTCAAATTTTTAAAAGCCTTCTTGTCTTCTTTAACACTTTTAAATTTATTTTTAAAGTCTAATAAGATTATTTTGATGTGCTTGATTAGCCTATATTAATACACGTTCAGATAATATATATAATCGTATATCTGTTTTTAAAGGAAACGTTTCGAGAACCAATTCTGATAATTTTATATAGATGCAGAATATTTTTTTTGAATATCTATTTTACTATGTATTCTTACTAAAACTGAAGTGACTACCTTTGCCTCTTCTAAGAAATAAAGAATGATTGACGATCGAATAGCCGTTAAAATTATGTAATTGTTTCATTCGATAATGTATAAAAGCTTTATTCCTGAAAATAAAACTATTTGTCGATCTAGTTTTATATTAAAACATTAGCTTGTATTACGAATAGGTTATTCAAATTGGAAGTAGAGTGTCCGTGTATTTTTTTGCTATAAATAAGTCAGTTCTTGGTATTTGCTTGGAAATTGCATAATGAACTAATAGGAAATACGGCCGAATGCGTGTTGTGATATACGTAGACTAGAGCGTTAATACTTGTTTACGTCTCTTGAAACTGTGTAAGCAAGTGAACTGAAATAACTAAAATCGAAATTCGAAATTATATTCAAACATCTAATATTTTTTCACATATTTTAAATAAATTGTTCAAAAATTAAAGAGAACTTTATAATACATTGCACGTTAGTTTAAAGCTGAATATTTCTCAAAATGGACTTAAAAATACAAATGTAAATAGAACCTCAGTTTTATTACAGAGAGAATACGTTTATTACCCTTAAATTATTACTCACATATTCGACTGTCATCTTTCACGGAAGGTTTTTTTCGGAAACCGCTTAAGGTAAAAATTGTAAAGTTGGTTTAATTACAAAATCTATAAACCCTTACATGTCTCAATGGATAACAGCAATTAATATATAAATTTTAAAGGAACAAATAAATTACATAAATAAAAAGAATGTTTATTTTATTTAAAGGTACTATTTGTAAGGATCTAAAAATTTTTTTTTTCCTATTTCATTCAGGTAGTATATCTTGAGAAATGTACTGAAGAACACGTAAAAATATATTTCTAAATTCCCCTTATTTCTGACACTGCAAAATCTAATATTTCAAAAAACAAAATTTTCAGGAGACTAAGAAATAAATTTATATATTAAATTTATATTAGGGATGAAATATGATAAATGAATAAATATAATTTCAATCGAGGTACAGAAACCTCATTAAGTGAGCCAGGTTCGCACTTGGACAGCCTGAATTTTTTGAAGGTATGTTGAATATATTTTCACCCAAGATCAACTCTAAATAAATTTAATGTCAGAAAAAAGAAGGAAGAAAATTCTAATTTCAACTAGAAACAATTTAATAATAATTTTCGAAATACCAGTATTTTTGAATAATTACTTCCTCTGCAAATGGATATGTATAATATATATTTTACAGCGACTTAGTTTCTTTAACGTTTAATTAAAAATCACATAATTTTTTTGTGAAATAAAAATTAATAAGTATTTTAAATTTTTTATTTAAAACACTGAGCAATTAACATGACTAATCTAAAACAAAAAATAAAAACTATTCTTCTTCAGTATTCTTTAAGCTGTAAATAATTCCATATTTCCATAGGGATTTCATTTTCAAAATAGAAATATTATAAGAGCTTTCGCAACATTTAATGATTTAATTTTTTTTCTATTTCAGCCCCTGTCCTACATTTCCATTTTTAACTTTTTATCGTGTTGACTTTTATTAATTTAATTTACGGGAAAAGGTGGGTGATGTTGAATATCCGGTAAAGCAATATTTACATTGCTATATAATTTTTTCGCTGATGCAAAGTTAAGAGGATTTTACTATTAATATACAAGCCGAAACACTGATAGAAGACTCAATTATATTCCAGTATTTTGATCAGCAGGATATAGTTTTCATCACAAGCTTTATTTGAATAAACGAAATAATATCGGCCCTTCAAAATGATTTGAATTAAATTATGTTTATTATTAGTATCTTCTCTTTTCTCTTTCTTTCCGAATTTTGGTTTTACTTCTTTTCTTTGTGCTAAATATCCTCTATGAGTAATAATTTGTATTTAGTTATATGTCTATATGTAATAAAAATAATTATTAATATTATTATCTATTGTGTACGTGAGTATATATATATATATATATATATATATACATATATATATATATATATATATATATATATACATATATATGTATATGTGTGTGTATATGAAAAGATGCTAGCTGTAAACCGGCCGTGTCGGTGAAACTTATACCATAACTGCGGAAGCCGAACGAGTTACCTTTTTGTGGATAAAATATCGAAAAATTTAATGTAAAAGCGTGTAACTTAATTTTTAATTTTTATATTTTCGTTAGAACTAAGAAAATTTCTGTGCATGTCTATTACTTTACGTTTTCTATTTTATATCCACAAATAAGTTATGTTACTATTATTATTATTTTCAGGGACCTATCGTTGAGGTAAAGAAAGTTCAGATTTTAAAGTTTCATTTCGAATTGTTATCAGCGATCAAATAGCAGCGTTATGGAATTTCGTTTTTTGGCATATCCTGGTTGTTGTAATCTCCTCCATTTCCACAGCCAAAAATTCAACGGCTTATCCTAAAAATATTTATTGCTTTGCAAATATTGGAGCAGTAATAGCATGCAGAATTTTCATCTTGGTTATTTTATGAAGTAAGGACTAAAGTGTATACCAGTACCAAACCAAAACCAAACCAGAATCCAGTATACCAGTACCAAACGAGCATTCGTGGCGTCTGGACTTCGTAAATTGCGCACGCAAAAATCTACCCACGATTTTCGACCGTCGGTATTCAATAAATATAGATCAAAAGAGAAAGAAACACACATTGTCTTTCCTGTAGCATTAAAAGACGCCTTAAAAGAAGACTTACTTGTGAAAAGTTAAGAAGAAGATACTCTCTTTAGCAAGACTAAGGTTTCTTTCCTCCAATCTAAAATAACCTATTTATTTATATAGTCTTATATTAATGCCAATATTTCTAGAATCAAGAGTACTTAGACTAATTTAGATATGAGTAACTAAACTGCTTGTAACAAAAAACTATTTCAGGTGATGCGATGATAATACTTTCTGTCAACACAGATCTCGCACCAACATTCTCTCTTTGTTCAGAATTTTTTTGATTGGTGGTTTTGGAAATCGTAAAGATGGCAATTTTTCAAATATCTTACAGACTTTAAAAAAAATAGAACGAAGTGTTTAATTTTGAATAAGCCTTTTATTAAGCTTCTACTTGATATCTAACGTACGTACGCCAAGGTGACCCTGTAATTTTTTTCCCGTTTTTCCAATATTGGCAGACAATATTAGCAAACAAGTTTACAACTTAAAATAGATTGATGAAAAATACTGTATTTATATTCAAAATTTGAATTGCTAGAGAAAATGTCGACTTTGGTAATAATGAATATATTCAGATAACGCAAAAAATTTTTAAATTTTTTCGCTATCCGTCACCAATTTTTGCGACGAACCTTCTACAAGTGATCGCAGCTAACAAACAAAAGTAAGTAAGAATTGTCGGAACAAAAGTGAACACTAATCACCGAAGACTAACAACAACCTCCAATTGAACTAACAAAAAGATTCGGGTCAGAACAACAACGAAAATGCGAAAAAGGAAATACATTTCCTATTCCAGTAACGCCGGTTGAATAAGCCAAAGGACAATGACTAAAGTTTCCCAAACAGTGAAACCCTTTTATTTATAGGCGAAATGGCTTTTAAATACCGTTACCTTTGAGATTTGAACTCATTAATGACTTTTCGCCAGTTGACAATAGATTTTGTCGTTTTCCTCGTTTATTTATGTTTTAGCCAGAGATAGAAAAGAGAGCAAAGATTAGATTAGATTAGATTCAGTTAAATTAACAAAAAATGTTATATCTATTTAATTCATGGGATGAATACTGTTTGCGGTTATCACCCTTGAATCTGTTACAACTTGAATTGAAAATATATATAATAGTAGATAGGAGATTTACATTTTTTTTTTAAAATATTTAAGCAATTGGTGTAAATATACAAAAATAAAACTGTTACTTGCAAATAAAAATCAAAGGTTCCAGTGCACTTGCGTGCATAGGATATTTAAACATTATTGGTACATAGTATTTATACTGAATGATTTACACTTATTAATATTATTTTACACTTGGTAAATATAATTTCTACTACATTATATATAAACATAGCTTTGAAATGCGTAAAATATTATGACTTTCCCAAAAACTGTGAAATGTGAAGATATCGTCATAACATTAATGACGTTTCTAGGAACTCTATTATTTTTATAATGTTAAGTTTAATTGTTTCATAAACGAAGAGAAATTATTCATATATCTCTCATTTTGGTAAGCACGTCTCTGGAAGTAGAGTTTAGGAAGTAGACTTAAAAATATCAGAAAAAAATATTTTTAATAATGTTTTAACCGGCGTCTTCAAATGATGCATGGCTGATAAAATTATAAAAGCTACGTAGTAAAGCAACTGATACTAGTGTTATTATTTACTAATAAATATTTTTGCTAACTATGTCAAACTGAGGCGTATGCCGGTAAATCATGCTTTACTACTCTGGTCAATTTGAAGTTGGCATAATCACTGACTTCCTCAAGAGTCCCCCCTCTGTCTTCGCTTAGTAAACTGCCGTGTGGGATGTTATAGTATATTTGTACGCATGGTTCTGTATATCTATTGATATGAAAAATTTGTTCATGTCTATTTATTAGTATCAGAATCTGCACATTTGAAAGACCACCCCAGAAAAACACCTTTGACAAAAACGCTCTATTAACGAAAAAAACATCCAAATTAGCATAAGCGATATCGTGAAATAAAATAACTCATAAAAATTTTGCAAATACAGTTTTCAATATTTTTTTTTATTTCAATAAGTATCTGAGGTTCCATAGTAGTATATTGTCATAATCCTTATACCTGGAAAGAATATATTATTAAATTTAGTTTTACAAAAGTAAAACTACCGTGTGTTTATAGGTAAAACGCTAAAAGGGAATTCTCAGCACGTAACGCAATCTTAATGCCATCTCTCGAACAATAAATGTTCTAATTCCTTTCTTTTATTTGGAAAAATTTCATCCTATGCAATATATTAGTTATTCAAAATAATTATAAATATTTGAATGCCACTGCAATATTCCACCATTTTCTGTAAATCTCCTGTGGAAATGCACCTAATAATTGTTTTAAAAAATTAGCATACTTCCGGATAACACATTGTTAACATATTGCTAAATCTTAACATGCATGTTGTTATGAAAAATGTTTTGGGAGTATCGATATGTGTAAATCAGTACTTATACGTTGACGGGGTGAAGATAGCATGAGCTATGCGTGTGGATATGTCTAGTTGCATTTACTCTAGGAAATGAGAGTTTAATTTCTTATTTACTGCTATTATACTCCGTACTATTTTGTAAAAGTATCCTTTAACAAGTTTAATAAATTTAGTTCTAAATTTAATATGCCCAGACTCTTAAAACAGCTAATATATTATTAAGTATCGATACAAACATTTTCGAAGAACCAAAATGAAATTGCAGTGATGATATTTATATATTATAATGTATGTAAACATCCATAGTTATTGATAAGTTTATGTCATTTTTCGTTTTTAAAACTTTCTGCGAATTATTGAGCTTCAGTATCAAGTACAATGAGTTCGTCTTCTCAAAATTTTTCCATTGTGAGGTCGAATTTTTAAATGAAATTATTTCGATTCATTTCATTAAAAAATTTAAGGAGATGTAACTAACTACGGAACCCATAGCTTTGCGTGTCCCGAAACCAATTTGGCTGGTATTTTTTTTAAATTATTATCATATAATTTATATATAATTATAAATCATGAACATATGTTAAATTATACATATGTCAAAAACAGACCAAACCTCTAGCTCGCGCATCGAGGGTTCCACAAGTTATTTGAAGTAAAAAAAAAATTATTTTATTAATCATAAGTCATCAATAATATTG
Organism: Druceiella hillmani; assembly: GCA_039881145.1. NCBI lineage: Eukaryota > Metazoa > Arthropoda > Insecta > Lepidoptera > Hepialidae > Druceiella > Druceiella hillmani. The sequence continues at coordinate 10,156,113 of JAYKKI010000078.1, read as the reverse complement.
ACTTTTTAATACAACAAATATTTAGAATTGCTAATACAATTATGTGTGGATCATATATATCATTATATCATAGTGAATATGGCAAAAACTACATCTAGAATTATCGATAAAATTTTCTACAATCTTTGCATAGGCTTTTAAAATCTCTTTTCGCTACTTTTAAATTCAGTATTTTCTAATGTTAAAGGTGGGTAACATATATTTGCTGGATATTTTTTCGGCATATCTCTGTCGATAGTACTAAAAATTATTATGAAAATATTTTTTAAACTCTTAAAACTAGCTTTTCAAACACTACGTAATTTGAAAAAATTCTCGAGTATTTAATTTATCCTACGAATAAATCATATAAATCTTTTTAATTGTAAATTATAATATTATGGATGGGTCAATATCGTTTATTAAATTACAAAACTTTCTACAGCAAGAGGTTTCTAAGAAAACGGTTACGTTGCGTGAGTAAACTCATAAGCATTCCTTTTTTTCTTTTGAGATTAGTAAATCTTCAAATTAAACTTTAGTAAGAAATAAATTTTAAATATTATACAAATCTATCTACTCATATTACAAGAAGTGTACTAAAATTCTAACTGAATTTAGAAACTTTAACTTCATTCTGGAGTATTTAATAATTAATTAGACTTCTCATAATCCTCAAGTAATATAAAATCAATTAAATTTTCAACACTAATTATGATATGAAGAAAATGACCTCAACGAAAATTTCTCGTAACAAATCAAATATGTAGTGTTAGCTATCAGCTGACATTAAATACATTCTTGAACCTATATTTACTCTCAAAAAACGTACTTTCTAGGGTCATATATATGGGAAACACGCTAATTATAAATGAAGGTTTTTTTAAAATCTATTTAAAATAATAAAATAGCACGTCAAAGGAAATATCCTTGTATATGTCTTCATAATGGATCAAAAGGGATATTCTTCTTTCATTTTGGAAATATATACCATCTAACAGTTTTTCAAAGCTAGACTTTTGTTTTAATTGGAATGAATTGATGAAGATTCTTTCGTGACGGTATTTTATTAAAATGGTGTATTTTAGGATGCAAGGTAAAATTTTGATCTTATAGTAGGCCTGGGTTTTTAGTTTTAGTTTTAAGGTATTTATGTATACTCCGTGGGTGAAAATACCCTAGGCCGTTAATTTTCCTGCAATATTTTGTTGTTATTGACTAATGATAACGTTACCGTTCTTTTGTTTTATTCTGATATAAATCGTATAACATTGATAGTTTCTACATTACCCACCGTTGAAGTATATTCTTCTCTAATATCAGTTATAAATGAGTGCAGTGTCATTGGAGTTGATTAAAAGACCCACACTTACCTGCACGGAATCAAGTTCTATCATCACAAGCTACTCTAAATCTGTTGTAATTTTATTAGTCACGAAGATTGTAATAATAATATAGAAATAATGAAAAAAAAAAATATATATATGTATATATATATATATATATATATATATATATATATATACATATTAATTTTGTCGCAGATATAATTTTAAATTTACTGCAAAACCAATAAAAAATTATAAAAAATTAATTTTTTTTAACATTTTTTGAACATTTCAATCAAAATGTTCATGACGTTTTCTAAGGTTCTACCAATTTTGATAATAAATATTTTTAAATCCCCACCCGATAAAATCAATCATGTTACTAAACAAAGCAATTGGTAATTTCGAAGGGTGATGTTAGTATTATGATTTTCAAAGGATGATGTTGGCAAATGTTTTATAGAAATTTGAGTATATTTGTAATATTCAATAATTAATGGTTCGTAGAATAATATTTACTGTCAGGTGTGATCTATATTGGTAACTAATTATAATGCCTCGATAGAAGAAGGATAAATGAATAAATAATTTTCAGTACATTTTTCTTACATCTTGCCTCACTTTTATTATACGTGTCAATATATTGGACATCAATTCAAGGTAGCCTTGCTATATTAGAAATGACATGAAAGTTTATCAGCTGTTTCTAATGAACGCACAGTGCTACTATACAATACAACTACTGTCCACTATTACATATTTCCTTCCCAAACTGTGCCATTAGCAAATAATTAAAAATTGAAAGTGATGTTTCTTTTCATATTTACTGTGTTCAATCTATACATTACTAAAAAATGCCCTCTTAGAGCTCGTTTTTAGACGTCGAGTTTTTCAAAGAGTAAATTTAGTAGAATGATTAAATCATTGTACTAAATCTACTCAACACTATTCTACTAAATCTACTCAACAATTTAATTACTATCGGCATGTAAGTATTTTAAAAGGTTTAGTTAGAGAGAAAAAAATCATAAAAGTTTAATGAACAAAGATTTATTTTTTATACCCTATTCTGTTTCCAATTATCTTTTCAAATAAACTTTATCTTATATAAACATAGTATTTTTGAGAAAAATATTTTATTTAAATATTAATCATACAAACTCTTATACCAAGTATTCCGCGACTGAAATCAACGTAGCTTTTTATAACCTTGTTATTTCTCCAAACAGCAAAAAACATATTTGAAAGGAGATAAAAATTTAAATTATACTTCATAAAACAAATATTTAACAAAAAATTTCGTACCGAAATCGCAATGAAGCGAGCTTATTTCCACTAGAAGGGGAAAGTAGGTACATAGTACCGGTATTGACCAAAATGTTACGACATTTTACAGACTTCCGCAGTTTGTTAAATTTCTGCTTTGTCTCCGAATAACAAAGATGCGTATTACTAGCACATTATTCAAGATTTTATGGTCATTATTAGAATGGTGTCATCTACATTTTTGTTTCTAGCATAATGTTTTGTAGATTAGGTTAATTAAAAAATAAAGTTAATGCAAAATAAAGTCTAAGATGTTCATCAAATATCTTTGTCTTCTTGTTCTAATCAGACAACCTATTACCGGTAAAGGCTGTCTCGACAAGCTTTTTCCAGCGAATCCGGTCAGCGGCAACCAGAGATGAATTTTAAAAGTTTAAAATCATTCTCGACGCAATCGATTCATTTTGTGCGAGGTGTTCCTCTTGTTTTGGTGTCCTCCACATTGGAAAAAGTCACTTTCTTTACCGGATTTTTGTCTTCATATCTAAAAATATTATAAATTTCATGATTAAACAAAATTCTTCATTTGTTATTTTCTATGACAGGGCCAAATATTTTACGAAATATTTTTCTTTCAAAAAGGGGAAGTCTAAATTCATCTGCTTTTGTTAAAAGCCAAGATTCTAATAAGAGTAGTATAAATAATAATTTTCGTTTCCGATTTTGAAAGATTGGACTTCAGAAAATTCCTTTGGTTGAAGCAACACTTATTAGCCCCATGCAATCTATTGTCAATTTCAGGCTTGATATGGTTTCTGCTAGTAATGACAGTACCAAGCTATGTAAAACGGTCAACACATTCGAAGACAAGAATTTATCTGCAGTGGGAGGGAAATATAAGATCTTCTTGTTACCATCATGAATTTTGTCTTCCCCATTTATGGTTAATCTAATATACTTAGCTGCAGCCCCTAGCGAAAAAAAGGTATCCAAAACAGCCTATTTGTGTCTGCCAATAATGTCCATGTCATTGGAATAGGCCAAAATCTGTAAAGACCTCTGGAAAATTGTGCCTCTTTTTATAATTCCAGCATCTCTAATTGCTTTTTTAAAAAGCTTCTAAGAGATCCCACATAATTTTAACTCTACATTCAACTCTTTTTAGAGTCATCAAACTAGCGGATTATAATCTATTAAAATCTACTAAAATGTTTCTAAATAACTTTGATAGCAATATTTCATTAGGTTTTAACGTAATTTAAAATGACGATAAGTGACGCACTATGAAAAATATTAAATTATTCACAAACACTTAGTAATTCCAAATTTTTACATATGTTCCTATTTTGTAAACAAAATTTCGTAAATAGCGCATTAGTTTCCAAACTTGATACTGAAGAAGTGTTATCTTAGCAAGTTATTAAACGTTTTTGGATAAATTTTAAATTAGAAAGTAACAATAAGTGAATATAGTCACTTAGGCACTGTACAAAATATACATTTAAGTGTTGAACGGTGCGTAGTATTTTACGATTTAAATTGAAATCAACGTCTTAAGAAGCGTACAAAAAATACTATAATATGTGGAATATAATACCTAAAAAAATATAAATTTAAAAAAACAAATTATTCATAAAATTTCTTCTAATACAAATCATCGGATTTACTCGGAAATATAATTTCAAATGAAATATGTAGAATAAAGCAGATATTAATTGAAAAATAATATTACAACATAACATAGGATCTCAAAAAATACATTAAATTTCGTGTTGTAAATATTATTTTTTTAAAACAAAAGTGTGTAGTTTGCCGACAAGAAGTTTGTCCAGACTAAACCTTTTAAAATATTTTTTTTTCAAAATTATTTTACATCATTAAATAAAGATATACTATATTAATACTCACAAAAACATAAGTGATATGCGTGATGTAGGAATACATTTTAAAATACTTAGTGTACGTATTTCCGCGCAGTACTTTTTTGTCAATAAAACAAATATTTTTCTTGCAGGGAAAAAAACCAGGATTTGATGCAAACCATATTACGTCATAAACTTTATGTCTTGATTGATGTTTTCTTCCATTACTCAAATTACATTGGCGATGAAGAAATTGTTATCTACGAGGGATGGTCGCAGGTTAACAAAGTCTATGGACAATAACAAGAATATTTCGTGTATGGCCAACTAAAGAGATAATTGTTTCATAAAATGTTATTAAAAACGATTTATATAACGTTAGTAAAGACAAGTAAGGGTTAGCGCCCAAAATTTCGTAGTTTTTAAATTTTTAATAATAAATATATTATAAAAATTTAATATGAGGTGATATCAATACAGTATTTATCCATAACATCAAACGCAAGGTATAGTTAAATAAGGAACCAGTATTTACATTTGCTGGAATACCGTAAAAATAAATTAAGGTTATGTGACAGATATGACAAACAAAACTAGTTTTAAAATGGAATTGTAAAATTTAATTATTATTCCTCTTTGATCAATAATAATATATTTGATTAAAACAATACCGATCCTTCAGAACTGTTAAATGAGACCTTCTAACAATAAATATAAAATATCTAGTGTTTATTTGTCTTTCTGTTACTTGTACTAAAATTGGGATAATTTTTGTCATATAAAGTTTTCCAAAGCATTTTTGTCGAGTCTGTCATAAAACATTGTCACCACAAAACATATAACGAAGAGATACGTAAAATTTTTAGATCCTCAGATTTTTCCATTGTTACCGCTCATTTGAAATATGCCATTGGATTGTCATCAAATTCAGTCATGCATGTAACGAAGTATAAAAGTATTCATATCAAGTAATATGGATTATGGGATAACACGATCCTATATTTTACGTTGACATGATGGAATATAAACATAAAATATTTATCTTCACTCCGTCATAAAACATGACATAGAAATACATTTTTGTTGCCTTGCCTTTGAATACAACAAGCTTATACTATAAAGCTGTTAAATTTCCCAAATCATTTAACTCCAATATGTGTACATTTCACAATGCGCTAATGTATATTTCACATATAACAAGAAGCTAGAGTAAAATAACATTATCAGAATTACGTTAATATATTACTAATAGCACTGAATATTTCTAGTGGCTTTTCTTTCAATAGATGTAAAAAATCTTTACACTGCCAAACAGATTTTAACTATATAAAATTTTACTAGACTGTTAATATCACATTCAATGTATTTTGGTGTACTAATTTCATAAATCACACCAGTTTTTGTGTAACAGCTTTAGTTTTGAGATATTTTAAACTATCTGCATTGATTTAAAACCGCCCACAAAACATCAATAAATTTAAACGCCGTATAATTTTAATAGAATATTGATATCACATTTGATCTATTTTGATGTGCTAAATCACACAAGTTTTTGCGTAACACTTTAGTTCTTGAGATATTTTAAAATACTCGCATTTTCCCGCACGAATTATAAACTATCCGCAAAACATGACGCTGATTTTACATATAGTCAAGTAACATATCCTCCACCATTTGATGAAGTCAGTTAAACGACTTAGTTAGAGATTTAAACATATTAAAGAAGTCTCCTAAAATATTTTCATCTCGTTTGAAAGAAAAAATTTAAGCACACCGGATAGAATAGTTACATTTTATCGTACTCGAGCAAAAGATTTGCTGCCATACTTGCTATTAACAATACTTTCATTTACTGTAAAGACGTTCGAAGTTTTAGGCAAAAAATGAGCCCACAAAAATATGGATCAAGTGATCTGCGTCTTCCTATTGATAGTAGTACAAGAATTCTGAAGTGTGAACTGTTATATACTGGCTATGAGTATACTATATATAGAACATTCTACTTCTATGAAAGAAAAATGTAGGAGTATTTCTCTAGTATTGGAAAAACTAAGGTGATCTTCATACCCTTAGATTTAAAAATGGTTAATTTTCTTGAAGGGCAACAGGCAGGTTATACTAAACACCCGTGTTTCATATGTTCGTGGGACAGCCGCGATAAAAAGAAACATTGAACTAAAAATATATTGCCACCGCTTTATGTTAAACTTGGCATAAAGCAACAATTTGTTAAGGTCTTTAATAATGGTGGTAAATATTTTGCTTACCTATCGGAAAAAATTCCTGGGCTAAAACAAAAAAGTTGGAGCAGGTATTTTAGATGGACCACGGATTAGAGAGATAATAAAATATCCAATTTTTATCTAATCTATGAACAAGCTTAAAAAGAAAACTTGGTAATCTTTCACAATGTTAATTCAAAATTGTCTTGGGAATCATAAATCAAAAAACTATTTACAATTAGTACAACGTATGTTGCCTAACCTGAAAGATCTAGGATGTAACATGAGCATTAAAATTTATAATTTACGTCCTCTTTTGAAACGATTTCCTAAAAATCTTTCCGATAATATTGAAGAGCAGAGTGAAAGGTTTCACTATAATATTCGCACATGGAAGAAGGATATTAAAGAAGATGGGACATCTATATGTTGGCAGACTACTGCAGGAATGTTCTTCAAAAATTTTTTTCAAAAAAGTCCTATAAAAGACAATTTTGTTCCAATTCGCTGTAACTTTTTAAAATAAGTTGTGCATAACATTATATTTTGTAGGGGTTTAGAAGATGTATGTAAATTAAAAACTAAAGAAGCTGGGAAAAAAAACTAGTAATTTTTTCGTAATTAGCACCCTGAATTTATCCGAAGAGGATTAACAAAATTCTGGAAAAATTTTCACTGTATACCAGTGTTACAAATCAATACTTCCCAAAGCTTCCCTGGGGATGCATAAAGAAATCATAAGAGGTCCCAACGTGTTTGAATGTGTTTGGTCGTTGTTCAAGCATTGACAAATCTCAACGGGTGAAGCGCTGCAAGCGCTTCAGCCGTTGTCTCACTTCATCCACTGCACCCGCGCGCGTTTCTAGCAATCAGATTGGTCAGAAATAAAATATCTTTAAAAAACTTTTTCAAAAAAATAGGTATTAAAAAGTAAAAAATAATTAACTCAAAATAGATATTTATTTATTCGCATTAAATAACTAAGTTATTTATTTTTGAAGTCGGTACCAGCAACGCCGGTCGACTTAAAAAAATGTAAAATTTTATAATATAAATACGCCCTTCATGAATCTATTTGGTGTTGCGAGTACATTAAAAATGAAGGTTTTAAATTTACATTATAAATTGAATTAAATTGTAAATTTGTTTGAGTTGGTGATAAGTAATTTAGTTGTTAATTGCGAATAAGTAGGTACCTATTTTCAATTATTAATTTTTTACTTTTCAGTACCTACTTTTTTCAAGCCTAGTTTTTAAAAGATATTTTATTACGACAGTTTTGTTTAAGTTCATCAGTCCACTGAATATTCATCAGTACACTCGTGTTAATATGCGCCTGAAAAAAAGTTTCAAATGATGTTTTACATACTGATAAATACAAATAATATGTGAAAGAGTCTAATAGCAATTACATATACGCTTATGTATTGAATTTTTGTGTGTAAACTCGAGTATAAACAAAATCCTGTTCAGGTTTGAATTTTAATGGCGATGTTAAGTTTTTTTTTCTCTTAGCATGAAATATTAAATACAAATTATGACATTAAATACAAAAAGGATTAAAAATATCATCTCATATTTTAATCATTACTTTTCTTGAAAAACAAAGCTATAGATTAGAAAAATCCATTACGTCCAATTTCATAAGAATAAATGATCATATATGTATATAGACAAACATACCGATATAAATCAAATCACGAAACAAATAGATATTTGACCCACTTCTGGTTAAGAACAAGTAAACTGAGCTTCGATCACTGAATACAAACAATGGTATTAAATTAAACCTGAACAAAGACTTTCGGCCGCGTAAGGTGAGGCGAAGAGGCCATAAAATCAGTACAAGGCAAAACAAACAAAGTATGGCGAACAAATAATTGCTTAAATTTTGATATCTTAGGATTTCTTTGTTTTAAAATAATCGATTCATTAACACCTGTATAAGGAGGACTGATATTGGCGTTGTGAAAGTTTAACGAAAAGTTTAAAAAATTCCTACTCTAAGGAAAATAAATGAATATTATACGACGAGAAGTGATGTTATCAATCTCTGGAATAGCTCCCGAATAAAATACATTTTTGACTATTTTCTATATGAAGTTTCGATTATTAGACGCTGTTTTTCCTTCAGTCATTTTAAATAACTTTGCTATACAATGCCCGACGGACAAATATTTTGCATTTAAGTTATTCAAAAATTTTCTTTGAAAATAGCATTTTAATTTACAGAAACTATTTCGTGTAAAAATGAGAAAAATTAGAATTAAAATGCAGCACAATATAGTCCACTATTTAGGAGAAATTTAATTGCTTCTAATAATTGAAATTAAAGTTTCATTATATTAAATAAAGAACACAGTGCCGTCTCCTTGCAGAATTTTGATAAGGAGTTGATTTTGTTGTACAGAATTATCTGCATATTTAATTTAGATTGGGCACCTACCAACACTATTAAATAATTAATTAGCACGATCAATAATTAGCACGATATTTATTGATGAATGTATTAATATTTACAATTAAATGAAACTATGTGATGTAGTATTATTTCTACGATCTATAATTTCTTTACCACGATTAACGCCAGATATATTCAATATTTAAATGTAGTATTTATCAAAAAATATTTATCAAGTTGTAACAAAGTTTCAAGCGTTTTCATTTTTTAAAATATGATAAAAAAATATTTCATGAAAGTTTTAGGACATAATAATTTACTATAATTGTATTTCGAGATGAACTTTTGCAAGATCTTGTTGCAGATATAACCGCAATTTTGAAATTATTACACACTGGTGTCGCGGGAGCAAAACTGATGAACACATCTCCTTTACTGTATTGACATAATTTGCATGAATTTTGAACTAAGGCGGTGAAATTTGTCTCTAACCCAATGACTGCAATATCAGTCCACAATACCAAATAATACACACCGCTTCACATATTGACAGATTTCAGTACTATAATTAATTATTGAACATTATGTATTACTCCGCTACAAGAAATGTACGCTCACTAAACTTGATAGTAGTCTGTTGCTTGGCTGCAGAATTAGTAGGTAGCAAACCTCCAAACTTTAAAATTTACAATAATAGTATACAACACCAGGGGTAATACATCTCACCAGGAGTACCAAAATATACACTATTCCCGCCATTCCACCGGGGTTGTCTCAGGGCCCCTCCTGGGGCCCGTAACGACCAACCTCATACAAAAACGGGACCTTCGAAAGTCCTCTAATAGTGTCCCGTATCTATAGTCACAGCGCTTCCACCCAACAGGGTTAGAGTCTGTCCCTCCTCAATGAATCATTTGGTACCTCCATTTTTTCTAGAACGCTTTTTGCGAACGTTCTAAATGACTCAAAGATTGGTCCATTCTCAACCAAGTCTCGGTGACTATAGACACAACGTTCTAAGTCTCCGCATGATTCTATTTTAATATTCAGACGTATGCTCTTTAACAAAATTCTACGCACATTGACGTGCTCACTGCAGTTGAATAAAACATGATTGATGTACTGCGCCTTAAATCCGCAGATACACACCGGGCTATCTCTCGAAGCAAATCTAAACAAACTGGCACGGAATGCGCCATATCCCGTTATAAATTGGGAAACATAATAATCAGAAACGAGCCAGTTCTTACGTAACCGCTCGAAAACATCGGGAAAGAACAAAGTACCTAAATAAAAAGTTAGACTAATCATATTTTCTAAGTTATCAAGTGTGTCCATACGAGTAAGTTACTTTTTACCAGTAACCTTTTTTATTCCACTCGCCACAATATGTGGCTATATAGCCTTTTTTATTCCATATAACATATATTATATAACCTATATATTATATAACCTTTTTTATTCCACTCGCCACAATATGTGCCTATATAGGCATTTATATATGTGGCCCGTTTGATTTCCCCGATAACATAATTGAGATTTAAATTTATGTCAATTTCTATTAAATTCCATAAAACTTACGTAAAAATGTTTTTAAAAATTACTAATTAATCTTTAACATTTCAAGTTTTAATTTTTTTTATTAGAAATTGTAAATAAGTAACAAATGTGTCAACATTTTTTTTTAGTACTTTTCATGAAGTCATATATATATTTAAATTTTATATTACTTAAACATTTATTTTACATTTACCCTAAATTATATATTTCTTTTTTTCCTGTTTAAATGAATATTATATTGCTGAATGCACTACACAATAATACACACACTTACACACAGCTAATACACACAGACAGCTAATTTTGTAATGAATAAGCTTCCTTGATTATCGACAGAGCATGTTAAGTTTACTTTCAATACTCTATGGATTGTCTCAATATCCAGTGACCTAATTTCATACCAAATTCCAAGTTTTTCATTCACTGGAAATGGTCTAGTTTTTTGATTAGCTAATTTGTGAGCGACTCAAAAAAATTCCGCACGATTTTGAATTATGTTTGGAGTCTTTAACCTGTTGATTATGAATTTGTCATTAAATAAACTTTTTTCCCACGAGAAAATTTCGCACGTGAATTACGAAATAATCGTCAAAAGAGAGACCTCTGTACAATTTTGAAATATGTTAGGAGTATTTTATCCTATTGAATTACGAACCTATTATCAAACAAACTGGCTTTTTCCCCAAGAAAACTCTATACAATTTTGAACTATGTTTCGAGTCTTTACCCTGTTGTATTATGAAGCAATCATCAAATAAACCTACTTTTTCCCCATGAACCTCTCTAGATAAGCAATCACAGATAATAACTCTAATTTTTTTTAATACTTCTACGAACGTAAATAATTCAAATTCAATTTGTTTTCGTCAGCATTAAAAATAATTATTGAATTTACTATGGTTTAAAGCCGCTCGTGTCCCTTCTTCTTATTTTGTTGCTGCATTATTGTCAACATCCATTGAGGTATTATAAGCCTGCATTCCACACTGTCGTCTCATAAGTGAATCACTTTCACATAATACTGCGCGGAAAGTAGTTTCTCAGCTGCAGCGCACTCATATTCATTTTATGTACGTAAATGTTATTGACGTATATGATATTATTAGGAAAATTATTTTTATTTACTTGAACTAAAGTGTATCATAATAACAATATTATGTGATGTTAATGTTTAATTTATATAAAATGGATGTACCAGCCGAAGACTCTGTTTTGGCGGCAAAGGGCAGTTCGTAAATATTTAAGGTTTTAGTCGAAAATTCCATTCGTTGACAGTAACATCGAATATTTTAAATTCGGAATCAAATATCGCTGAATAATTAGTGTACCAACATTTTTTGAATTTATCTCGAAAACATAAGAAGAAATTGATTATTTTTGACATGATTAAACCTTTAAATTGGAGAAATAATTTTTTTTCAATAAAAATATTTTTTCCATCATTTTCTCAAGTATAATTTGTTTTAAATATTGTTATCATAAATGAAAGTTAAAAGAAAAAAAACTGAGAGAATTTCTATTTCGTATCGCTCAATATTCAAAGTGGAATAAAAGTGTGATTGTATATTGAGAACGGGACTATTATAATTATTCAAGAACCCACAGAAGCTGGTTTGCTAAATTAATTACTAACATCTGTATAAGAATGGCATACTGTAAAATATGGCTGTCGTATTGTTATGGTGATTTTCTTTAACTTGTCAATATTTATAAGAATCAGAAACTGCAAATGACGTAGTGGCGTTACAGTATAAATTATATTAAATGTGTATTATGTATTATGGGAAATAAATGAAATCTAGTGATGAATTAAAAAAAAATACAAACCTGCAAGTTAAAATCGTTTTAGAGGAGAATATCATATTGCCATATGATTACTCACTAATTATATCTAGAAGATATCTATTGTTTTTGAAAAAGAAAAAAAAAACTCTATCTCCAAAACGGACGTGTGCCAAAACCCACGCAATTGTAGTAGTCACTATACTGTCACCATTTTTAAAGTTATATTTTTTGACAATTCGTATTGAAAAATTTTAATATAGAGACAAGAATTTTTTGGTGTGTTTTTCATCAGATGGCTCTTTTTAACTGAAAAGGGCACTGCTCCTTTTTTGGTACTGGAACTTATAAGATTATGAAACTTAAGACTTATTTTACATGACAACATAAGCATTTTGTATAAATCTTGAATTTTTTGAACCGGAAATGTCAGATTATTAACTCGCACTAAAGTGTACTTGTTACCAATTTCAAACCATTGATGTACGTTTTAGTGTTTACGTATTTAGAGTGAATGATAAGGCACACACGGGTACCGTATTTTGAAATATTTTGTATCCTATGTACTACCTACATTATTAAATCTACAATTTTGATTGTGCGTTTCCACTGTTGTGTACATTAATATAAATAAAAAACGAGTCATTTTAGTTGAGAGAATTCAATAATTTCGAATCTACATATTTTTTATTTATGAATGATACTTAATTGATGAACTTTATCTATTAATAAAAAACCAATATAATTTATTACAAATGTAAGTATTTTTGTACTAACTTTTATTGTATTAAAAGAGCTTTATTTTAAACATTTTTATGTCTTATTTTCTATATAATTCCGGTAAAAATAATTATAAAACCCAAATAATCATAACTACCTATTTTTTCCCTTTTAATATTAGAAGTTCCTTGTCCTTGTAAAATTCGGTGTAAATTTTCAGTAAAAGTGAAAATACTGGTCTAATATTTTTTGCATACACATGCTGAACGTGCCAAAGGAATTCGTAAAATTCTGCCACTTTTTTGAATCGGTGCCAAGTCGATGCCTCTCTTTCTCATTCACGTGCACGCTCACTCACACACACACATAGACGAGTACTACATTCGACGTGGCTGTCTTTAAAAAACTCTGACAGTGGCAGTATTTTGAAAATTTATTCATGTCTGAAAACGGTATTTTACCGCAACCGTCCCAATTATTAGTTTTCATAGACTTTCTTTTCAGTTATTATTTGAAGGTGCTTCTATTTTTTTTGTTATAAAGTATTATTTTTTATCTTAAGCGTTTCAATAATACATTCTTCTTTAAAATTTAGACAGAAATTTGCAGCATTTAATGAACATAAATCTATTTATATGTATACATATAAATGCTTATGTAGACACAAAATACGGATATATAAATCACATTCACCCTTTTGCGTTCACCGTAGTTAATGTTTCATACTTTCATACAACAGAACATGCCTACGACTAATATCTTAGTTGCCTCATAAATTTAATTATATTTGTACATACTTATACATGTACATGTTAATTTCCTAGATGTTTATAACTGTAAATATACTAATACATAATTACCTACTTACCAATTAATTTACTTACCTCATGCCTTTTTACACACCTGTATATACTTACTTATGTACCAACCTATCTAATAATATTAATTTCTTCGAGCCTTTGCTTCCAATTCATACATATTCACTAGTCTACCTAACTACTAATATCTTGATCGTTTCGTGTTTTTGTATGCACCTTCATTACATATACATATCTGCCTATTTACTTATATTTTCGTTACTTTATCGCCTACACCAAGACAAGTCGGACGAGTCCAAACTCGGTGAGTTTACTCTTTATCATTGAAGAGTTCCTCCACCATCTTCCAGCTCTATCTCCAGACTCTGATTTTGCTAAGGTATAGATTCATATCGGTCTCAGTTATGTTAAAATTTCGGACAGAATTATTATGTTCAATTCGGAGAAAAATAAATTATTTAATAGGCTACATGATGAAAGAGTACAGCCGGAAATGACAAGGCTGCGTAATCTATCTAACTATTGATCCTAGCCGGTCATTGGTATTGGCCGTGGAAAAAATTGTTCAATATTTTAATTTTAATATTAGATTCTTTATTTTTAAATATTGTTATTATATTATCATCACACATATATCATCCAAACTTGATCACGGCTCTTGTGCTGTTCATTGTTGAGTTCCATATTGTACCTTCAATTTCTATAGTCAAATTCAAACCGAATTTTAAATGGATTACGCTAGGGTAAAAATAATAATGCTAATAATAATAATCATAATAATAATAATAATAAAGCCTTTATTCTCTGACCATAATATACATTTTTAACTTATACTGTACACAGAATAAATAGTAATATTTCAGATCTTATAGTACAAAATGTTAGTCAGCAGTCAGTTTATTGGTCAGGATGTCCCTTGACGTAGGCCTCCACCATTGTCTTCCACTTATCTCTATTCCGAGCTAGTCTTCTTGATCCTTTTGGTAAATCATCCTCCCATCTTTTGATTTGACGTCCTTTTTGTATTTTTTTATTCCCAGGATACCATTCCATTCCATTTTTCTCTGTTCGTTCTCATGATATGAACATTCCATTTCCACTTGAGTTTTCTTATTTTTTCTTTTCGTTATTTTTGAAGTCATCCATCTATCCTGAAGCCTTTTATTTAACATACTTCGTTCCATATTACGTTGGCAAACTGTAAGTTTTTGCAGTTGCGAAACTAGGGATACGCCCTTCTAATTTGAATTATTATCACTTAATTATTATTATTTTGTATGATACGAAGAAGGAGTTAATTGAAAATTACAATTTTTTCGATAAATTAACATTTATTTACACTCGTTAATTCAAATATTTTTTTACTTAAATTATACAGATTAATTACAAGTAACAATGTGCTATTAACAATTTATTTACAACTTATATACATGTGTTATATTTAAGATCTTCCAATCTGCGTTATTCTGTTAAGGATAGGACGATGACAGGAAAGGTACGAAATTAAAGGGAGAGGAGTGTTTCAAGTGTAATGTGTCTTGAAAAAGTCAAATCGATGGTTGTTCCTCTCAGCGTTGTTGACTTATTAACATTTGATACGCATTCGAGATTGTACGTATCAGAAAATCAATTAAATCTTATTAAATTGTAGAAAACACTTGTTGCAAATAATGGCCTCCGTCGAGGTGGGCGGAGCTTATTGTAGAAGTTCTCGAAGAAGATCACGTGGCGGCGTTCCCGTAGCAGAACTATTCGAACTGCTAGCTCTAACGTTACGCGAGAAGCGAGATAAATTCCGACGCTTGGGCTGATCGTGCCTCTCAATCACTTATTCCACACTCTCGCTTGCACGCTCAGGCTCATGCGGAACGTGACACTTTTTCATGCGTGCAGCCGGTGTTAATCGATTTATAAGACGTTATCAGGTCAAAAAAATCATCTAAATTTTTTGATAAACGCTGCATATTTTGGTTTTCCTCTCCATTTTTTAAATAGATTAAAAAACCAAGTGTTAAACCATTTGTTGCATGCTGCACGTTCCCTATAAATCGTAATAGATATGGCAAATAGGTTTTCGGAAATTTACAACAACAAATCGTTTAGATTTGGAGTTAAGATAAACAGATACGAAATAATAATACGACACCCTTCTCAAATCTCGAAACCAAACCGCAATATTCGTTTCCGCAATATTACTTCGTTATCTGAAACGGAAGTGGGAGTAATAGAGGTCGGAGGTTGTAACAGATTTATAGAAGGTTGACTGAAGATGGAGTAGGAACCGAAAATGTCGTGAGCAAGTTGAGCAATTTCGATGATGCGACTGGCACTCGAGATGGGCGCGAAATATTGTTTGAGGTTAAATTGAATGCTCTGTAACTAGTTTGTTTAGGAACCCAGTTATCGAAAAACATATTCCTGGTTCGGAAACGTTCCTATATGGTTGGATAAATATTTTTTAGATTTATGCCTTAGCGAGCGAGTGAAAATATTTAGCTACAATATTGTTAATTTCTAGTTCAATATATAATGAGAATTCAAAGATAACATCAATTCTAATGGTGTCACATGGGTAAAAATTGATGGTGACCAGTTGAGACATACACGTTGACAAGTCTTGCGTTTAAAATGGAATCAACAATTATAAGATTTGCTAATAGGGAGGAAAGTAAAGATATTACGTGAATTACTAATAACTATTAGGTAAAGTTTAACAGCCTTTACTAAAATCTAATTAAAACTTAAAGCAATATCGATACCTTTAAAATTTACATACGAACATTTTCAATTGTTTGATATTACAATATATACATGTTAATATGCTTTACCACTCTACCTAATTATAAGTTTCATTGTCAAGCGGTTTCTGAGAAAAACGGCTCTGATTGACGCACACTGGAGTGATCTTGTAATGGTTTTATTTTACTTTTCAGGTACGGAACCCTAAAAAGATAAATTTAACTTAATCCAATATCATTTTTAAAAGCAGAATTAAATTAGAAATTTATCTGTATATAATTTACTTCATATTACTAATAACTCAGCGGTAATGTTTTTTAAACTATTAAACACCTTATTAAGACGAACGTTAACAAATAAACAATTCGAATGCATAAGAACTATTCTACTTAAGAGGAAAAAAATAATTTTTCACTTGAAATGAAATATCAATGAAAATTAGTTGCAAAATCATCTACTCGTTGAAAGAAAGCAATTTTTATTTATATGACTTATTTAAATTGCAAATAAATTAAATCCTTCTAACTTTCCGCTTGTTAAACGTTCGTATGTCCGTTTTTGCCGCTATCGGACGTAACTGGACTTTTTAACTTTGGCTCAACCACGGACATGGACTAATATCATCTACTTGTTCCATTGGCCTACTCGCTGCCGAATTACGATTTTGATACTTGAATGATTCACTTAATATACCCAAAAATTATGCTAGTCCATGTCTATGGTTGAGTCGTCCGACAGCGATAATAACGAGCGTGCGAACGTTTATCAAACAAAAAGTTCGAATGATGTAACTTATTTCCAAGTTAAATGAGTAATATATATAAAATTGCTTTCTTTTGACGAGTAGATGATTTTACAACGAGTTTTCATTGATATTTAATTTCAAGTAAAAAATTATTTTTTTTGTTTTAAGCAGAATGGTTCTGCATTCAGATTTTTTTTAACGTTCACCTTAATGAACTGATTAATCCTTTAAATAAACATTACTGCTAAATTGTTAAAATATAATGAAGCAATTAAATTTATAATTTAATTGTGGTTTTAAAAGTATATTGGAATAATTTAACGTCATCCTTTTAGGGTTCTGTACCTGAAAAAGAAAATAAAACCACTATAAAATCAGTTACGTGTGCGTCGGTCAGAGCCGTTTTTTTAGAAACCGCTTGACATAGAAACTTGAAATTTGGAACGGTGGTAAAATATATATATATGTATATGTATATATATATATATATATATATATATATATATATATATATATATATTTATATGTATATATATATCGTATTATCAAACAATTAAAAATATTTGTATGGAACTTTCAAAGGTACCTGTATTTTTTTATAAATTTAGATATTAGGTCTTTAGATGTACACACAAATATTTAAAAAAATATGTTCACGTCCCTTATTTTCAAATTTAGAAACTAATACGACTATTTATCTTATTTAATATGTTAATATAAGGGTACAGTAATTGCGCCCTGATATATATTTAAATTAACTTCAAAATTTAAAACTTGCATCCGGACAAAACTAAAGTGAGTAGATAAAATGTTATTACGATCATGAACTCCAGTCGAGCGTTGTAATTTGCGCTGCTTGCATTGACATCCATTCTTACCATCTGTACTCTCATACAGACTGCAAGTTTTGAAACTTTTATTTATGACAATTGTTATCGAATGGTAATGCAAAAAAAAAAAGTTTAATGTTATAAAACCTGCAGTACTTGATCGAAGTTAGGTGAAGAGAATAGTGCAGAGAGGTACTTCGATTCGCTTTGTGCGTACTTCAGACGTAATTCAAACTGCGATTAACCTCAACGAACACTTCGTCGAGGTAACTTCGTGAGTAGTGTAGAGGGCTTATTACAATTTAAGTCCTGCATGAAAGGTAAAAATAAAAATGTGTTTTATTCACTATTTTTTACTAAAACTATAAAGTAAAATTGTTATCCTTAATTACCATTTACATTTATTAAAATTAGAAGAACGACTTGTTCATGAACAAAAAACATTAATATTCTGCCTTGACTGTTACTTGTGTACGTTTGTGTACAATTTCGTGTGTTTGAAATAAATTATCCACATGGTTTATTCACATTTCGTTTAGTTTAGAGGAGTATCGAATTTTCTGGACAAAAACTATTCTATTTATATTTGTCTTGCTACTTGATGCTTCAAAGGTGAAAAATATTTTTTTAATTGCATGAACATTTATGAATATATAAGCTACCAAAATTGAATTGGGCACTACGATTAAGACACGTTTTTTGGGGATTTTATTTTATAATTCTACCCGAGGCTAAGTAGGAATTCTGAAATAAAATATGTAGAAGCGACGTTATTACATACTTATAATTAGGATACTGAAGTTAAACGTCATCTTCAGTAGCAAATTGGTTATGTTTAGTTCGAGCACGAGACTATATATGCTTTAAAAATGTATTAAAAACCTTGCCAAGCTAGCATCGGGACACGTACAAATAGAGTAACGTGGTTGCCCGTATCTTTCGAAATTGTTAACGCCAGTTAACGCCAGTATATAACATGATTACAGTTCTTCCATGAGAAACGGGACTCTTATACGGAACTTAATATGTCCATCCGCTCGCCTGTATGTCAAATGATTATAGTTCTTCTATGAGAAGTGAGTAGGACTCTTATACAAGATTTGATATATCCATTCACTCGGCCGTCTGTCACAGCATCATAGCTCTTCCAGTTTAAGAGCAAAGCGATATAGTAATACAGGAAGACGTAGCTGAATTATGTGAACAGACGAATAATATGAAAAATACTTTCAATCCTTTTTTAGGTATCTCCCCATATGTCAGTATTCTTAAGTATTATTTGAGGTGTCTTTCGACATGTCCATATTTTTATTATATTTTGTGGTAAGTCCCGTAAGTTAAATTTGGATACCGTAAAGAAGAAACATTTTAATAAATAGGCAGTTATACTCCATATAGTGTTGGGTTCATATGCTACGAGAGTAAAAATGGCATTATTAAATATAGAAAATGAAAAAATAGGCTTCTTAAAAGTTTAATTTAAATTGTCAATTAGATATGAGAGAAATCATGTATTTTTCACAAAGGGTCAGGTTATATTTCATAATAACTTGTAAATACTAATGCAAGATAAAACAAAGAGCAGATAGTGTCTCGTTGTATCCTCCCTACACAAATTCTAGTCACTTAAAACCCGAAAAGAACGAGAAAAGTCACTTAAAATTGAAAAAGAGTGAGAAGACATCCATTTGACCACGACAGAATGAATGTCAATGTCAGGTGACAGTTCATTTTTAATTAATTTAGGCAATGGCTACAAATGAAAACAAAAAATCCGTATTCATTATTTTTGAAAAACTTTTATAAAAGTTTATTATGTCCTTAGCGAGATATTCATTTTAATTTCTATTTATTATTAACACTTCTCGATTTATTAAAGAAATAATGTATGCATCTTTACGGAGATATCCCTTTTTTGTATCGTATTATGGTTACAAATTATATTTTATTTTATGCTTTTTCTTGATTTGAATCGCTGAATCTATAGTAAAAAACAACCAATTTTACTATTCAAATAAATAAACAGCATATAGTAAAAGACGGTTTTTTTTCTAAAATACATGTTCTATTTCTGTAACACTAGACTCATTGTTGTCGAACTTCTTTTTTACAAATGATCTCGCTCAGTAGAGACATCTTTCTAATTTAAGATACTTTTTAGAATGTAATTAAAATAGATGTGACGTACTAATCCATGAAAATAACAGGCTACAAATACAAATGCTGCTACTGTCAGATTTGCATTCTGAAATTTTATTTCTTTGTTTATTATTTTAGAGATGGGCCCAAAAACTATTAATCCTATTGATATACAACTTTTGTAATATCTTACCCTACAGTTTCCAGCTTGCAATAAGCTATGAAGTACGTGCATACTTTCTTAATTTTTTTGGGATATAGTTAACGATATAAAATTATTTGGAGAAAACGTCGCTGGTCGAGGCACTTTCGTGACAAGTACTGAAGAAATTGTTACAGCCATACTAATAATATATTATATATATTAATAAATTTGGAAGAGTTTTCCAAAAATAAAAGCAGGAACCGTCATGCGATTACATTATTGTCAGTCTGTTTATCTATCTAACAAAACTTTTTTTTTTCAACAATGCATGGAGGTATCCATTTGAAATTAATATTAAGTATTTAGGTCTACGGTGGAGCCGTGAAAAATCAAGCTTTTAAGCCAGCCAACGCAATAAAAAAATACGGCCATTGTTTGGCACTCACAAATATGCTATATATTTTGGCACTCACAAATAAATCAAAACTTATATGGTAATACCCGTTGATCTAGAATTATGAAATTTGGCAAGAAGGAAAAAATAAAAGGAAAAAATTCTAAAAAAAAAAGTAAAGGAAAAAATTCTAAAAATTTCTCTTTTCTTTCTAAAAATTTAAAACTGTATATATAGTTTAATGGGAATACTATGCAAAATCAAACGTATTTAAATATGTAAATGTGTGATCCACTCCTGCTTGACAGAATTTTTATTCTTAAGACAATCGTAAAGAAATCGACTGATATTTTCTCGGAATGCGCTGCGTAAACCATTAAAGTGGAAAAAGAGTATATGTCTTTCTTTTATGTGTAGACCACAATAAAGAAAGCTACGATTTACCAAAACATAAAAAATCTTATAATTTTTGAGCAATTCTATGTGATAATTTTTAGTATCTAAAGAGATAAACATTGTCCTTATACCGTTTAGCTTGAATCATTAACTGAGAAATTATGAGAACGTCTTTGATTACGAGTAGAAGTACCATTTCATCTGTCTGTCTATACAAGATAATTTAAGTAATTAATGGAAAATGTTTTCTCTAGTTTCCCATAATGGATAGATTTAGTCCCAAGGAAGGTTTAGACTTATACTTCATGAATTTTTTGTAAAAATTAGTCGAGCTCTGTTGATGAAACCGAACCATTTTGGGAATTTCTAGGCGTGCACTACGTAAACCGTTAAAGACATTTGAAAAGAATGTATGGCAAGATTAGTTACCTCAAAGGATCGTGACAGTTTATGTCAAGCTACGAAAATTATTTATACTATCGAAAAACACTTTGTGACGAAATTGTGAAAAAAATTAAGCCTCAATTAATCACAGTTGTTCTGTAGATAGGAAAAGTGAAACCCTTTTCTAATTCAATTCGTTCTCTGTTTCTTACGTTTAATTCAATTGGAAATTAGAATGTGTATCGAACGATTTGGATGAAAATTTTCAATTTTACAAAAGTATTTTTGATTAAGACTAATGAATTCACAACGCTGCTTTATGTGTTTATAAGGACGATTTCTTTTTGTGTATAGACGCGAGATGGTTGACCGCGCTCCTTGTGTAGTATTCTTTGATGAAGTAGACCAATGCGTGTAGTCAGAATCTTCTCTTTTAAGATAGCAATAAATTGTTATTCAAATAAAAGAGTGTTTTCAGCGTGATAACTCAAATTCACGTAGGTACAATATAATTAAACAATAATAAATTGACGATTAAACTACCTAATGCAGTATTATTTCTACTTTAATTAAATCATTTACCACGATCTATATTTTTGTTGTAAAACAACATCTTCAGGTGGGCTATTAGCAAAGATTCTTGCTAATCGCCCACCTGAAGATTTTGTCATACAACAAAACCTAGGTCGTGGTAAATGATTTAAATAGTGTAGAAATAATACTATATCACGTATATCACATAATAATACTACAACACTTAGTACTACATTTGATGGTGAATAATAAATTTCTAGAAATTAATGTCAAATATTTTCATTAATAAAATGATTATTTTGTACGCAATAATTGATCACATTAAAATTTTTATTTTGAAGAAATCCTCAAATGTAACCCGTTGTACGTATCAAGTGTAACATCTAAATATAACCTTTTCGTTCTGATACGTAGGTGAGAAACACTTAATACATGGCGTGTGAAGAAACATTTTAATCACTGTTTATGTGTACAATAATACATACTCGTGTGAAACCACGCAGGGTCGTAATGCTTTCTTTTACCTACATCTGTATATATGCCTTATGTCTCAAAACCCTCTTTATAGCTTCCTTATAAAAAATAAAACGGGTTTTGAGACACAAATCATGTATATACATACATAATGCAATCCTTTACTGGGCAGACGGATATGAACATTACAAAACATAAAGAGACCGTAAAATCCCGCAAGCACAGTATAATTATGTTTTCGGAAAATCATTTGGAGCATTCCTCATATTAAATTTAGCGAAGCTTACGAATGCTGTGAATTTCATATTTGCATACATTTATCTACATGTATATACTATGTGCACATATGTCTACAATATAATCTGCCTTACGCCCGCATATACACGTCCATTAGGATATTTGGCTTATTTCTTTACATACATATATCCACCTAGCCCGAAGTATCGTACTAAGTGAGTATATTAGTTTATGAGTGGTACCCATACAATAGCTGTAAACGTAATTCAATACGTTGGCAGTAGCACTCTAAGGCTCAAATATATTTACGGGCTGCGATCGCACTGCGCTCTTTGGCACATACTACGAAGGGTTAACAAATTTGGAAAAATAATTGTTTTTATGAATATCGCATAAGCTTTTGGATGCACAATAGTTTTGCCAGAGCGTTTTTTAAGCTATAAAACTAAATTAGATTATTAAACCTCCCGTCAATTTAGGTTGGCAATTAAATAACGAACCATATCAATTCGCAAAGTTATTTTTTTAAAGTTTCCGTATCTGGAAAAGCAAAAAAAGGAATTTTGATAAAATTACTTAATATCTGTCCGTCGTCATGTCAACAAATTTGTCATAGCATTTTTTCCCAAAAAAATTTTTGACGAATACACTTCAAATCCAGTATAGTGACAAAAACAAACGTTTGGTTTACAGCAAACGATCAAAAATATTTTTATAAAAACTGATAGGGAGTAATTAAAAAAAATCGTTTTTTTTTTATTTACATACAATTTTACGCATACGTATATATATATATATATATATATATATGTGTGTGTGTGTGTGTGCATATATATATATATATATATATTTATATACATGTATATATTTATATATATATATATATATTTTTTTTTTTTTTTTTGGAAGATAAAACTATAAGAATTTCAATACTATATATTATAGAATTTTAGGTAAATTGTCTAAAGAAATTTCTGAACATATCCACGAATATTTCTTACGTAGATACCTAACAGATAATACTTTGGACGTAGAACTTTGAAATTTGGGACAATAATGAAAGATGTAGGACTTCAAAATTTGGCACATGTCTCAGTAGAAATCACCCAAAAAAATTAACACAAAATTTCAGTTATATGAGTTATCACATTAGTTATACGAGCAAGTCCTAAAGATTCCCATACTATGAAATATATTTTTTCGGAATTTTTTATAAGATAATTCTTGAGATGTTGTGAAAAATATTTGCAAAAATTAGGTTCCTCTCCCCAGTTTCCAAAACTGCGAAAGTAAAAATTTATAAAAAAGGAAGTTACTAGAAGTGTATCTAAACTTTATCGAAAAAAATATAGCCATGACTCTAAATTTCACAGTGTTTTAACAAAAGATGTGATAAGTCCATATAGTTAGCCTGTGCGAAATTGTGTTATGCATGTTTAAAGCCATTAAATGACATCAAACTGCAGTTAATAACGTTGCAACTGTGTTTTATTTAACATTATGAAATGTTACTCCCGTAAGAACTATTAAAAGCTTATCAACTTCAATTATGAAAAAATCGTTTGTTTGTACATGTACATGTGTATCATATGTCGTGCGTCGCATTTGTGTTCTGCATACTTTTGATAAAAAAATTCTTATCGTCAAATATATCATTCTTATGTCTTATAGTATGCTTTTGTACGTAGTTTCGATCGCGTGGATTTGGTAGTTCCTTAAATTAAAGGTATTTTAAATGTCTTTCTATAAAATAAGTACCTTCTGAGCCAAATTTCATAAAGATCGGTTAAATATTTATGAAAGTAGAACAAGCGAACAAATTTACTTTCGCCTTTATTATATTAGACAGGATAAGTTAGAATTGATGGATGTATAAAAATATTTACACATACATTTTAACCAAACAAATTACTTATATAGAAATCCTAGAAAATAAACATAGCCTGCTCTACTTGTATTATGAAATATTAGTCTGACCTGAATTATACTACCACTACATACTTATCCATTTAATAATTAAAATATATATGCTTAAGTCACCCTTACATCACTAACATTTCCTAGGGGTTAATCTCCAAAACAGTTTGGAGATTGGAGTGCTCCGTATAAGATTGTAAAAACGAAGAAACTCTAAAATATATAGTTAATTATTTAGCTTTAAAGAGCTTCAGGTTTTGAATAAATAGACTTTGAACCCTTTAAAGAAAAATTTATAGAGAAATATTAAATAAGGCAAGTCTGTGCAAAATTTGAAGTTTCTAAAGCCCGGGGTTTGGGTTGTACGTTGATGTTAGTCACGTCAGTTTCTTCTTTATTTGTAGCTGTAGCTTAGCTTGAATATAAGCTTTAAGTCTTTTACATTAGATTAGCTTCTCTAAAATACGTATTAGATACCTAAGTATACGTATTAGATCTAAGCCCAGTTTTAAAGTATTTATAATAGTCACGTCGTTAAGTATTCTAAATAATGTCTTTATTTTTAAAATAAACAAGTTCATATTTCAAAAGCTTAGCCGATGAAAGCCTCTCAACTTAGCGTAAATAAGCTCCACGGTAGCGAGGTTTTAACAAACAGATTACAGATTATATAAGGTCTATGTCAGTATATGAGCTCGTTAGCACGTGCTGTGTACAGCTAGGCTTATATTATTAATTCCGTGTATCGAAGTACTTGTCCATGTGTTATATCAGAGCCACTAGCTTCGTATCAGTTTAAATTGTTTTGTTTGATCGCCTTTCATACTGGGCGATTTTCACCAACACAAATCTTTATGGAGATGCAAGATGGCATTACGAAGCAAGTTTTTTGAGAAATTGGCTTTCAGTTATTTCTTTATTCTTTTAGGCTTTGAGGAGGAACTTTATCAGAAAACGGGAACATCGCTCGAAAGCTTGCTTTGAGCTATTGAGATTGTTTTTCCAATTAGAAACATTAATTTAGATTGCATTGAAGTTTTAACTTTTTTGTAGGTTTTGTAGAATTATAAGATATAAAGAGGGAATTTAAGATAATTTTAAACTTACTGAATAACTATCGTTTTAGTCACGATTTCTTATTTGATACCTTGATTTTTAGATCAGCTTTCTACATTGAAATATACTCAACATTTATGTTTAAATATTGTACACTCGTTATTGACTTGCACAATAGCTTAGAGTTTTAAGGCTAAAAATTATTATGGCCCAAGTTAAAATCACTATTCTTGTTCGATTTTTGTTACTTTTTATGTTTTGGAATAATCAACGATAACAATAAAATGCTGATAATTTTCAAAATTATTTTTCATTAAAGTACTTACTAAATTACCTTATCCTGCTTTATTTTAATATTTTGACAAGCGGGTTCAGGAGGTTAGAGTGAAGGAAGATAAATTGCAAAACGCTTTCCCGTATCATGTCTGCTTTTTTGCAAATTTAGCTAATAGATGGCGTTGGCAGTACGTTATCATAATGCATGTATGAAGGTAAAATTTACTAAAAAAGCTAAGAATTGGCATTTGCAGTACCATTATCGTAACATTTACAAAGTTTGGGTGTTTTTTTGTACATTTGTAATTTGTGTTTGTCGATTGGATTAACTATTACGGTACCGAATTTCGTTGAAATACGTGCACTAAATTTCGGTTAATTGAAGAACAAATTAACATGCAGACAAACAGACAGACAAAATGCTAAAAACAGGTTTTCTAGTTTCTACTATCATACGTTAAATTAAGCACATTTTGCACGTAGAGAATTTCCTCTCCTACCCTATATATATATATATATATATATATATATATATATATATATATATATATATATATATATATGTATGTATGTATGTATATATATATGTATGTATATATATATATATATATGAAACATGCACTTATAAAATTTTACGTATATAGTTTTAAAACTATGTAACCGATGGACACAGACACGGGTATGACGCCAATTATATAGCTATATGTTTGATTACGAAAACCCAAAGAAGGGAAAAGTAGAAAGAAGTAAATTGCATTTAATTTCGTTTTACAAAAAATATGCAAATTTTTTGTCTTGTCATTTGACTCGGTGACGATTGGATACTTTGATTGTATTTTTCAAAGTATATAAATTTAAACATACAATATAAACCGTTGTTAGACCACACAATATCTTATCGATAACGTAATGTACTACTTCCTTTCGATAAATTTACTCATTTATTTAAATGTTTTTTACTACACATTTTTAATTTATGAATTAGTAATATAATGGAGAATACTTGCGGCTATCGCCAAGACCACAGTACATTGTTGTGGAAATAAACCAATTAGACCTTTTCATTTGTTACCATTTTGAATGCGTCAACAATTTTATCCAAGCCCTTGCACTCCTCGACTAACGTTCCCCAAACTTTAGCCATGAAGTTAGTTCACTTTAGCTAGATTAATGAGTGTCACAAGTTGCTGACCAAGGTGTCTTTAATTAAAATCTATCTTCCAAAAACCCTCGTCAAAACTGAGGACTCCGGGAAATTAAACAAACACTCACATGATGGAATTCGATGCGTCAGAGGTCATGATATGTGTGAGATTGGGGGGGTTCTCTTGAGTTGAGTTTTTCTTATTGAAAGGTGGTCTGAATAGAGGATGGTGTACATTTCACGTAGGTGCACTTACGATGGAAAGTAGGTCAATCTACTGGACATATGTAAGTGGGATTGTCAGGGGAATAATTTATTAATCTAAAAATGTTTTCAACAAGGGTAATCTATAGATATTTGCTGAAAGAATAATTTCTTACTAAGTAATAAGTTATTTTTCAATGAAATTTTAGAAAAGTCGATTTTTCCTATGTAACTTCGTTTTTCTTATGCGGATTGCAGTCCAAATTTAACATAAATCTTAATTTTTTTCTTTAAAATACGTTTTAATATTATTTTATAATTTAAATTTAGCTGTGTATATATAATTAAATTAATTTGATTTTTTGCATCAGTTGGTATTTAGTGAGTTATTTTGAATATTTACAATTAATTTGATCTCAGTACTGTTTAAGTTATGTTGTGAGCACTATTGATTTAATTAGAAATACTTGTTTAAACATACCTTTTCTAAACTTTTTTGAGCAAAGTAAAATATAGAATCATGATAAAGTTTAAATAAGACAAATTCAATAAAAATGAAAGAAATATTTGTCCATGTAATTTTTTTTTAATTTAGCTCGTTTTCAAAATTAACTAAAGGATTTAAAATCATTTCTCCTTGCCCCATAAAGTTTTATAGCTCTATACATATTTATATACTCATTACGAATATTAAATAGCTTTGAAATTATTTGTCAGATCTAAGACAAGATCCGGAGCAAGTTCACCTAAATCTTTTCCATTTTTATTGCATCAGAGATGATATGAAGTTTGTGTGAGTTTTCTCAACAACAACTATTCGCTACATACCTTAATATTATCTATTGCCTGCACCCACGGTTTTAATTTTAAATCTTCCAAATATTCTCATATTTATTTATAATTCACAAGCACAAATTTCCAAGAAAATATTTATGAGGATATAAATCTTTACAGGTGATAAATCTTTATGGGCGAATCTTTAAGGAGAATATTTTAAATTTTTAAGTCCGTTTTGAAAACGTTGTAAATTAAACATTTTTTATGTAAATAATTATTATTTGCTTTTGATTATTATTTGTGTATAATTTAGCAATCTATTTTAAAGATCTCGATAATCACGATAATAATAATTTCTTTATTTCAAACATATTATGTTATATTCATTAACAGTCCGTATGTTGCTAGTAAATGAAGTATTGAATATATTTGGCGTTAATTTTGTAGAAATTCATTATTCACAATTAAATGAAATTACGTGATGTAGTATTATTTCTACTTTCTTTAAGTTCTTTGCCACGACCTAAGTTTCGTTGTATTAGAACACTTTTAGGTGGGCTATTAGCAAAGATCTTTGTTGTAATACAACGAAACCTATGTCGCGGTAAAGAACTTAAAGAAAGTAGAAGTAACACTACATCACGTAGTTTCATTTGTGAGTAAATGAAGTATTTATTTTAATTCCGTTGTCCGTGTGCTATGTGGTGGAGAGATTAGAAGCAGGTGATTATTGTTAAATTTCGGTATAGAGGAGATGAGTGAAGAAAGAAGAGATGTTTTCGGGAAAGGGGAGGGGGTATTGCTTTTGTTCTGACCCGTCGGCCGGAAAAGTCCTTTTAGTGATGCTTATAGCACATGGTAGAGTTGCTATTTATATTTAATATATTTATGTTGATTGCTCTTTTATAGCCAGAAGTAACATCATAGCCTTTTAATTTTTTGTATACGTATAAATAAAAGAAAAATTTGGAATCCATTGCTTTTAAATTTTGTTTATTTCATGTAAACTATTTACATATAAAATTGAAAGGTTTATTATCATGTTTGGTTGACGGATTTACTGTAACATAATAAAAATAAATTATAGTTGACAATTTAATTTACGGGTCTTTCGGGAACACGTACGGGGATATTTTGCGCAATTATATAGTCACTTATTTGCGATATTATTTTTGATATGAAAAAATGTTAACTTGACATATAATAAAACTTAGCGTATTATATACAATTTAGCATACTATGTAAACTAATTACCAAAAGAATTACAAAAAAAAGTACGCAGTAATCACATTTTTATTTCGTTACTTTTCTGAACAACTCAATAACTATTCTAATTTTTTAGCCATATTATTTGAGAATGAACTCGGTAATATTGAGTTCAAATCACCAAGTGTTTTGAAACTTTTTTTTTTCTTTTTTCACTGTAAACTAAAACAAATAAAATCAATAATGTATTATGTCAATATCTAAACTAAGTATAATCATTTAAGACTGGAAACCTAAAAAATTACCTTAAATTCACATTTAAAGAAAACTAACTGTAAACAACTAGGCTTTGGCTATAAATTATTTATTCTTGCTAACAACTCACGTAAACGCGTAGGTAAGTATTAAACGTTGTTCTATTTGACAAATTTGTATATTATTAAAAAATCCATTTATTTCTTAACAATATAGAGCATTATATAATATGGTCATTAACAGAAGCTCACATATTTTCTCTGGTTGAACAGCGCATAAGTCTAATCAATGAAAATTATGTCGAGCCTTCTAAATCAATGAAAATTATCTTCATCCTTTTTCAAGTATTATTTTAAAAATTACTACTATTACATTTATTAATAATTAAAAATTATCCTGGCTGTAATCTCTAATGAATATTGTAAAATGAAATTAAAATTTTTAATGTATGAACAAAGATGTAAATAAACGTCATGTTTGAATTTTGTATTTTGCAGTAAATACAAAACCTTTGATGTACACTGTCATTAAACTCGATATTAATCCGATTTGTTGAAGATTTCTCATTTGATTCTTCTGATTTTTAAAGTAATTTTAATTAAAATAAAAACACAATGTTATTGACTTCCGCTGAAAAAATGTGATTTAAATTATTTATTAATTGCCTTCCTAGTATCTATTACTGAATACATTGAGAACCGTCTTGTTTCCGATAAGACAATTTTGTCCATTGCATCCTACGACTAGCGATCAGAAAACTATAACCCCGAAGTTGCGTGTCACAACTTGTTGGCGAAGGTGTCTTTAATTAAGGACCGCCTTCCGTGGCACCCTTATCAAATCGAAGGGGCTCTGGAACCCTAAATAAACACCCTTCTACGCTACTGCGTACATAAAATATGGCATGTATAAGAATGGATACTTTATTAACGTAATTTTGCTTACTGCAAGGTGGACGTTTGAGCGGTTGTAGTGAATTTAAAGTGTGTTTGCGTAGGAGTGAAAATTGTTAGAAAGGTATAATTTTGAAAATTATAAGAAAATTGTTAAAAAAGTTATTATTCAATTCGTGACAATTTAAAAGGACATAACAAACTTAGTGAAAAATATGGTGAGATAAGTTTAACCCTAGCGTAATATTGAATATATTTGGCGTTAAATTTGTAGAAATTCATTATTCACAATTAAATGAAACTACGTAGTGTAGCGTCTTTGCTAATAGCCCACCTGAAGATGTTGTAATACAACGAAACCTAGTTCGTGGTAAAGAACTTAAAGAAAGTAGACATAATACTACATCACGTAGTTTCATTTAATTGTGCCTAGGATAATAATCAAACTTTCGTGGTTTTAACATTAAAGCTCGAAAAATAAAGCTATAATTTAAAATAGAAATTTGTTTGACAATTTTTCATAAACTTAAAATATAATTTATGTTTTGGTATCAATTAAGTATTGTGTAATTTAATATTTCTTATCTTTATTCGTTTCCTTGTGACTTTTCTTTCTTTGGTAAAATTAAAACCGCATTATTCCAAACACACAGTCAATCTCAGTTCTAAACATATGTTAATCAAGTTTAATGGCACATTTATGTCGATATTATAAAATAAATAAATAAAATAATATTCATTTGAATATATCATACAGATAAGCACTTACAAGCTGAAATATTTGAAAAAAATGTAACAGCAAACGGGAAGAACGTCGTGTTGGGTGATGGCTTCACCGGTAGACATTGTTTATCAAGTGCTGGTTTGGTTCTTGATTTCTTTCATTTGGAATTGGTCTTATGTTTTGTTATTTGAAATTGTCTTCTGTGCTTTACAACATGTGGACATCGTCTTTTGCTAGGTCAGGCAAGTGCAGTTGTAAAGCTTACAGCATGAATAAATTTAATTTTTATTTTTAGGATGAATCTATTGTATCTGTAAAGATGATAAATACGCCAATAGGGTCCATGGAAGTTGCTATCAGCACCATTTGATGATAAGTTAATAAACTTTTGGTTACGCTATTGTAATTTGTAACTATGCAAAAAAACAAAGTGTGAGTATAAGATTTCTTTTATTTATATAAGGAAACACAGCGAAACCTTTATTTCGATAATTTGTCGGTTTGCTTATAGCTCTTATTTAATAGGTAATCTCGTCATAATTATAGTTGAGCATTACTTAACAGCAAATTTTCATAGTACTTTATGGCAATTCTTGTTTGTGTAGTTATTTGACCGATAATTTAAATTTTTTTTTAAATTTTTGAAATAAATATATTTTTGTGATTACGTTTTAAGTTTTTCAGTTCATTTATTATTCCGATACACACTGAATTACTTATAACCCAAATTACAATACTTAACAATACATATTTATGGACCAATTTGTATATCAATCGACAATATAATTGTCGGATGAAAAGATAAATAAATTTAAAGTGAAACGCAATATCTTCGTTACGCATTCTGCACCAGTATAAATATTCCACGTTGTTCGACTTGTTATTTCCTCTGTTTCCATTCCATTCGTGTGCACATAGCGGATGGATTCAACAAAAGAGAGGAGAATTCGAGATGAAGTATCTAAAGCAAAGCTTTGCTGCATTCAGGCCAATTACTTACAGATATAAGATGTACTCTTATCAGCTGAAGCGGTACGAGAATACGATTGTCTGTATACAAAAGAATTTATCTTCGAACAGGGTCTTTGTAAATGAATTTGAGACCTTAACATTTGTAAATTAATATACATTGCATATATTTAGTGCTGATTATAGGTACATGTTACTTGAATAAAATTACTATACAACATAATAAAAAAAAACCACGTTATTTATTAGAATATTAAAAGTAAGTAATTTTGCGTTTGACAGTTAAGTAAGAGCAAAAAAATTAAATAAAATGTATAACAATAACAAATGTTTTCATAAACGCGCATATATTATACTTCTAATAAGTGAGGGGTTGTTACTGACAAATAAAGGTAACAATGAAAATGTAATAAAGTAGGCAGTAAGTTTATAAAAATTATTGGCCGAAAAATTTGTAATCGTTGCACAATATTAATCAAAAATAAAATGTTAGCTGGCAGAAGTAATGTCATTAGATTTGTTTTGAGTTGTTAAAATTAATGTATTTTTCGCTTTAATCTATCAATATTACCTTTGCACATGGAGGGTACAACATGACATAATCTGGACTTTGTTTATCTTGCTAGTTTAAAAAATTCCGTTGAAATAACGTTAAAAACAATTATGAAAAATAACCTGATTTTCATGAAAAAATATGAAATTTATTAATTTTACTACTGACGTTTTAAATATAATTTTAAGGTAATTTTTTTCATCCACGTGTAATTCTCGTATAAATTTCAGTTTTCAAACTTATGTAATTCTTATGACATTGCAATAATATGGTACCATCGAGTTGATACGATGCTGGACGAGGGACGTGGATTTCTCAATTACAAACAGTATACAACTATCGAATTTAAACTTGTTCGGTTACTCTCATTGAATCTTTGGGTTAAAAAAGCATGTTTTTTATATTTATTTGTTCAAATTACCACTTTTATTTATTCAACTCCTCTTAAATAAATAGATTAAAAAAATAAATGCTCCTTAGAAATAAAATATTGTCATAAATACATAGAAATTAATTTAAACTGGATGCGGGAAATTTATATGCAAAAATGTACTAAAGGCCTATATTTCTTGAATGAAACAGAGCGAAACCAAAATTCTATTGGTTCTTTCTAGTTATCTCTCGTTATTTTCAATCTGATGTTGGAATGTGCTGTCGTTAAATACCAAGCAGTCTCTTCATCTTACAGAAGTAACAGATTTGGAATTGTTCATCCACCAAGACCGCTTTCAATCAGTGTTTGAATATGCCTATTTTTTAAGATTCCATGGAATAATGAAACGGAACTTTTGTAGGATCGCTTTCTTTTTATCTATTTATTTTTCTGTTAAGATTTTTTTGCCAGGAATGGTTAAAGGTATCAAGTTGAAATGAATATCCAATTGCAAGTTCTATGGCCTCATAATCTTGTAAAAATTCAAGTTTTAAACTATGTGAAATAAAAATATACGGTCTTTTAAATACCACCGACTTTGATTCGAAATCACTGGTAAAAACTACTGCGGGTACATTCAGTCAACCTACAACCTGAAAATTTACAGTCAACCTACAATTGATACGAAAGAACTACTCTATATGGAATCATCATATGTCAAACTAAAGTTTTTGGTTCTTTTAATTCGATACCAAACGTTCGTTTTTCGAACTCATTAACCTTTACGATATTATAATAAAACGACGCGGAACCGTCACAAAGCGAAGTATACTCGCACTCGATAGTAAACTTTTTTTAAAGTACCATATCGCCTAATATAATTATGCCCGTTTCATGATTGTTACATGTTATATTTCCAAAGACGCCGAGAGTCTTTTTTTTGCATTTTTGCTTCATATTGCTGGTCATTAAGAAAAATAAATCGATCTGCATGAATTTCCATAAACTCAGTCAAATGGACATAAAATGTTGTCTTTTTAGTGGTCACCAATTCAAACGCTTCTTCCACGAACATCTTTTATTGCCTCATTCATTTAACACAAATATATTAATAAATGAGGCTAGTAAATAAACATGGCTTATGCCTGAAAAATTAGTTCATGGTCATCGTGTCGTCATTATATTGAGAAACATCAAGGATGTGTACGGAACCCGTCAACAAAACCAACTTACTTTTGTATACACAATAACTCTTTAAATCTTTGGATCGATTTCATTTATAAAGGTTTTAAAAATCTTTGCCGAAGCTGATCATCTTACCTTGCTGAAAAAAATTCTCCATAAAATGATAACTTTCTTCGTTACTTTCTCTTCTGTCTTATCAGTAGACAACATGGAGATTAAATTAATACTTTTAAATAACAATAGGTTCTCGTGGCTGTGAGGATACGTTGATATTTTTATTGGGTTTCTTTTTGTTTATAATGTTTGTAAATATTATCAAAAAGTTCCTTAATAAAAGTTTCTACTGATATTGGAAGTCTACAAGAAGATTTTAATAGACTGACTACATATTTTAGAACAAAACATGCTGTAACTAAGTCCCCCAAAACGTAAATTGATCATATTTTTCAAAAATATCTGCGACACTGGTGTCCATTCCTCGGAGGGCATCGAGTATGTTCATTGGCCTGATGTTTGAGGATAAATTCTACTTAAAGCCTTACAACAAGTAGATTTTCGCCAATTTATATTAAACTGGGTACTCTTATTGTAACTATTATGCAAAGGTTTAATATCTTACATATGATATCAACTTGCATATACCATTACAGTCTGGAATACATATTGGGGTATATATTCTGGCAGAATTGAATGGCTGCAAAAGTAATTCATACTTTCATTTTGATATGGCTTCAGGCCACTCAAGAAAGCTTATTCAAATGCAATCTCTTCGTTTACATACCGCATTCTATATGATAGGTTCATAATATGTGCCATTTTCATTACGATTGCGCCGATATAATGAGCGAGATGTGCAGTTTTGTGTGTCAGAGAGAGTCAAATCTTCGTGATCTTCAATTACGTATCGCTCGTAATAATTCTCACGTGCCACTGCCATTGACTTAAATTACTTCGTAAAGACAGGCCCATAGCAACCGAAAAATCTTCCACTAGAAACCGTGCTAAAAGGTGAAATTAGCAGCGGTTTGTTTTATTTGACATTTTGATTCTCGTGAGTATGTTTATCCCGAAAACAGTTACAAGTTGCCGGATTGTGTAGTAAAAATAGGTTTAAATTACAATTCGAGAATTTTAAAAAGATTGATGTATGTTACCTTCGGTTAATAATCGTTTCTGATGCATATTTTTTGTTATTTATTGAAAAAAATAGTTATATTTTCAGTAACTATATGAATTCCACGGTTATAACTTTGTAGGGATGCGTTTTAAATTATACACATTATCTTTTTTAAATACTTATTTTTTGCTTTAGTTTTGAAAATCTAGTGATGAGTATGGTTCCTGAAAAACAGGAAACCTTAGAAGCAAAATGAATTAGTATTTGTCCATCTACCTATTACTTTAATAACTCAAAAACTTCTAAACCGATGAACTTAAAACTGGAAATGTAAGTATAAAATGTTTCTAAGTTTGAGTCACTTATTGATAGTATTTAGCAAATGCAAGGATAAGTAATGCAAAAATGATTTCGCAGACCAAAAAAATTTTAGCATGCTGTTGTATGTATGCACGTGAGATATACATATATATATATATATATATATATATATATATATATATATATATGTATATGTGTGTGTGTGTGTGTGAGTTTTTGTATGCTCTCACGCTCGAAGAGTGTTAATATAACTAATTTTTGAAACCGCAACTTCCCGTTAGAAAACAGAGTCGACAAATCAACTAGATAGTAAACCTTCCAAATAATAATTATCTATGCATATAATAAAACTGTAACAGAATAAGTTCTGCACATTAAAAACATTTTAAAAAGAGTGATTGATTTAGATATCAATAGAAGCCAAAAATCTTTTTTTACAATTTCTGTCTGCCTGTCTGTTACTTTGTGCGTCAATAATTACAAAATCTACTAGGTGGATTTTAATAATTTGGTATGGTGATAATTTACACCCAAGAATAAGATATGAGAGAAAACAATTCTTATAGCTTTTCTTATTCGAAATGTCACAGCTATTTTACAATTGTTGCAAACAAATCCACATTGTCTTATCGCTCTCTAAAACCAATTTAAATTAATTGTGTTAAAGGTTTGATTAATTTTCAAAGCAAGCAAGGCCAATTAGAAAAGGCATTTTTTGTAAAGGTTAATAAAATCGGTAAGCGTAACGTAATTGAAGGTGTTTTAATAATATTCGGTATATAACCTTTGAATTGTATTGCAACATAGTTTTCGTATGTAGTCAGATGGAATATAAATATGATCTTGAATGAGTTAGTATTTTTATATATATATCGGTATCTTCCTATACATGAACAGTACCAATTTTGCACTAAAGTAATGAACAAATATTTTAAACTAAATTTCTTTAGGAAAATTTTTTTTTTTTTAAATCTTTACCTTTTTATCACTGATGAAGTTTATATCGGATCTTGCATAATCGTCTTACCAACGCCGATAACCATAAGTACGCGACTTCTCGATACGCTGATTAAATTAAAACTGATTGGCATAGAATGAAGTTGAGATAAAAAGACCACCGTAATTTTGAATCATTCCTGAAATATTTACGGAGTATAGTGCCATTGAATCTATCTATTATAATTGCCTTTTTTTATGTAAGAATTACTTTTTTCATTACTTTACATAAATTACAAGCTATTTATGTTTTGTCTTATCAATATACATGATGTAAATTGGGAACCTGCTTTTTAATTTGGTTGGAAAATAATGAAATAAGATAACGAAACGACAAGATTACATCTACGGTCGCATACAGTCGTCCATGTGACTGACTACGTAGTTTCGCTTAGTTGCAATATATGGCCTACATGAATTGATGTTGTCATTTTCCATTTGGTCAATTTTCGTTTGACCGTATCTTGATATTTAGGTCAGTAGCCACTGCACAGACAGGAATGATTGCAACAAAATATTTCAATCGCTTATCATATTCGTTACCACGTAATTTTGACATACGCAATAGATTATACGAATATTGTAACACTGGAATCTTGTTAAAATTTAATATTACATTTCCAATTTTTTTTCTGCTTTCTAAAATTTTGTAATTTTATTTAATTTTTGATAGCGTTTCTTTGTAATTAATATTATTTGTTTTTGTTTACTAGTGATTATTATCACAAATTGTTATATTATTAACATTAAAAATGTTTCCACCTGTTAATTACATTAATGTTTTTTCGAACATTATATATTCTGCAATTCAATTGAATGCATTGCGATTTATTATTGATATTATTATAATGATAAACAATATGATCATATTGTTGGTAAAGTCTAGATAAAATAAAATATTTATGTAAGTAATACTTTGATGTAGGAGAGTTAACTTAAGAAAACAATTTTAATACATTGTGATTTGTATTCGTTTACCCCATTAACGTTAAATAACTAACTAATATTCCACTTAAATAATGAAACGGTTCTTTTATTCCTATTGTAGACAATTTCACTTCAAATTCACATTTAGAAGAAAAAGTTTACATAGCTGAGTGAAAGTACGTGTACAGCCAATTTAATTCTGTACTCTAGCACGTACTAGCGGTGCCGATCGGAAACGTAGTTTCAATATGTATACGTTGCCTCGTACCCGCTATCTGCCTTAAAATCGTTCTTTTACTCGCATTTACATATATTGGCAATAACTTTTCTTTATGTTATGGGCGTGTTCATACTGGGCGTACTTATTGCTGAACGAAAAGGATGTTATTTATAAAGACGGCAAATGGTGATAGTTTTCCTCGTTTCACAGTATTTGACGAGTTGAGGTAACGCTCCATTGGAGTTATTTGCTACCTATTCATAATTTCTCTTTAGGTCTATTACGAATACTATTTTGGTTACTTGAAATGTCAACAGGAAAAGAGGTCTAAATAATTAAAATAACATCAGTATAGACTAAGTCACAATAATTTAATTAGGATTTTACTCGATTTAGAAAATCTATCACAGAGATGATAATTTAATAAAAAATGTGTGATAAAATTATCACATTATTTTACAGCAAGAATAAAATTTCAAAGTACTTTTTGCAGTGTTTTGATTTGTTTTTTTTAATACGCTTTTATTAGCTTTATTTATATATAATTAAATACATAACTAACTTAGCAAGCCGATTTTCATCCGATTCTAATTACATCATCGATTGGATACTTTGCAAAGTCATGGGATTCTAATAAGAATACAATAATATGATACTAACAAGCTTGTATGGTAATGGGGATGGAGTATTTGATAGGAATTTATTAAAGGCAAATCCGTCAAGTTTAGGCTCGTTGGACTCAATTCAATGAGTCTCTTAATTAGATATTATAACTAAGATAATCTGGCAATGGAGTAGGAAAGTGGCCCCGGAGACTTCTTAGTGGTTACAAAGTAAACCCATCAAATTTGAATTGTTGGAAAAGATCCTTCGTTTACAAAACTACATTTTCTACATTATTTGAAACTAAACTGTACTTATATTCTTTTAGTAAAGTCGTTTAAAAAAAGTTATCTCTGCAAAAATATAAAATGTATGAATTTTTACTGAAAACTGAATTTTAAGAAAATAATAATACTCGTAATTTCACATAAATGAGTTCATAATAATTTATTTCGATGCAATATAAAGAAATGTATATACCTCGTTAGTATTTTCTATTTTTGGCAGATTTCTGCAGGTATCCTAATTTATCATTTTATAAATGTCGCAGTGAGTTTGTGTGTTTGTTCTTCTAGCCTCAATTGTATACCTTACTCAGTCAACATCTGTAAGCGTTTGCGTACGTATGAACTTTATAATGGAGATTAATATAACACACATTATAGGTAATTAAATTTGAGAAAATGTTACCTGCATCAAAATTTATTTAGCGTTTATTAATTCAACGGCTACTTGTTGCGAGGTACGGACTACGTTCATTTATTATGTGCTTTTTAAACTACTTAATCATTTTCAGTGTTAAGATCCGACATTCCTGCGAAAGTTATTTTCAAATTGCGTCCCCATTGTTTTCCTTTCTCACGCGAGTGAAGACGCAGTTTAAAGGTAGTAAAGTTATATGAACGTCATACATGTCAGTTGTATGTGGGAGACAGTCGTCAATTAAATAATTTTAAAACCTTCTTAACTTCGAAAATGCAAAATTTATTCAAAGTGTATATTAAATGTACAACAGGACTGTGCCATTTGATGCTTAATCGACTCTAATTAACTTAATTTCCTTGATAAAGAGCGGATGTGCCAAAATGAGGGACTTATTTCTCATTATTAAAGACCATTATTAAATAAGGTTAGCATTTTGTTAACTAAATTAAATATGTTGCAAACAAAGATTATGGTTAGATTTTGACAGGTATACCTAATCTAACCTTATCATATCACCTAAAACCTACAACTAAACTTAAAAATAATTTAAAATAAATAATGTCCTCTAGACGTTAAATTCTGCTTCCCTTTTAACAGTTGCGCGAAATAAATTGGTAATAATAAACTTGAAACCGGCAACATAGCTGAACTTGTTCCTTTAATGAAACACGTGCTTGGGCGTGAGTCTACGATAATTAGCATCGTCTGTAATCTTGCGTCAGCACTAACGTTAGGTAGAAACCGGATATCCATACAATTATCCACATTATATAATGAAGTGATAGCGCTCTCGGTTACGAAATGTAAATAGGCTTACACTATAAGACGACGTCACGTTTGTCGGCTGGGGTAGTTGCATTTGTTGAAGTGGAAACTACTTTAGGCGCACTACGTGCACTTTCTCTGAGCAGTGAACAAAGCTGAGCCGCCACGCTCGGGTTGTTGACGCTGAATCGGGAAACTTTCAGCATCGGCCAAGCGAGTTCACTGTTTAGGTGAATTCAACTTCCTTCGACAACGGCCGAGAGAATTCACTGTCTAACACGGATTGTATCATTTCAAGAATTAGGTTTCATTTTTGGTTAATATTTTATTTAAGTTTAATTTAATATAATTTGTTCTTTTACGTGTTAGATTTATTTGGAACAATGAAGTTATTCAATTTATCCAAATAATAAATCTGTATACTTTACGTGTTTTACTAGTATATTTAAAATTTTTGCAAGAAAAAATAACTGGAGTGACGAAGACAAAGTTATAGAGTGCTTTATGATAATTTTTGGAATTTGTTTTCCCAAATTGTTCAAAGTTTGTTTCTTTTGTCAATGTTTATAGTAATGCCTAAATATTTATGCACAGATCTTTGGTAGTTCCAAAGTTAATGATGTTTACAAGGAAGCTTTTTTGTAAAAAAAATGTATCAAAAATGTTTTTTATTACGGCATCTTATTCGCGAGATTAACCAAATGGTTTTGCTGCAGCTCTTCGTCCGTATATGTATATATATATATATATATATATATATATATATATATATATGTATATATATATATATATATATATATATATACATATATATATATATATATATATATATATATACATGACGGCCTCTCTCTGCTTGTATCATTTAAGTAATGTTCCTCAATTTCTGTTACATTTTATTATAACTGCTCTCATCCTGTAAATTGTAGCATAACAGTAAGTAGCCTAATTTTTTTC
The DNA here is from genome assembly GCA_039881145.1 of Druceiella hillmani. Lineage (NCBI taxonomy): Eukaryota > Metazoa > Arthropoda > Insecta > Lepidoptera > Hepialidae > Druceiella > Druceiella hillmani. The sequence continues at coordinate 10,115,015 of JAYKKI010000078.1, read as the reverse complement.
AAAGTTTCGTCTTTCATCTAGATTTTTTTAAATCAAGTATGTGGCTCCAGAGATTAGCGCGAACAAACAAACTAAGCAATCACTACCACTAACTAAGCAACCAACAATTATCACTACTTTGTTCCCATAAATCAAAACGTGAAAACCTATAATGTTTCTCAAGCTGTTAGCTTTTAAATACATACTTTATTTTTAAAATCGGATGGGCAGTTCATTAATAAAAAAACTTCTTCGCTTTATATATTAGCATAGATAAGGTTACAAGGAACTCTAGTAGCTGAAGTTTAATCCGTTTTAAATTTTGTATTAAATTTAACTGCGTTTTATTTAAGTTAAGTGACACTATTTGGGCAGTTTCATTGAAAGAGTTTAACACATAAATAAGTTACATTTTATAACATAAATCGGCATACCTAGGGATCAGCCCGGACAGATAAATAAAACAAACTTTTTTGCTTTATATATTATCATAGATAAGTGTATACAGAACTCTAGTGGCTATAGTTTAATTCGTTTTAATTGCTTTATTAAATGTTTACGTTTAATTGAATTTCCGCCACACTACTTTACTGAATGTATCTAACCCAACTGCTTTATTAAATTTAACTTCGTTTTATTGAATGTTAACCACACTTTTCGGAATGTTTCACTAAATGAATCTGACCCACAAGTGTGTTACATATCCGAAACTGAATTGTCCCTTAATTATGAGGCAGTGAAACAAAAAGCAAATTGCGATAGGAGGGACGGTCGCACCTCTTGCGGAATAATTTGAACAAATTATAAATGGAAACCGAACCCGCTGGAGTATATTTTGAGTTGTGTAGGTACGTTTGATACGTAGATTCTCAAAGATTCTTGAAATAGTTGTAGAAGGTTTGTTACCTAAACTTTAATTAAAATTGAAAACTTTCATTTGAATTCGAACTTGTGTGCTTCGTTTAATTTGTGGCACGATCACTGTGTTTGTATTGTGTACCCTAACTAGTAATATTATAATTACGTAAGTTTGTTTGTTTCGCTTTAAGACCCCAACTACACCACTGCTATTTATGAAATTTGGTATATTTCATGGTGAGGGATATAGGATACTTTTAATATGAATGTAACATATTTAATTAAAATATGGAATATAAACCCCTTGCTTACAAACCTAGCTTAGTACGAATCTAGATCGCGATCCCGCAGGAGTGATTAGCAGCTTATCATAAGTTATCACTAATGTTGACTTCATAGTACAATAAGTATTAAATGATACCAAATATAATTAATTAGGTTTCATGATAACATTTTAGGTCGTAAATATATTATCGTGAATATCTCAGAATCTATGATATTTAGAATTATCATTATAGGGTTTATTTTTCATAATTATTCAATAATTTCGGAAATAAAGATGAGTGAAATATATTTTTGCATATTTATCAATACGAAGATATATTACATAAAATTTAAAAAAATATATGTTATCGCGTTCTTATAATTCTACCTCTTTCAAACGATACCAGATACTATAAATGGAATTTCAATTTTTATTTGAGATATACGACAGATTGGAAAAAATGTTTCTATTTTTGATTACGGACAAATTCTCTTAGCTCTGAAATAAAAAAAATACTCGTATTTATTTTAAATCGAAAACAATACCATGATAATATTAAACAAATTATTATATCGTAAATCTCAGTATAAATTGACGACACTAATATAAAAAGGAGGAGATTAAAGTTCGTAACATTTTTGCCTATTTCTTATGTCAGATGGACTATTATTACTATCACATGGTTTTTGCAATAAGGTGAAGTTGCATCGCATTCGTTACTACTCGGGTGTTATTATTTGCCGAACGACTGTGTCGCTCGTTTATTGACGACGTTTTTAATAAACTGTTGTTTAATTGCTTGCATAACATGATTGTTTTACACAATATTTAGCAATTATCCCGTATAGAAATATATATTCATTTTGAACAAAACAAATGTTCGGAAATTTATTTCCTATACCTTTTGATTATTTTGTAAATCGGTTTTTAATAATGCCGTAGGTGTTTGTTTAATTCTGTCTCTTGAAATATTTGTAATTAAAAAAACGTTTTCATTTTTTATCTAATTTTAATTAAGTCTTCTTAGTCGTATTGTTTAGTAAGAAAAAACAAATTAAATTCAGTAATGACCACGGACACGAGGCCACTGGTAACATTTAAAAAAATAAAATATTTTAAAAAGTTGAATAATTAATAAATATAACGATTTTTAGCTTCATAAATTATGATTTATTTTACAAGTGTTATGCATATGTATACAGCTTTTATCTCAATTGTATAAAAACATTGTTTTCCTTAATTATGTACTTTGAAAATGTCTATTTTTATTTGCCCTATAAAATTTAATACTGGCTAGAAATCCTTATTATTTAAATAGTGGATTTGTGGCCAGTATTAAACTAAATTTAAGTATTAAATGAAACTTCTTCGAATATGGCAAAATATAAATAAATTCTGGTAACGTAACTAAAACGTTACCGGAATTTATCATGAAAATAACACATTGGATGTGGAAAGTGTGCTGCGCTAGAGTCGAGTTTGAAACATATAGAACGCTTCAAAATTTTACACATTATATTAGCGCGTTAATCTTCTTCATAACATTTCGCTTTTAGTGTTAATCCTATATTAATAAGTATTTCTTTCTCTTATTACACATATTTGTATTAAAGAAAATAGAAAGGGATAGAAGAGGGAGTAGAAACTTTGTCGCAACTTTGAACGTACAAGTGTACCATTACGAATCCTCTCTAATGAAGTTCATCAAATTATGAACAGATGGCGTTAGTTAATTTTCAGATGGCGTTAATTTGTCATGATTTTTTTTAATAAAAAACTTAGTGCAAATAATACCGAAAGTTGGTTTTAGCTTTTTAAGGCTCCGATGACATTATTCATTATTTTGCTAATTTTTGAGCTAACACCTTCCGAAAAGAATTTTTAAATGTTTATTTATTCATACTTTTGTAATAATGACCAATATATATATTTTTTTGGTTTTCACGTTTTCTTCATAGTAAAATATTATTTTAATTGTGTTAAAAATTTTACTCAAAAATTTATCCGACACACCATGATATTCTTCATCGTTATTATTTATTACACACGCGTGCCAAAATATATTACCACATTTCATATAAATATATTACAGATGATAAAATTGTCACACCAATTGGAAAAGTCGTTTTCATGACTTTTCTAATTGATGTGATATTTACATCGGCGCATAAACGAAAATAAATAAAATTTTTACCACTGCTAAGATTTGAAGGAGCTCATTGTCGTTCGTGGAACGATCTATCAAATTACCGAGAGCCAAGAAGAAGTCGAGCTTAGCTCAATTTAAAGTTTCATTTAGCAGTGTAGAGGTATTATTAGGTAGTAATATTCAATCCTGGTTCAAAAGAAAAAAGTTGTAATGCTCAATAATTGCTCAAAAAACACAGATATGGTGATTATCTGTCAGACGATTTAAGAACAAGGACAACAATTGATCTTTTTTTGTCTCCAAAAAATAAAACTTTCTTTCTCAAATAATTACTATCTTTAATTCATAACAATCTGTAATATATAAAACTCAGTCGTAATTCGAAGTGATAATAATCGGTAATAAAGATAAACGAAATAAATAATACAACTAATTGATAAGAATCTGTAATATTTGGATCACAGTCGTATTTGAAATTGACATTAATCAATTACAAAAATAAACGTCATAACGATTTCACTGTGTAACAAAATAACTGTAAACATCAATAAGAACATGTCATATAACATCAATATGAACATGTCATATATCCAGATCACATTCCGGCTGTCAAACTTCCGTTTCGTGTAACGGAAAATTTTTTACGCGTTCATATTCCATTTTATAAACAAAACGAGATGCAACACAAGCCATTCCAATCCGCTGAATCATTCCATAACGAGCTTGTCAAATATCACCGCATCCTCGCTTCATTTCAGGAAAATAAATATGATATTTTGGGGAAAATAATTTTTGTCGGTTTCAAAAAGGAAAACGAATATTAACAACGATCATAATAAACCAGTCAGTTTGATTAAATGTTCTTGGGTACGTGAAGTGCATTAAATGTTTATATCGAAATATCTGAGTGAGAAATTGAAAGGAATAATTTTTTAATACATTTGTTTCGCCTAAAATTGACTTAATCAGGTACTTTAAACTTTATTTCTAAATGTAAAATAAAATAGACGTACAATTAATGTAAGTGTTTTCTGTGAAGGAATCGGTTTTAAAATACCACTTCAACAAAAAGGATTACAATGAATTCATTTCATATATATGAACCTAGGAGTAAGGAATGTATAGAACGATACGCGTTGAGAAAAAGGACCCTGCTAAAATTATTCCGAATTTCCAAATTATGCGATGATTCAAAAAGACTGTTGTTGAACATTGTAACGATAACATTAGGCATAATTTATATAATATATCTATGAGTACAGTCTAACAAAAACGCTAATTGATGGCTTTTTCTGTACTATATCTTAATATGTCTGTGAGTATAACATTTATTAAAAACACTAATTGATGGCTTTGACAGTATGATATCTTAATACATTTATCAGCATAAAGTTTATTAAAAATCCAATAGATGGCATTGGCAGCACCAATATCGTAAAGTTTACCAATCCATAGTATTTTTTATATCTCTTATATCTAGATAAACGTAATCTTATATGTTTCTCGAGGGTATAAACCAGAGGTCCACAAATTTTTTTTGTCTCTTGAACCACTTGCCGTGTTTTTCGGTTTTAGGTAGATCCCGTGTTTCTTTTGTTAGACTAAGCGTCTTTGCTGAGAAATAAAACTATTTGCTGAGAATTTTTTGTACTATAATTTTTGGTTTTGTGTTTTTTAGACATAATAACCATTTGTTGAGATTATTCCATCAGCGTAAAGCAAAAATTAAAGTCACGCTTAAATGAGATCTTCTTAGGGAGACCCCCGCAAGCGGCATGCATTAAGCTATAGAGAATAATCAAATTCAGTTAAAATCCGTGCAGTAGATTTTGTGTGATGGAAGAACAAATTAATACACATACGGAAATTCTAAAAACAGGTTTCCTGGTTTCCACTCTCAGCCCATACGCTAAATCACTCACTTTTTCATTTATTTCACATATTTTTCATGTACTGAATTCACTTTCTTACAACTTCATTACATATACAGTTTGGCAAAGTTTATCCCGTATACAGAATAAATCAAATGGAATTACATTTCATGGTTAACGAAGATGTATAAATTAAAGGACTCGACAGTAGGAAAAATAAAAGACGTACTGTGTCAATAAATGCTTTAATGAATTATTACGTATATTTTATATGTTGTTTTTGGTGCAAATTTCTGTGGACGAAAAAGACATTTTTTTTTAAATTATTTATAGCACACAATACGTATTTGTATTTCATTAATTACGATGTTTAATTATTAATTATTAACAATTTTTATTTTGTTAATACTTAATAAATGTCGAATGCGTTTTGTTAATTTTATATGAAACACGATTCATGTTTGTTATAGTGTTCCAGTAATTATTGCAGTTTTCACTACCTTGGAATTGTAATTGAGCAATATATGTAATTAATTGTTTACTTGATTATATATTTTAATTAAGCTTATTTAATTGAGTTACAGCCCTAATTAATATTTCAACCTACTTATCCAATGAAACACTTTGTTGTCGCCTGCTATCTCAAGCAAGGTTATACTCTATGAATTGATGTAGCAAATTTACACTCGTTATTCCCAAATAAACCTATATTATTTAGCTCATATGAAAATAAAATACAATGGTACATATTGAAACAAAGAATATATTTGGTTTAAATTGTTTAATTAAGTTCCAACAGGTTAATGGGAAATATATACACATATACCTTATTTGACTAAAAATAAAAAAGCTAATTAACACTTCATTGAAAAATGACGTAGAAAAAAAACTTAAAAATGACGTCTGTCAGCTAGCGTTGTATATGTTGTTGGACGGATTAACAATTTTTCTTACCATTGCCAGTGTAAAATTTTGAGCCGTTTTTACTGTGAAAAAGAAAAATGACTGCGACAGACGAACAGATGGTCACTAGACCATGTGAGGGTTTCGTTTCTCTTTTTGACTCTTTATAGTTCTGCTATTGACGCCGCTATCCGTTGCCGACGACACCGATGTCTTATCACAATGTGTAAACCCGGAGATGAGAGAGAAGCTTTTTGACTAGGTCAAATTAAATATTTCGAAAAACATATAAGGGCTTAAGATGTCCTTTATTATTATTATTAGTAGTTATTAGTAAGAAATATTGTTTTCCGATATATATTTATTTTCGGGAAAATCTCCTATTGCAGACGGATGAACGGACTTCAAAATGATTCCATATTTGTTCCGTTTTGGAAATTTCACTATGAAACACCTATAAACGAATATTCCCAAGACAATGAGTTTTTCGAAATCGTGATAAATTTGTGTCTTTCCCCGATAATAGTACTTTCTGCTTACCTCGTCTCCTGTTATAAAGGTAAAGGTATATTGGTAATTTATGTACTTGAATTTATTGGATTACGATACCATAACCAGTTACTCTTCATGTCAACATAAACATCTCCGACTTATTTAAACCGGGAATTGATTTAAAGAAATAACATAAAGTTATAAAATACACCATAAAATCCACATTGAATGTACTGATAGTGACATTTTCAGGCAGTGCCATCTAGATTGATTTAGGGAAATTAAAAAAAAATTTTTACAGAAAGTCCACATTTGGAGGAAGATTATAAGCTATAATTTATATAAAATTTGACATTAAAAGTTTTAGAATATTAAAAATGGTGTTAGCATGCTCGTAATTAATTTCCTTCAAAATAGTCTCAGTGATGCTGTACACCTTGTTTGATTCGGTAGAACCACTGGAAGAGGTAGTTGGACCAAACTTCTTTAGGTGCGTCTTCCACTGCCTTTGCGAAGTCACCGGTTTTTCGGTGACCGTAAATTGTATTCCTCACTTTATTATTCCTTAATTTATCTTTTATTCTTGGATATAAATGGAAATCGCGTGATGCCAGGTACACCCTACAATGTCAGATACAGTTATTTTGAAAAAAATTGAGAGCAACACCCTCGCTTTCTCCTTCGTCACTACACACTCAGCCAATGATCTTCTCTGCACACTCAGCCAATGACCGTTTATTTGGATGAGTGTGCAGAGGTATTGTCGTGATGAAGGAGGAATCTACTGCGAGGGCGTTATTCTCATACCAAGTTAATTTTTGTACAAAACAGCGGGCAAACAATTGCTGGTAAATCAGTTTGCGGTCACCGTTTTTTTATTTTTCCGAATTATCGGCCACTTGTTTCCATCATGTTGTCCTTACCGCATCTATGTAGGTAACACTTCAGAAGTAAATATCTACTTTGCAGACTTGTTCTGAGTTTCGGGTTCATCCAGTTTTCATTAACGGAACAATGTAAATACAGTATTTTAGTAATCTGCGTTGGGGAATTTGTCTAACATGTTACAAAACCAATCAACGTGACGGTATTTTGAACTTCAATTAATTTACTGAGCACAAAGCTTTCTGTTGACTAAATTTTAATGAAGAACTTTCTCCACTACTCTCATACCAATATCCAAACTTACTTGATTATGTTTTGTAAGTCTTTATCAATAGCCACAGAGAATTTAAATTATATTCTCATCCAGATAATCACTGAGATGTGTACTTGCTGTGATTACTTGCTGCAACTCGTTAACCAGTAGTATAAAGTACAAAGGGATGAGGCTGTCATATAATGCCAATCGAATTCGATCGTAACTTTGTTGTACGAGTAGATTGAGGCCACAATGGAAATAATAGGAAATCATCAAACTGTTATGACGACTTCGAGATTTTATTAAAAAAAAAACAATTTATTCTTAGATTATTTAACGAATTATTACAATTATTACATTTTATAAAATGTTAGGTTAGATTTTGATTGCACTTGTATCTGGATTGCAACTGACGTGGACTAACGACTGAATTGAACTGAAATTATCTGAACTCGACAAGGCTTCCGTCCAGAGTTTATAAAGGATAAGAAATGCTGAGGCATCTGGGAGTAGAGTTTGCTGACGAGCCTGGAAACAGGTATATGTATAATACATTGTCATTGTAATGCAATACTCTGGGAGCCGGATGCTCCTATCATGTTAATACAAGAATCATGAGACAGGTGCTGTGTAAGAATTACTGCTAGCAAGTACAGGATATAACGGAATGAACATATTTTCCTACTAAAATCTTTATGTGATATAAGTTGTGAAGAGTTATACATTTCTGCTCTTGAGTTATGTCAACAGTTTACACCTATGTTCTGTAAAAATTAACTGGATTGAAACCGGATATTGCATTCTATTTGTTTTAGTTTCTTAGATGGTAGCTATTGTATATTGTTAAAATCGGTAAAGGTAAGAACTGAATTGTTTTCCACAGATTAGAAAGTTACGGGCAAGCCGTGCTGTGTAGTAAAGAAAATGGCTGTCATGGTAACGTCTTGCTATTATGATTATGTGGTTTGATTGATTTCATATTCTGGAGGTTATACTTTTCTTGTTAGAAATCGGATATATCTACTATTCTTGATGTGAAATCGTCCAATCCTATTTGTAACATAATATAATGTTGGTTAATTTTTGTTATTCAATTGTGATTGTGTCATATTTTTGTTAGTGTTATTCATGCATTGCCTCATTTTGATCAAAGTTTCGTTTGAAGGAATGAATATTGTCAGAATGCTCATTTAAATATAGTTTTTTCATAAAGTAACGGCAACTTCAGTCTCAAAATATCGTTATGTTTATTTACTAAAACTTTTAGGTATGAGCAGAATTCTCACTATGAATATTTCTTACACTTGGGTATAAGTAAATATTTCAATGTGTGTAGTATTGCCCTTCAATTTTTAAAATATATTTTTAAAAAGATAGGTTTGTTAGTTCTTGAAATATATTGGATACCGATGATGCATGTTATTTTGATGTACGTCATTTTCTGAAAACTTTTTTTAAGGTTTCATTCGACAGAGGAGTTTTCTCTCTCTATTAACCGTTTCATGAATAGGATTATCGAGTTGCCAGCAATTGATGATTGATCTTGAGTCAATGTGACGTAAAATTGACGTGTTCTATTTTTTTTGTTATTATTTCTATTAGACTTTCAAAGCATTTCTGTGAAAACCTGTATCCGCCCAGTTAACCTGTTGATTAGCACGGTTTGTTTGGGGATTTTGAGAGTTATGTAAGTATAGGTTCTTTGATTTTTGATTTAGTGAGATGAGAATTTAACTTGTTGCTCAATATTTGTCATTTATACAATATTTAACTCATGAATATGATTAAAACGACTAAATTTAAGGATTCGTAAAGCAATTTAGTAACACTTTTCGTAACGTAAATTAGTAAGAATTTATATTTTTATTCCTATCGATATTTCTACATTATGAATTGATTTAACTTATCATTTTTGTTTCACTAAGTAATTTCTAATATCTACATGTGTATATTTTAATCTTAATATTTTGATATAAACTAAAAGAAATTATCAAATTGCCTACTATTAAAAATTTATCCCAGAGAATACGGAGAGTTAGCAAACAAAAATTAACCGCGAAAATAGAATTCGCGAATTTTGAATACACAAATAACGAAAATAAACTGTACACAATAGCTTGTGCATATTATATATAGTCTACCAATCCTTTTCTTTTTCTCTAATAGTCTCACATTTTTGCGCTGTCGTTTTTCCTACAAATTCCTCGAAGCACATACGCCTAGTTTCGTCTGGGTAAATTTATAATCTGACTGAGCTTAATTATGACATTTCACACTATGTATCGTGTCGATGATGTTTAATAAACGTATTACCCTAGCTACGTTAGCGGAAGTAGTTAGCTGAATAATCAGATAACGTATCAGTGGCACTGATTGGCTTTGACGTATCACTAGTTTAGGGCACGTATTAATCGTCAGATGTATATTGCAATTCCCGCTGGCGTTTGCTTTGCGATCAATTAGCACGCCATCTACCAGTTGCATTTCAAAATTGATACGCATATCCGTCTTTTGATCCGCAATATGTACGTATGATACAGCTTATTTGACATCTTCTGAAGATAGATCATTATCAACGCGTTTAGTTTAACTCAATAATATGAAGGAATAAGTCTTAAATCAGAATTAACATAGAGCCACTACGGAATATTTGGAAGCCCGGAGAATCTAAAAACTTTCTTATCAACAGCTTTTATAAAAGAGAACAAATTAGCTTCTGCTGAATATATTTACTGGCTAAACAGTTTTGTAATCCCATTGCTCCAAATTTTGTTTTATGATTTGTATTTTCATTATTTTTATAATTTTGTGCAGGTGAAAAAGTAACCAAACGGCATTTTGTTTTAATCATTTTGAATTTTGGAACAACTAATTCGTAATTCTTATTATCACAATATACTAGACTGTTTAGTTATTTATTTTTTCTTTAGTCGAGTACATATATAATGGTATAGTTCGATCTTGTAATATAAAAATAATTATAGCAAACAATTTATAAAAATTAGTTTTGGTCATCTCGGAAAATATATTTCAGAGTTGCGTGCGATTATTTACAAATGTATTTTGTTTTACCTTTACTAGTTCCATTAAATTATTTTAGAAAGTAAATTCTTATTTAGTCCATTCATTTGTTTTGATTTAAATTCCAAATATATGCAAATGAATGAAACGCCACAATGACTCTTGTTTTATTTTATCAAAAAATTCAAACCAAGATAATACAAATTCCACAATAACACAAATTTTTTCAAAATTTGTATACAGAACGTCTAAAAGGAGAACTCGTTTTATTTACAAATTCTAACCTTTTCCTGAAGCTCACGTGGTTATAATTAGAAATTATTAATTTATAAGGAGAAATTAAAATATGTCGCACTACCTGGAAAGATTAAAGGAAATTAAATAATCAGCCTTTATTTTTGTATATGTACACGATAATAAAAATACAAAGGATACTTCTAAATTAGGGATTAAAGAGAGCGATTATGTTGCTCTCTTATATTGAGTATGTAGCGTTTCAATAAATCACGTCCATCCGTGACTCTGTTGCGACGTTTCTTCGTTATTTCCTTTGTATACTTATAAATTAAATAGTATATTTACTCAGGAACGAATAAAAGTTGGACTATCAGGGTTTATTACTTATTTAGGCTCATAAACATTTAGCCTAAATGTGTGCATTTCGGCACAAAAAAAATGTTTTAATGGAAATTTTATTTACCCTTTTTAGCATTTTTATTAAACTTTTTAAAAATATACATTTTTTGGAATAAAAATATATTGCCTTCATTATCTTTCTCGGGCATAGAAATATAGTAATATTTTTAAAATACGTTTGGATAAAAATATGATTGATTCCATAAGTTAACATTTTATATAGGATTTTAGTATAGAAAGTGAGCGAGTTTATCGAAATAATACAGAACAATATTGTTATGTTCTAAAACAAAGTTTGTGGTTGGAGCAAAACAATAACTTATCAAGTTTCTTGCCTTAATATTAATAATTCTTACGTTCGATCGTGTGACTTTGATGTATTGTTGTGGCATCTGGCATTACACGGACTCAATCCACTTAGTCTTAGTAATACGCGAAGTCAGTTTGAAAGTAGCTTAAACTTTACTTTGAAGTTACTTGTTATAAATAAATAGTCATGAACTCACCTTTATATAACTGCATTTAGTATAACAATATCATAATAAGATTTTATAGTTTTAAATTAACTGGACAGAAGATAGTTTTGATACCTTTGTGTACATCAGAATGAATATCTAATTTTTTTTAACTTTTTTAGGTCACATCCAACTAAGGGCACAATATGAGAAATTTTATACGTACTAACTTTACTACGTTACGAAATAAAATATTAGACGAGTACGTGTTGGAACATGCATAGAATAGAATTGCATAGTAAAATTAATTTTTACTACTACTAGAATTATACACTAATACTAGAATTTTCATTTTTTTGAAACAACGTCATACACACTTTGAAGCTTAACATTTTTTAATAGAGCTTAGCCCACTGTTGTGTTTTATTTTTTTTATTAATATTTCCTATATTTGAATATTTTTCGTGATTTCCCTGAGGACAGGGATGGGGAGATTGTTAAAAATGTAAACAGACACAAATTAGTTAACTATCCCGCATGCGAGATGGTCGTTCGTCTACAATGTGAACAAACTGGAAACTGTAAAAACTATGAGGCTATGATGACGAAAGGAACGATGGAGATGACGAAACGATAAGATTTCCCCATTCCATTCTCAAAATGCTTAAAAATGACTCAAATCAGATCACTGGCCCGATGTCATTTAAATAATAGAAATAATAAGAGAGAAAGTAATTTATTAGTACAGGGCATGATTTAAAATTTTCTGAACATGAAAGCCAAAATTTCGGAACAGAAACATTTTAAAATTAAAAACGAATTAAATTTAAGAAATGCATCTGAAACTTGGCTTTTCTAAATTTAATTCGTTGTTATTAATAGCCTTTAGTCATAAAATTGTTTATTTCACTTGACTACAGACATTAAATACGTAGCGCCAATGTAAGTCAGTTTAAATAAAGACACATATAAATGTATAGCAAAACCTAAATGCATAGCTTATAAATATACGTTTGGTGTGACAAAACCTTATAATGAAGTTATGTATGGGTATTAAGATTGACGTGGCATGACTAACGTTACACAATCTGCACAATCGACGGACCGAGAGTTTGGTCTTTTCATAGATTGATCCAAGATTGTAAAATTTTTCGTCAGAATCGCATTACACAATACATATTTTGTGAGCGCCTATCATTTACTGTTGCTCGTTGTTTGAGTTAGAGCATCGTAGGATTACAATAAAAGCAGTTCTAAAACTATTTCAGTTAGTAAAGTTAATGAAATTATTAAAGAACGATATTTTTGTTAAATGTTTGTATTTATTACACAGGTTAACAAAAATCATTCAGTAAATATTTTCTGTTTGTATACATCGAAAATTAAACAGAAACTCCATAAATTATAAATAAAGTTTGATTTAGTACCTTTATATAATGAAAAATAAATACACGGTGTTTTAGCAGATTTTTTGAGGAGCCGTTGCATTTAAGATGCAAGAGAGGGGTGAGGGGGGCTGTGGGTGGGAAGCGGGAAGTGGCAGACTGACACGGTAGTGTGCGCATGAGCATTGCAAAGGAATAACGTATTTTATGTGTCGCGAGGATTAAAAATATCTTTAAAAAAGTGGAAAAATGACGTGGACTCTTTTTGCTATATTTGCGGCGTATTCATTAAAGTGAGAGCCAAAAAATTTGTTTCACATCAAATATAAAACTTTGTGAAGCCTATGAAGCTTATTTTAACTTATCCGTACGAAGTCAAGATAAAATATGGGCACCTCATTTCTCATGTAATAACTGCAAATATACTTTAGAAGGTAAGAAAACACGTCATATTTTGAAGGAAAACATACCTATATATATTTTTAACACATGCATTAAATGTATCATTTGTTAATGAATGATGTTCCTTTTTTCCAGCCTGGTACCGAAGGAAAAAAAAAAGTATGAAGTTTGCAGTACCAAGAATATGGAGGGAGCCAGCTGATCACATCAATGATTGCTATTTTTGTATAGTTCATCCACGAAGCGTTGCCCTGGCTAAAATGACAAAAAGATTCAGTACCCAAATCTACCATCAACGTCTGCTTAAGTACCGCATAGGGAAAATTCCAAATTTTCAGTGCCTTCCAGTCCAAAGTTGAAGGCACAAGAGCAGCCACTATCCCTATCACAAATATCTAGTAATAGCGAAGGCAGCGATTTTGTGATCGCATCACCGCCTATTGAACCACATCTCATTAATTCAAAAGAGTTTAATGACTTAGTAAGGGATTAAAACCTACCTAAGCTTAAAGCAGATATATTAGCTTCATGGCTAAAACAGTGGAATTTGCTCAAGAACGATGTTAAAATAAATGACCAAAGAAAGCGACATGAATACAAGAGAAATATCAAATATTTTTAAAGTTTTTTTTGTATTCTTTTTTGTATTTTCATGTTTTATATATGCCGTCTTTTATAATTAAAGTCGATAAAAATATATATTTCAAAATTTGTTTGCTTTTAAATATAATTTAAATTAAAAAAAAAGCTCTATTTTCATAAAATTTAAAATTTCATTCTGGTAATTACAAAAGCAAACTTTGTTAGATAAAAATATTTTTTCTTTCTTTAGTTAAGCATAAGTAAGTAAAATCAGAGGTACATAACTCAGACTCAATATTCATGTTGACCTGTGTTATGGGCGTTGAAATTCAACCACTCCCGAACTATAAATCCCAATATGTTCGGTGTTTACAAATCGTATTCAACGTAGATTAAAATTAAGATATAATGCATAAAGACCAACGTATCATTAAAAGAATTTCAAAAATCTTCCGACAGATAATAATTGTTGGAAAAAACCACCATTCAACTTCTACTTTTTATACCACCGTCTAATCTTACAAAAAATTGTGAATAATGAGAGTAATAAAATTTTATGTATCAAATAAATTGTCGCTTTATTATAAAGATATCACAGTGGATGTTATCACGCTCAAATCTCAATCGTGTCAACAAGAGACTGCTATGTCAATCTTTTTTTTTTAATAACTGCCGTGACAGATAAACTGACCGACATACGGATGGACGAAGAAGTATCACCATAAGGTTACTTTGCACCATTTTGGTACGAAAATCTAAAACTGGTTATTGCTTTCATTAATTTCAATCTGCAATTCAGTTATACGTTGAATGTACAAGAGCGTGTTGGAATGCAGCGAGACGGGCATTAATGCTTCATATTCGCCAGGTATGCGACCAAAACGCCAGATAGTATTCATAACACCATAACACTTCCTGATGTGTCAATGTTAATGAGCTATTTAAAATTTGCTTTTATTTGTGTGTTTAAAACTATTAGGAAGATATTGCAAGAAATTAGTAAAATCAGTGTTCAATAAAAAAAATGTGGAACAATTGGTAAAGTAGACGACGGAAAAAGGATTGGAAAAATACAGGCAAAACATGTATATAACTACTTTAAATTATATCCCATTCATTTATGAGTTATGAGAATATCCACAATGTTTAAACCAAATATTCCGTCAGATTAAAAAATGAAAAGATACGCTTGTCTGCCATTAACAAAATCAATTCAAAAACTGGTATGAAAGGAAGAGAAAAAATTAATTCTACAAATTTTAAAACCTGGTTTCTAAATCTTCAAGTTTGTTACATGTTTTAATTTGAATTTATTATTTGAAATGAATGGGTTAAAGAAGGAGTGAATTAATTAATCAACTAAATGATTATTTTATTTCTCTATTTACTCCTAAGCTACCGCATCCTCATAGGACATGTCTATAGATCGTAAATAACATAGCACAATAAAAGTATTATACACTTTAAGTAATGGTCTTGACTAACTTACTTAATATGACGTTTACATTAAAATTATATTAAAACGTATTGCGTCTTACTTAATATGACGTTTAAATTAAAGTTACATTAAAACGTATTGCATATTCAAATTTCATATTTTAAAATTATTAAGATCTTGGATTATCGACATATTCCTCCTACAAGTTTGCCTAAATTCTAAAAATCTTAATGTTTCTTGTTTGGTTAGTTGTCCACATAAGATGAGGAAGCGGCTACAAATATTTATGCGATAGAAATGGGACATTTGGCGATATTAATTGCAAAAGCCTCTAATGTTGAAAGAAGCATTTTTGTTTAGCCAAGTCTCTTGCAGAAAAGCAATAGCAGGCTATTGAGTTCATTATGCTTTTTCTGGGTACCACTGATGTTGAGTTGCAGAACATTAATTGTCTTCGTAGCACATTTCTAACCAGTCTCCGGACTAGAGGTGGACGCGTCAGTTACGCCGTACGTAGTAACATTATTCTGCAATAGAGTCATCTATACGGAAGAATGATTGCCATAGTTTTAAAGTTTGGACTTCTGGCTGTTGGTCCACGAGAGATATTTTATTTCCCTTCTACCCAGGGGAATCCTCTGGAGGCTTTCCGCGATTTCATTCGAAGTGTAAAATACAGAATTGATATAAATATATTTTTTCTTAATTTTATTTTAACAAGTTTCAGAAATACGGGACGGAATGGTGATTTTTTTTCATGTTCTTAGTTATATTTCTATTGATTTTTATTAATAGAATTAAAATTAGTTTTCAAGCGATATCCTCCATTATATACGGAATTAATTTTTTTTGTAAGTCTTCATATAGTGCGGGGCATTCCGTTTATAAATATTTTTGAGTACTTTATTTGCTCAACCTGAAATTTGTACATAAATAATATTGAGTGTTAGCAAAGAAGATATGCGCGAGTTAATATGTTTTATGGTTGTGTTAAATTTTAAGTTTCTTGCTATATCTGAAAAAAACCGCTGCGGCAGACGGACAGACGAATAAGTAATCTTGAAAGATTTCCATTTTTTCTTTCATAATACGGAACCCTAAAACTCAACCGCCATAGTGCACATACTTTCTAGAGAGACACTCGCCTGTTAAATTCATATAGCAAATCGGCTTATGTGGGTTTCCAAGTACAAAATAAAATAATTGTTATTAATGAAAAGGTCTTGTGTCAAAACTGGGAGAAAGTAGCTTGCATTGGGGCGGCACGTTGTGAGGGGCAACGAAGACCATGAGACCAAAGCAGTAACAAAAATAGAAGAAGGAAAGAGAGGTCGAGGTCGACACTTGGCCACCCAGAAGAGCGCTGTAGTAAATACTAACTGTGGCAGCCATAATACTTTTTATTATAAATGCACATAAATATATACAAATTAATTATGTTTCAAAAAACTCACGCCAACGAAGAACAAGTATAACGTACAAACTTTGCTTTTCAATATTTTGAGACGTTTGATATCAACAGACATTAAATTATATATATATTTCTCGTAAACAATACCTTATCCTCATATGTTTACTTATTTATCTAGAAAACTGGATTGCGAGCTTAGAAAACTAAGACGGAATTTTTGCTATAAGAGCAATCTTTTATAGTCAATCACAGTGTAAGTACTACGGTACAATAGTAAGTACTACGGTAAATTGTTTATTTTTAAACCCTGTTAATGTTACTTGCGAAATAAGATGAGGATATTCACATAGATACGATTGAAAAAACACAGAATCTATCGCACCCTCATAATTTGTACAGAACCCAATTAAAGTCGCAAATCGAAATTAAAAATATAACAACTGTGGTGTAGCCATACTTGTCCGTCCCATCTCCACTATCTCTCCGTCCTTATCCGTTCCACCTCCACAATTTCTGTAGTTTTAGACTTATGTAAAATTTTATGCAATTTTGCAAGAAGTGAAAAACCGAACAAATAACTCGTATTACATATCAGTGCGGTTGTGTAATGTGTTCTCTTCCTTACGTACACTATAATTTACAATTATTTTTCATACGGAGCTGGTGTGGACCAGTGGCGGTCGGTGGATCAAAACTATGGAAGGGCACCGCTTACGGTTATAATGATGATCAAACTACATATATAAGCTCATTCCATGGAAATCCCTGGATTCCAAGGTTTATACTCGCTGCGCGATGTAAAAAATTAACATAATAAAACGATTTTATTTGTTTCTTGAGGATTGATTTACGCGTTCATTTATGTGTGAAAATGCACACAAAACAATAGTTAGTGGCGCCGTTTTGTTCTATTATTGAAAGACGCCGATATAATCGATATTTTAAGTAAATTTACATCCCAGATTAAAAAAAAATTGTGATCAGGTAAAAGCTTTAGTATAATTTCAAACAAATAAAAATTTCTTCGTGAAGCATTTCTTTTAAAATTGTAATTTTTCAATAGTACTACAAAACAACGAGATCCATTTTCTGTTAAAAAATTAAAATATTAATAGTATGTAATTTTAAACATACCTGAGAAATGTGCAGGAAAACAGATATTCGTAAATAATCTAATTGCAATATTGTCATCCGAATATTGTTTTTACCAAATGATGCCACATTGATGAATGAAATATTACTATCGTAACATAAATTAGTAAGTATTTTACTTATTTGGTATTTTTTATTTTCTTGTTTAGATGTTTAAGATCAATAACTATACATTAGAACTAAAATAAATTGAACACTTAAAACAAGAAAGCCTTAACATGTTACAACCAAAAATCACGAGTTTTTATATACATTTTAAAACGATGCGTCAAAATGTTATATTTCACCGAACAATTTTGCACTACATGTAAAACCGATTGAGGAAACCTCAAATTCGTTAAAACCACTGAACACCACAATAATTCGTTGCTTTTAATATTTTAAACTCAATATTGAATTCATTAAGTAATATTTTGATGAATGACCACTGAACGTATACATACTTTATTAAGATTCAATAATAACTAGCGAGTGTGAGGAAGAAACCGTCACAGATGGCAGTCTTTGTTTTTTGCACACCGTGTAGCGGCGCTGTTCGGAAATTGACATCGTTTAAACTTGCACTCGGAATAGATACATAATTTTTTTCCTTTAGCGTCTATTACATTTAATTTAATTAACTTAAGCATTTAAGGATATACAGTTTTGTGTAAGATAATTTCAACAGAAAATATTTAGTAATCTGAATAAATATTGATGTTACAATAATGTTTTTATGCGTAGAAAAACACACTAGAAAAATATCTCTTTTGCGAAGACAGAAATATATTGGGAGCTCTGTCCCATCGCGGCATACATATAGCACGTGTTGCCGTTCATGAATGATACTTCTTTTTAAATATTTTTTACAAAACACCTGGGCAATGGTTACGTAGCCCGCTGCAATATACGTAGCCCGCTGCAGTATAGCGAATGACGTATGTAGTCGTATGTACGTAAAATATCTACATCTACTGTACGCTCTTTATTGCGTAATTTGTTATTTTTTACAATGTTTCCATTTGTTTTCAACACTCATTTTTAGTCGATTTAATTTTATCGAGTTGACTTTAAATTTCAAATTAAAAAAAAATTAATGAAATTTGTTCTAAGATATAGGTATGACTGAAAAAAAAATTAAAATTGTCGTATCTTTTTTATATTTATATGGGAGGGCACTACTCCAGAGCCCTTTAGAAAGGACCGCCACTGGTGTGGACCCATTGTTGTTAATTGAGGGTCAAGGAGCTCCTCAGGTAGTTTTTGAACTTTAGTGGAATAAAATAAGAAAAATTAAAAAAAATTACCTACAGTTGTTTAAAATTAAAGATATTTTTATTTTGAAAATACTAATCTGGTCGTCCTACGATTATTCCTAAAATTCATAATCTGTTACTTATGTTTTTCATGTTTTTCTCAGGTTGGTCAAATTCTTAAATGTTCCCACGAAGATAGAATTTTGATTTTTTTTAGGGTCTAAGCTAAGGTCATTTTAAGATCGTGCGTATTTTTTTACACGGAGCCCCACAACGTTGCATAACTATTTTTAAGTTACCAGAAATATAATGTAACGGAGGTGTTGTTTTCTTAAAATATGGATAAAAATAAAATTGGTTCTAAATCATAAACTTTTACTACTAATTGATAGCTACGTATGTTCATATAAATATATATATATGTATATGTATATATATATATATGTATATATATATATATATATACATATATATATATACATATATATATATATATATGTTATATATTCCTTACACATACACGCACGCATTATATTATATCATTCATCTTATTTGCAGGGTGACGTCATTAGCGCACTTTCCCAGATTTTTTTTGTAAAAGAATTACATTAACACTGCAAGTTCCAAAAAAGACGGATTCAAAAAAATTAATTGCACACGGAAATGGAGTCATTTTTTACAAACTTTTTTTAACCACCGCTAACGACAAGTCAGTCACATTCGTTAGACCGATACAAAAAGGGATTTTGATGAAAACGCAACTGCTGCGGTCAGTTTTTCCTCGTACATGTCATTCGTCGTTTTCGACGCATTTCACTGATGCGGACGTTTTCCTAAAAAAAACAATACCCTTTACAAAAAATTTAATTTATCTTTATTCCAAACCATACGACACGTGCTGAGCGCATTAACTGTGTGTGGCATTATTGTTATATTCCACTGACGGTTTTATTTATTGTTCCTTGCAGAATTCACGAACCGCCCATTTATAATTTTGTTTTATATATGCATTTTAAATTTACTGACCAAATAAAAGGGCACATCTTGCGTTTTTTCTTTTGTTAATTTAATTTAATATTGAATATTTATTTTTCCTCATATTTATATATTCAAATGTTACGTATTTTGACACTGACTCACTTATTAGAATTTCTAAGGGTACTTCTCGTTTACCTAGAATCTTCAAATTTTGTATGAAGGAATTGCAAAATAAAAATAACTGAAAAAAACCAAAAAAAGCCATTTTAAATTGAATAATTCATTGATTTTGTTTTTACGCGTTTATGTCGAATTTCGTAAATTTTAAAATATGAACAAGTAAAGAAAAATTTTATTTACTTGGTATAAGAGTTTTGTTGTGAAAATAATATATCTGTTCTGTATACAACATGAAATATCACACAATCATATAGTCTAAATACTAGTCGATACCGACGAATATGTGGTGTAATACTGATTCAATGGGTTCTGTATTGAAAATATCGATATCGAGGACATGTTCCGTGAGTGTTGTAAACCAAATAATCCACTAGAGATTGTGATAGAAATGATTTTCTTTTAATTCTCGTTACTCCAAGTGAGCTTTTAAAGCACCACAGTTTTGCGGCATTTTAATCCCATTGGGCTCATTAGGCACCTTTGACTTAAAGGATATTACTCGAATTGGACTTTTATATTCCACATTTACATATTAATTTGGCATTAAAAGTTTCATAACTAAACATTTGCAAGTTATTATGATGTGAAAAGTTAAAGTTTTCAGTCGATAAATAATTGGAGTGATGAGGATTAAAGAATAACTGAGCTGACAGTTTTTTTTGGCATTAAAATTAATAAACTAAACGAAACTCAAGTGATTTTAAAATTTTCAGCTATCAAACAATTATTCTCTTTATAAGTCATTGACAAGATTGTAATAGTGGACTCAATTTAGTTTATTTCATTCCGATATTTCAATTGGTTCTGAAGTTATGACGATGTTAGCCCATGCTGCTCATATAACTAAGATAGATCAAATACGTATTCAAGTACAGTAAAATCTAGAAATTTTCCTTATAAGTATTACTATCTACATTTTGAATTAAATTTTAAAAGCCACATTTTTATATATGGAATATATTTTGTTACGCCATCAATGGTGCAGAAACAAAACATATTGCATTACGCGCCGCCTTGATTATCAGAAAATAATGTAATACAAGACCCTTGTTTAATTACGCCTGATAAAAGTCAGTAAAAATCAAGTCAGAAATAAAGAAACTATTGACACTTTGATATCCGCGTACTTTACAAAGATTCCTGTTATCTGGTGCTGGTAAGTGTTGCGTAAATTATTGGAAAGATCGTAAAATATTTTAGTAAAACATGAAGTCTTCATCGTTATTAGTCCTGCCCATTAATTTTTGCAAGAGAAAAATTGGTGAGATGTGACGATATTGGTATTCATCTGGTAGTTTTCATATAACACCAATATTTGGCCAAGAAAAAGATTAAATCCTGTACGTTATTCATTAACGTTCATAGTATTGGTAACATTAAAAAGATTGAATAAAACAATTAAGTTGCTAGAAGAGTATAGTAATTATTTAAGAGTCTATTTTTCGAAAATAGAGAAATTCATAAAAAAACACGCTGTTTCTCTTTCAACTGCTACTGCTTGATAAGGGAAAACAGATCACTATAAAATTGCAGAAGTTACAAGTGGAAACTTTCCGTCACCTGCTGAAGTCACAAGTTCAGTTTCAAGAGAAATTTCTAAATTTGGATTATTATTTATCAAGCTAAAATTAAATACTAATGAAGTACTGGAAAGTCCTTTAAACGAAAATCATCTGCGACGAAAATCATCTGTCAGTTAATTTATAGTGCTAATAAAATTACATTGAAAATATGGAAAAATATTTCAGTTTACAAATTACTCTTAGTATTCGATACGTCGAAACGTATATGTTAGTATCTCAGTACTTCTAAATTGTATTTCTGATTTTTAAAGATAGCTAGAGGAAAATACTTAACAAACCATAATTTCCTAATATGTTAGGAACAATTTCATAAAAACAATATAAATAAGCATTGGGATAATGACGTTTTAGCCTAAATGAACATAGGGACGATGACCATATCAATGATATATTCCTTAAATCATGCTTAGTAAAACATAGTTCATTGGTCAAAATATCCTTTAAAATGGTTCAGTTTTGAGAATAAATGCTCATTAGATAATTTATTTTAATATTCATATAATGATTAAAGAAATTACATTTTAATTTAGTTTCAATCTATTTTAAAGGAAAACTTATTTTTTTATTGACATTGAAGATCGTAGCTTGGGTACATCTATTTCTTGAATACAAAATTAAGAAAAACTATTCAATAATCTTAGTTATACGTCAAGTGGCAGTAAACGAACATGCTTCGGATGAATCAAACATTTGTCATCTATATTAGCTTTAACAGGGTTATTTTAATTTTTTGCCCTGTTTCTTTTTTTAACCCTTGAATTTTACAAACACAAAAAAGACAATAATATTTCATATAAGCGCCTTGTAAGCCAAGAGTAAAGCATTTAGCCTCAGTTAAAATAATTAATTGGGATCTTTGTATCTAATTACTTTAATTAATACTGGCATTATTTCATATATTTTTTTGGTTTTTGCACTAAACATACTTACGGCTTTAAAAATAATTTTTGAAGAATCAATAAACAGACGAAATATAAATTAAAAAATATAATTAAAAAAAAAACTACAATGAGAGCAAATAATATTTTTTTATTTGAAAAGTAAGTTGTTTCCATTATTACAATATTGATTCAAGTAAATCACTTTTAGGTGTAAATAAGTACAAATATTTTACTGGATCATTTAATTTAATCTGAGTTATGAGTTGAGACCATTCACCAGCAACAGCGTAATATCGTAAAGGACATACGAGGTCCGTTAACGTAAAGGGAGTTTTTCTTCAATATTACAGTCAATTAAATATCTAAATTGTTGGTTAGTTTATGTAAAGCTGAAAAGTTTAAAAAAATTATTATTAAATTCAGATTACAAGAAATAAACCCCAGGAAAAGGATTATTAGCACACTTTTTCATAATTTCATTTAGGCTATTAATGTCGTAATGACGTAATTAACACTAATTTTTATTAAAATTGTAGAGCGTCTAGCAACAAGGGTTGTTTTTCACAGCGTTGTAAAATTGTATTAAGTTCTCTGGTAGCTTAATATTATTTTTTTTGCAGACAGCCTGGAGTAAGAAATGTATTACGTAATCGTTTCTAATTACTTATTATTAGAAGAGACTTAAAACTTCCATGAAAATTGAAAACAAACTGTTGTATCATATATTCTTTAACGTTTTGAGTCAAAACAAAATATGTATTAGTAATATTAATTAATTTAACAAATACTAACGTTCTGTTATAATGCTACGGATGAGAACTAATATGTTTGCTAACGGTGATTTTCGATTCTTTACCCCGTTTAAATACAGTATTTATTGCCAATTTTTTTATATCAACTTCAAAAAGTTTTAAATTAGTTTCATTCAATTAATTTTTAATTTTGTTACTTTAAGATTTTTTTCGAAAAACTTTTTTTCCAGTTCAAATAACTTGATAAATAATTAAAAATGAAACACACTTATTTCTTGGTAATACCAATTTTTAATTAATTTTAGTAAAATGATTTTCAGTGAAGATTTTTTCAAAAGTTTTTTCGATTTTTCTACTGCATGCAAAATATGAAAAATATACAAATCGCAATTATACAGTGATTGTCAAGCTTCTCTTTATTTATAATTTTAATAACAATTAAACTAGAGCTCTCAAGGAGTACAAATTTTATTGTATTCGAGAGATAAAAATAGTTATTTTCTAATTAGAAACACTTCAGTACACTTTGAAATTAAAATTAGTTTATATATTAAACTAAAGGCTAGAAAAGATTAGGAAGAAAAAGTGGAGTATTTGTTTAGAAAAAAATGTAATTCAAAAGAGAGAAAAGCAATAAGAAAACAACAAAACCTAGACACGAGAGCCAAAACTAACTTATGTGCTAAG
The DNA here is from genome assembly GCA_039881145.1 of Druceiella hillmani. NCBI lineage: Eukaryota > Metazoa > Arthropoda > Insecta > Lepidoptera > Hepialidae > Druceiella > Druceiella hillmani. The sequence continues at coordinate 10,090,579 of JAYKKI010000078.1, read as the reverse complement.
GCTCTAAAATTCAAATGACAAAACCGTTAAATAATGGACAACATATTATTAATACTTTTCGCAGCGCGAGGTATCTATAGTAGACTCGGTTCTAGTGCTGATACCATGGAAGTACAACTGCTTGGTAATGCTACACTTATTGAGACAGTTCTTAGAGAAGTTTCCAAAGAAGAGACATTTTTTTCAATAACTATTTCATTCTATTTTAGAGTTTATGTGTATTTTTGACGAATGATCTTATAGGTAATAAATGACCATTAAAATAATTACTTTTATTTTATATAAAGGGAAAAAACAAACTCAAATTATTTGAAATATTTTATGAACACTAAATAAGAAAAAAGTTTGTATTCCAACGTTTCAACAGAAAACAAAGAAAAATAAACACACTAATAAAATAATCAATTAAATACAATACATAAAGGCGATAATGTTAACTTAAGTACGCGAAACAATATATTTTTTTAATAAGCATAATATTAATACGGAAAACACTTCTTATTTACTTATCAATTAAATGCACCCATGATTACGGAATACAAGTTATTTATGTAAGGCGCTGTAGTTAATTAATTTTGACAAACAAGGAACAAAATGAACAGTAATCATATTATAAACTTTGTGAACACACATCTGTTTATAATTCAATTTGATACTTTACTTTGTCATTTGGAATGGTTCGAAACGGCTTTGATAAATTAAAATATAAATTCATGTTTCTGTATTAATAACAAAAATAAAATTAATAAACTTCTGGAGAATAAGTAGAACTCGTACTAAGAAAGCTTCATATAAAAGTTTATATATAAAAGTTGTAACAATTAAGGGTACGTAACTTAATTTTTTATCGAGAAAAATTTAAACTAAATATTAATATAAGTTTTTCGCCATCTAAATATACACAGGTTGTAAGAAATAATGTGCCATTTATTAGTACGGGTGAATCAACTAATGGCATTAAACTAATTATTTAATAATCCAGACGTTTTTCTGTAAAAAAGTGTACATTTTTTTCGTCAAAATATATATTTTGACAGTTTTTTTCGGTTTTCTAATAGATATAAATATTAATTAGGAAACTGAACAATTCTCTAACATAAATATGTTCAAGAAAATTGCTTGACAAGCCAGGAAACACCGAAATGGTTTTACAAGTGTTACATTTTCCCATTTCGTATGGAATATTAAAAATATATATCTATATTAATCCATGGAACAAAAGGTATCAATTTATGTATCGTTGAAATTAAAATTTACAATTTGTTTTTTTTATAATAACTTTTGTCAATTAGGGAACTTTTGGCTAAGGTTCAGTAGCCAAATAGCAAACACGGAACTCCATAGTTTCGTCATGTCCATTCGGCTTTCTGTCTGACGTTCTCAACATTTTAGTTCGTACAGTTTTGTAATCGTGTGTATGAAATTTTGCCAGCAGATGCTTGATATGGAGATTTCAATTAATATATATTAAAATCTTAAATTTTTTTTACCACGTGCAAAGCGAAAGCGGATTTTTTTTGAGTACCATTGAGTACATTTATAACTAAAATTATATCAAGGTCCTATTTACCATTTTTCATTTTTAAACTCCGTTTGTGAAACGTGGAACTTCGAAGTTTCAGTTAACCTACATTTATAATCAATTAACCCCACATTATTAAGCAATGGACCAGTATTTAATTTTTTCTAACTGTATACATGGTTCTTGTTTATTATTAGAATTTCTTATGGTCTGTTGTTATCTGAATTCGTTGTTAAATATTGACAGTTTATGTTTGTTTAGCAATGTATCTGAGAAGGTTGTGGCGAATTTATTAAATTAAGAAAAAGTTATGATATATTTACTGCGGTATATTTACTATCCCGCAATTGTGACTGAGAAACTTGACAGATATACTGACATTAGTATGTCGTTTTCTAAAGTAGCTATAATGATATTTAGAAATAATTATTCTCTATAATCTTTTAATTTTCCTAAGAAAAAAGAAATTTATAGTATAATCGGAGCATAAATATGAAACAAAATTTTAGGTAAACGGTGCCCTTTTACAAGGCAATGTTTTTAATACGTTGTTAATTCTATGAATATACTATGTGATATCATAGTATAATGTGTTTTATCAAACTTTATTCATACATTCAACGCTACAAAAACATTACATTTGAATTTTACGTAAAGTGAGTTTTATTGTAGCACAATTGAGTGCAAATAAATTTTAAGTATATCACTATCGCTTCACTATATATTAAGATTTATTAGACAACTCTTCATATAATTCTGGTTGTTAAAGAGATAAATACCTGAAAATTATCCATTGCGACAAAGTTCAAATTTAGAATAGTTACAATATCCAATATATCTAAATACAAAGTTAAAATTCAGTTATATACGTTTCTGTAGCAAAGTCTTGCGAGGATTCGGGAACTTTTATTTCACTATTTTTATTCCAAAATTTTTAAAGAAAAATTTGCCCCTTCTCCCGTAATGTTTTTGAGGAGATAATAAGTTCACAACGCATATTCGAACCGATTTCATATTGTAAACTTTTCCGTGGCGGATAATAAATATACATTCTCAAGTATAAATTTCAATATAAGAAATTGCATCAAAGCATAAAATATACGAGAAAGGATTCAAAAAGCAATACAATATTGTTTCAAGTTCTCTTTTCAATTTCGATGCGCGCATTCAATTTGATATTGCAACAGTCTCTCCATTTTTACAAATACCAGTCGCTAGTAGCAAAATATGAAACGCTTAAGATGAAATATTACAAAGCACCGGAGAACAGGATCTGCTTATTTATTTTATGAAGCGATGCTTCAAATAATAAAGTATTCAATAGAAAAAAGATTTTTCCAAAAAAAAGAGGTTATTTAAAACGTGATAAAAACTAAGAAAATCAAACAAAACACTAATTTCAACATTAAGTCACTCAGTGATATATACACCTTGCAAGGGAGAATTTTTGAAGTATTTTTGTTGATTTGTTAGTCATTTGGGTTAAAATGTAAAATTTATTTATATCCAAACTTTTTAAAAATTACGATATAGTTAAATTTATAAAATTAAATGGATTTCATGTAGATTTTTCATTTGTATGCGTAACTATCACGCATATAAGCAAAGCACGCTGGCAGAAGGACAAGTAAATGTTGGTTGATTTCCTTTAATTGTTGGTAAGCATATTATTTTACAATGAAATTACTTTTAGTTACGAGTCTGCAGATGAAATCTAATATCTGCTTTATTACTTTATCTAAAAACGAATATAACAATTCCATGAATTATGTATAAGAAAGTAGAAATTACTACAATAGTACACATGTGGACTTTACGGGTATAGAAAATGTATTGTGATATTCAGCTTTCGATTATTTGTAAGGACATTCAAATAAACTTTTTCATAAGAGCTTTTATTTGCACACATTCAAAATGTATGTCAAGAAAGCTTTCATTTATTCGTCGATATATATTGTTTCGGATAACTGTGATAACGATATTGTCTAAAATAGAAGAGTATAATGACCATTTTCACATGTAATACTCGATAACGACGTATTTTTTCTATGATTTTGTGTGCCTGAATTTTTTCCATCTCATATATTATTAACAGCCACGTCTTTCCACCTTTGTATTTGTACGTCCATTTGTGCGTAATTATATATTTCCAGAACTATTAACAGGTATTTTGTGATTTTAGAATTGAAAAGAAAAAAAAACGATTAAGTAAGTATCGAACAAAGCACAACGCCTGATTACTTACACTTCATATTATACGTCCCTTATACGTTATATTGAAATTTAATATTTTGAAAACAGGTATGGTATAATTTTCATTTTCTCTTTACTTAATATATTTATATGGGCTTCCCCATATTTAAAAAAAATTATTTTGTTACGTTTTTATTGAGATTTCCATTTCATCTATTTCCAAAATTTCTTTGAACATTACCAACAAATTTCGACTTCCTCTATCTTCAAAACCGAAGCAGGGCCAAAATTATGAAAAGTTCATCAACAATAGTTTACTAATTACTAAAATTTGCTAGATTTCTTGAGAAATTTACGCCTTTGTTTTTACGCCTGTGAAACTTAAACTAGGCAATATATTTACTTTTTGTAAAATAATATTTTTAAATAGCTTAATAGAGTTGTTAAATACATACTTGACACACTTAAATGCATACGAAATGTTAGTGCCAGTTTTTCTTGCATTTTTTTAAATATTATGTATAAGATATAAGCACTTTTTAATCGATATTAAAATGACAATCTCTCTGACGCATACGAACCCAAACAAGTTTTTTTATCGGAAACTTAGAGATCTTATCTATTTGTATTTATTCACTTAAAAGGTTCTTTGAACCCTCTATACATTCTATTTTTGTTGTCTCGTCAAATTCAAAAATGTAAAAGGACGAGAATGACCCCTTCTTTAAAAATATCTTTGTGTTCTTAATGTTCTGTACCAGAAAATAGAAAGAAAGTTTCAGTTTTTTATATTCGATCCTACAATGGTAATAAGTATCTTTGTGGAATAACATCGGTCTCTATTTCTTAATTTGTGTATCACTAGCATGTTTCTCAGACACAGTTATATATAGACATATAAAAGTAAAGTGCTAACAATTTTAAAACGCGAGTTTGAAAATATTGAACACGTTTTTTTAATAAAAATTGTGTTGTTCTATTTATACATTTTTATATTATATAAAACAAATTTTAAAAAATGTGTTCTGCGTTGCCTCTGATATTTTGTGTTATTAACAACATTTTTTTATTTGATTTCGTTTAAAACCAAGTTTTTACAGATAATAAGAGTTGATATGAATTTCTCATGTTCGAATAAAAACAAAACCTAACAACCAAGTTTTCTTCACATTTTCTTTATTCAAGTTCGAATAAAAACAAAACCTAACAACCAATTTTTCTTCGTATTTTCTTTATTCAAGTTTTTAAAATTTCAATGTGCCACGGTTAATGCGCACGCTGCAGACCGAACTGTGGCCTTTGTAGATCCGGTTTATGTACATGCGTCACACGCCGCAAACATAAAATTATACGTATCGAAACTTGACGCCTATGCTGTACTCTTATATATTTATACACGATATCTAAGCTATACTATGATATGCGATGTCTAAAGGATATGTCTGTGTGTTTGAATGTGTCTACGCAATATTTAGGCGTTATGCCTGTATAAATCTACCAAATATTTAGTGCCTCCTTGTAAATCTGTGAATTTTAATGATATAATTAAATCGGATCTTTAGAAAAGTTTGGATAGATTTAAATTTTATATTATAAGCCTAATGTCTAATACATTGACAAAAATACTTCTGAAAGTACTCTCTTTTTAAGGGGAATCTGTCGCTGAGGCCCTAATATAATGACAATATTTTTCCCTCTGTTATTATTAGACTTTTTCTAACTTGGATATTTAAACCAGCTCGAAACGAACTGTGGAAAATGTAGCACATTAGTGTATATTCCATAATAACAGTAAATGATTCCAACGGTATGGATGAAAATGGCTGTATTATATTGTCTTCTAAAAGCATGGTTAATTGCCGATAAAATGCCAACCCAAAACCTTGGTTGGCTTTTGTATCCTACACTTTAGTATGTTTTTCTTCGATCTTTGTATCCTACGTTACTATTTCACGATAGATTTAATAGAATTTTCGAAGTCAGGCAGGAATAGCTAATACAATTCCCTAATAAAAACTAAAGCTAAAAAAATTAAAATCCAACTACAGGAAAAACGAATCAAAATTTGGACACGAATCGGTCTATATTTATTAAACGAAGCTAATTAAAATAACGAGGCGTCTCCAATGGAAAATAACGTATCATCAAACACCTGGGTCTAGTAACCAATTTAAATCTTAGCAGGTAGATCCCCTAAAGCGTTTTCAAACATTTATTCCAATCACAACTAAAATCCATCTTTGTCAAACGGTTTTACTGTCTAATTAGGGAAATGTGTGCTACTCAGACTGTGCTACTCAGTTAAATAAATTAGAATGCCTTTAAAATTTGTGTTAGCCATATTTTTAGCAAGAGAAAATATCCCCATGTTTTCAAGACTAGGTCATGTGTTAACTGGATTAAAATTCACCATTCCATGTCTTGTCTTTATGGTTTTGAAGCATCTTTGTAATTTCAATTCTAGTTTCATAGCCCTAGGGGCTTATGGCCTTGTATTACGTTCTGAGTATTTCGTAAGTCTCCTTAATTCCAAACATGAAACGATGTGAATATTCCCTCACTCTAATTACTACCTAATATTCGAATATATGCAATATTTGTCTGAAAAATATGTTTCTAGCTCGATTCCCTGTCACTAGCCTATTTCTTATTCTCCTATCCATTTTATTTTCCCTTTCCGTGTTTATAATTTAACAATTAATTTAGTTACACTCAGGTTAATATTTGTTAGGTGGTTTTTTATTAATAATTGCATTGTAATTAATGGGTAATTTTATTACGTGCTACTGACCATCTATAGCAATCTTCCACAATGTTAAGTTTCAACTTCTGGTGTTTTGGGTGATTGCAATATGTTCGCCAAATGTATAAATACGTTGAATTTTAAATTGTCTGATATGTATCCTATATCACTCGCATCAAAAAAATATATCACTCGCAACATTGAAAATTATTAAACAATTTTGAGTCCACAAGGAATTAAAAAATATTTATATATAAATATTATATATGTGTATATATATATATATATATATATATATATATATATATATACACATATAGGGATACACGTGAAAAATATAACCCACCATATACTTACTAATTCGGATAAAAAAATTGAATTAAAATGAGTTATATTAAACCGTAACTTTTAGCATCCTCTCTTGTATTCCTTCTTGTCACATTAATGCGTGACTTTAATTTCTAAATAAACCGATCCGACTGTAAAATAAATTTATAACAATACAAACATGTACCTAATCGCTTTACGACATTATGTTTACCATCGAGACATTATCCAAATTAACAAGAATTTAAAACGAAAGTACTACTAAACGATAAATACTAAATAAACTATTTTGCAAGTTTGTAGCAATGAAATAAATTACCAAGCCATTCCTGACTTTCCTCTTCAAGCATTTTTGTTAGTTTCCGCCATCCTGTTGCTAATTTATTTCTTATTTCGAGACGTTCTGTTCATTTTAACCGCCGAGTAGTGTATAAAATATGTAGATTCTCTTTGCTATTTCACTTTCATTCAGTTACACATAATTTACTGACATAAATAGAATCGACGCATAAAAAGCCAAGAAAAAACATTTAAGAAACTAATATTTCCATGTAGGAAATGCAACACTCAGTCACGAGTTTTTTCCAGGAAAAGAAATATCACGTTTTGTTTGGAAAAGTTATTTTATATTACTTTATTAAAAAGTATTTTATAAAAGTGATTACTTTAAAAATTACTTTTCAAAACTTTAAATCTTCAATAATATATTAATATATATATATATATATATATATATATATATATATATATATATATATATATACATATATATATTATTTGTACAAATATTTTTTAATCAAAACATGAGATTTTCTTGATGATATAGGAAGAGTATCGAGTCTACGTTGCCAATAGGTGGTTACTATGAGTATGTGGTCGAATGTAGGAAGAATGCAAATTTATTGTAGCATAATAGGTAAATGTTTACGATATACTGTGTAAGCTTATTATTTATCATATGAATTCAAAACAGGACTAGCCTCCATGGAGGTAGTGGGAGTTGATAATTTGTCACAAAAATTAAAGGAAAGTTTATTACATGATATTATTTAAAAGCCTGAAGAAATAAAAGATGTTGATGCGCACTAATTCTACTATGAAAGTCTTACTGCAACTTCTTTGAATAACGTGTAAAGTTTTAAAATTTAATTTATTAAATGACTAGTCAGAAGTAGGTGTAATAAAATTCGAAAATTACGAGTTTGTCTCGCACATCGAAGGTTGCGATCCTCGTTTGAAGTTAAGTTATTTTATTAGCCTTAAGCTATCACTAATATAGGGATAGTTATCACTAATTATCACGTCTTAACGCAATAAATAATTAATAATACCCAATAAAATTAAGTAGGAGAGATATATCGTATATGCTTCAAAAATTGTGACTATAAAAATTATTCTATAAACCATCGTTTTAGTTTTCTATAACCTTTGAGCAGACACATAAAAGCCCTGACTTTTAGATAATTTTAAGTTTAATAGTTTCAGAAATAAGGAGGCATTATTTTTTCAATACATTATTCAAGATATTCTATCTAAAATGAGGAAAAAAGTTGTTTATGAAATTCTTTTAACCCGTCTTTTGAAATGATATCCCTAAATTATTTATGGAATAATTTTTTTTTCAATATTTAATTTTAATTATTTCAGATTTCAATATCTTTTACTGTCTACCAGTCAGTTATGTCTAAACGTATTTTCATGGTTGACTAGAAGGGATCGCTCCTGTAGTAATAAGTCCGCCATATGTATATTACATTGAACTTGTCATATAAATAAATTAAACAGTTATGAACTTTTTAGATAAGAAAGAAAATTAAAAAGATATAAAATAAATAACTGAATTTCTTTAAGTAAAGCGATTTTATTTTCGTCAACGTATTGCACTAAACTGTATAAAATACATTCTGGCTATTTTCGTAAAATATATTAATTTACTACAAGTTGCAAAACTAAAGTCATGAGTATATCTTACGTCGAAATACATAAAATCATATAAAATAAAAATAAAAAATATGGCTTAATATTAATTTATATATTACGTCACTGCATCGTCTGGACGAGGCGTTGATGTGGGAGTCAGATTTGATTCGCCAGTGACGTTTCGTGGTTATGTAGCGGATGTAGTAAAAATCGTTTCGGAAACTTGAATTCGTGTTACATAATATAAAGGATTTTCAATCTCTGTTACCGATTCGCCTGCTGTACATTTCATTAGCGCATAGCCGATTAGAATCTGGCTCCGTTATTTGGAGCCTATACGAAGCCTAATACAGCTCTATGATTGAACCTAATCTTTTTGCTACACTACCCTCTAGAACCGAATTATATTGGAACTCTCCAGTTTTCCGGGCTATTCAACTGCTTAACCATCTGCTAGTGGTCCCACTAGAGTGTGATTTTTTTGTGATGACTAAAATACATAAATTTTTCGAAATGAGCCGTCGTTATCTTTTGTAGTTCTTGTTTATTATTGTATTGATGTTTAATGTACATCTTATTTTGTATTAAGTTTTTAACTCATTAATTGCCGATCATTACGAGCAGGTTACCTGTATTGTATGAATATATATATATATATATATATATATATATATATATATATATATATATATATATATATAACTAAATAATTTATTCAAATGTCAACACTCGACTAACCAACCAATTTTATATGCTGCACGATGAAAATAACTTTTATGTAATTTAAGATTTTGTGTTAATATCAAATCGGGAGTAGATTTAAGGGAAACATAATACTTTACCTCTGAATAAAATATAATGCATTCATCGGATAAGATGAACACAAATTAATTGATATAAATCTTTTTATTTCTTACAGATCGCAATTTCGTTTTCGAAACTCATTTTAGTAATGACAATCCAGAATATGCGAAATAAAGCAAATATTTTTTTAAACTAAATATATTTTTCAATAAATGATATTATATTATATATATAATTCAATAAATTATAATTTATACACGCACACTCACAGTAACTAGATTCATCTGTTATCCTCCAAAGGATCGAAAATTGCATACCAGTTTGCATAAGAAAACAACTGACAATTTCATGGCAAAAATAAAAAATTAATTACGTTAAAACGTTACAATTTTAACCCCACAGTAGGTATACAAGGGATAACATGGATTATTTATTTATAGTCATCTCATATGATGAGAACACAATATATGCAAACTTTAAATATTACGAGACTCTAAATGATAGTAATTGTCGACATGCATTTGATCGTTTTTTAATAACATTTTGTGATCCTTCTATAAACTGAATTTAAATTTATAACTAAGACGGTTTGTCAACGCCATTCTATATTTATATTGATCATTCATACATTTAAAGAAAGTAAAAATCAGCTCAGCGATTCTACTAAGCTTACCAGGACCAAAGTCCTAGTGACTGACTTTCTAGTAAAAAGTTACCAATTAGCCGATGGATGACTACTTCTTACGTCGCTAAGCTGGTCAGATAAAAACCATTTTATTCTACTTGTCCATAGTGAAAGTAAAATCGTAAATAATCATTAATTCTTTGACAACACAAAAGAATTTCGTAGATCACTGTATTTTATTTCATGTTATTCAATCCGTTCCTAAATTGTATTCAAGTTAGTTGTGGACAAATAAAATTCAAATTACATTTCTTTTTTTAATAAAAATATTTTACAAATACACCAGAATGGGCGTAATACAAATCGGTTTCTTTGCTTCCATTCAATCAAACATGTTAAAATTTAATAAAGGTATAGTCGAATAAATTTATTGAAATTTTAAATTTCAGATAAGTAAATTTTATAAACTCACGTTTAAGATCGTTTCAATCTGCTTATTTTTCTAGTTGAAAGAGTTTGAAAGTAAGTAAACTTTGATAAAAAAAACCAACAAATTTTACGAAAATTTTCTACTACAGTAATTTATATTGCTAAATTTAAATAGTTTTTTGTGGGAACGTAATTATATATATATATATATATATATATATATATAATATATATATATATATATATATATATATATACGTATATTTTCTTGGATTTCACCTATTTTGCTAAACTATAACTAATAATAGAGACTTTGGAAAAAATCCTCAAATTTTTATTAACTTTGACATCAAGTTACTCACCGATACCTGTAGCTCGCTTTTCAATTACTGTAAAAGATATATAAATAAATAATCATACTAATAAAAAGACTGACAAATGAAAATTTCAAAATCGCTGAATATCTTATTTATTTATTAAACTCTAAGCAACAATGGAAGCAATATGCTTACTCATTTAAATTCACTCAACAATTTGTGTATAATGTGTTTATGCATATAAAACAGATAAACATTAAAAATTTGAAGAATGAGTCCATCAATTTATTTCCTTTATGTCGCGGATTTATTGTCCGTCGAATTTTTTTTGGATAATGTACTTAATTTACACACTTTTTTATCTTTACTATTTCAATATTATAAATGTGAATTATAAAATAAATTGAGTAGCACTTTTACAGCCAATACGTTTATTGACATAAGAGTTGTATTTGTAGTTTGTCGTCATGAATACATTTGAGGAATATTTTATGGATATTGGTAATGTCACAGGAAGAGAGTAATATTACAGAAATAACATAGGAATATAATCATATCTTACTATCTCTTAGCAAAAAATGAAACTAACAACGAATTCAACAAAAAACAAAAAAAACTTACGAAAATTTAAATAAGCAGAAAATAAAATAATTGCCCCATATAGAAAACTTACTTGCAAAAATGTACCATAATTATTTTCTTTGAGAGTTTTTCTTTATAATTGTCTTGGAAATATAATTTAAACCTTTTCCCGCTAAAGTAATTTGCGAAACAATAAAATAATTATTAAAATGAACGTTAGAATAATAAAATTCTTCTAAATTAGTTTCACTCTAACGTTTTTAACGAAAGTAGCTTTAATTAAACTTTCAATATTGCGTTTTTTGCTCGACGTTTCGTTATATTTTGATGGATTGTTCTTATTTTAGTTTTGTATTAAGAGTATTTGTTGAAGAATTATAAGATGCTTCAATACCAAAGCAATTAATGAGTTGTTTGTAAGAAGGACTTGGAAAATTTAATAATTACTTTGCACTATGAAAATATTACAAGCGAATATTAAGAAATTTTGGTTAACCTATTTTATTGAGCATTATGAGAAACGTACTTTGTACTACTTTTCGTTCTTCTTGCCAATGAGAAGAGGTAAAGGAAAAAAAAATTAAGATTCTGCAAATTTATAGTAAGAAAACAAATGGTAACTATTTTTTTAACTAAGGAAAAGCCAGATTATGGATAACAGCAGATTCGATTATGTCCTTACGTGGATAAGAATCTAGCCATTTTGCACTGCAGTTTTACGTTCAATTTAAAAATGAAATCGTAAAGGCTTTATTAATATAAAATATTCTATAAATAAACCTTTTAAAAGCGAGTCGAATTCCATACATGCCTATGTAACACATCCTTCAGAGATGGCGCTCTAACAAAAAATCTTTGCAACATTGAATATATTGAAAACAATGGAAAAACACCAAGAAAACATTAAGCGAGTTCTGAAAAGCGATAGAAGGTAGCTGAGACCATGAAAATATCAATCGGTAGTATTATCACTATTTTGCATCAAAATATGTTATATTTTTTTTCATGGGAACAAAAAGAATAACGCATCGATAATTCAGATAATATTGCAAAAGTAATGTCACTATAACTCAATATGATATGGTTCGATTGTAATGAAATTTTGACATATATCGTTTGTAACCTACAAAGTGCTTCCTAAAAATTATAAAGATTTTTAATTACAGGCGTACGTAGTACTTCTATTACTCTACAAATTGTAATGAAATTATTCAGTTTAAAAATATATCGCGTAACATATCTTCAGCGGACTTATTGTGAATTTGTCAAAAATATTTTGATCATTAATTTATAATTTTTCAATATTTTTAACTACTTTTAATATTTTATATTTGAATTTAGGCTGTGAGAAATATTAAAGAAACTACAGCTTACTATTTAAAAGCATTCTTCAGTGAAAAAAAATAAAATATAAATTCGCGCTTAACTCTAAGAAGTCTTTTTATAATACCTTACACTTCTGGGCTGGAAATTTTTTTCGGCTCATTTTTGCATTTTTGGGCTTTTCTCTGAGTTTTTAAATGCCCATATAATGTAGCAGATACATATAATAATTAAAAGTGTACTGTAAACTGGTATTGACATTCACTCAATATTGTCAAAATAAATATTTGCTCTTTTCAAGTTTTACGTGGCTTTTTTCAACAACCCTGTTATTTACCCAGTTATTTAAATTGAGAAAAATTCGGAAATAGATGTATTTTCGAATGATTAGTCCCAAGTATTACGCTAATATATAATAATAAATCACACTCTCTTGATCTTGATATTTGAAGAATTTATTTAAATTTAAAGTTGGGAAGTAAAGTTTCAATATCTTTTATGTTTACTTCATAAACACGAATTCAAATCACCTAAAATTACGCACCAAATTCTCATATACGAATGTATGAAAATATTAAATCTAATTTATATAAAACATGTACCAAAATTTGAAGGCATATCATTATATCACTGGAGTGCCAATGGTCAAAGGGCTCGTTGCGGACTCTCTGATATTTGATCGAAGATTTTCGTAATACACATTCTGTGTCTGTATAACAATCTGTATCAATGTATTAATTATGTGATGCAATATTTTCAAATATTTTTTCATATTTTTTGTACCAAAAGACTTACGTAATATAATTGACGTTTTATTTACACATCTTATTAAAAAGACTTATAAAGATTAGGTATATAATAATTTAAGAAGTCCATATACCATAAGTGCATATTGAGTTTGGTCTATAATTTACTTCTATTTATTAACGGTTATTTCTTCATTACTTTTGGTATTGGGGAAAGAACTGCCTACTTCGTTGTGAATTCTCAAGCAGGCCACGTACTCATAATTTTTAGACTTTAGATTTTTATGGTTTTATATTTAGTTTCATATTAATTTTTGTAACTTAAAAAAAAACTAACCTGTCTTTAATGAAAGCGCAGATGTGAAATATACTTTAATATATCTATATTATAAATATACAAAATCGGAGGTATCGATTAAATCAGATTTCACATTGAGTTTTTTCTTGCTTTTTTCTACTATCTATAGCTTAGTGACTAATCTAAGCCAATTATTTACATGCTTATCCTTATACATGTATGCAAAATGACGTAAATATATTAAGTTACGGTATTATTAAAAAGTAGCTAAGTATAAAGATTGAGATACTTCTTATTCTTTTGGTTCACTTAACATCTTTAAAGGGTTTACGATTTATAAATTCGGTTAATTTCGCAATTCTACTTTGGAAGCAACATGTATTAAATTTAAACAGAAACATTAAATATTTATAAGAAGATTTTCTGGATAATCGTGAAATTCACTATCGAAATTATATACGTAGTTAATGTTTTGCATCCTAATTTAAGTAAATCTATGACTATTGAATATATTTGGCGTTAATTTTAGTATTATTTCTACTTTCTTTAATTTCTTTACCACGACCTAGGTTTCATTGTATTACAACTTAAAGTGGGATATTAGCAAAGATCTTTGCTAATATCCCACCTGTAGATGTTGTAATACAACGAAACCTAGGTCGTGGTAAAGAAATTAAAGAAAGTAGAAATAATACTACATCACGTAGTTTCATTTAATTTTAAATCTATGACATAACGAGAAATTTTTAAAAAATATAAATGCTATGCTTGTAAAGTTGATTAGAGAGGAGTGACATAGTCCTACATTTGTCATATTATTGAGCTAAGTAAGCTTGTTTCCCAATATCAAAAATCTTAATTTTACCTATAGTACTGTACCAAATTATAAATAGAGGCTTACGATATTATTTTTAATATTGACATATGAATCAACCTAAACTCTATCACTTACATAACTTTCTTTAATTTGAAGTTCTTATCGTTTCATACAACGTTTAAATACTTGAAGGAGGGAAGCATATTTTTTGCATATACTTCAGTATATTTTTGAATGTACACAATTTAAAATTTCGTAAATGATTGGAATTGAGAATATTTTGATATCCTTGTAATTAAATCATTCAAATTATATCCCACACTATACATGGGAATTTAAAAAATTTAAATTCTAAATTTACCATTTGAATATCAAGTGTGTAACGAAAACGGCTGTGTCAGATGGGCGCTTGACTGCTCTTTTAAAGCTACTACTTTTTCCTTGGGACGCATGGAATCCTAACTATGGTTACCTATACAATATTTTGTTTATAATATTATGTCTATACAATATTTACCTATACAATTACTTGTATTTGTCAGTATTGGGTTAGTGGCAAAAGTTGCAAACGAACAATTTAATAATATATTTATTTCTAGATTTTACCCAGGGCTCGCTCACGTATGTTCTTTGTTAATGCCGTGTAGTTTTTTATTAAAGCTGCAGAGTATCGCCACCGGTACTTAAGTGCTCTGTTCTTGCTGCATCGTTGCTAATAATTGAATTCAAAGTATCTAATGAAGCATACCTCGATACAAAATAATTAAATAAAAATAATAGGCATCGTATAAGTAAAGGTTTTATTTAAATTGGTTTCGTGATCTCTATTTGATGCCTTAACGTAAAGACAGTCAGACAGACAATGAGATAAAAATGCAAGGAATGTTGTTTTGTCTTTTGCACTTTTCCAGATACACTTCGGTTATTTAATTATATCAATTTCCGAAAATGTACAAAGTACCAAATGACACAATCATCATATATAATAAAACCATTATAGAAATATTCTTAAAGGTTTGATTTGATATAATAGCTATTTAATATTTTGTTGTTCTGATATTTTATAACAGTTTAAGATAATGGCTATTTTTTGACTTGAAATATTTACTTTTTGATGTAGTTTTAATATTACACTACTTTCTCGATTCCACTTAATATTTTTAATATTATATTAAACATTGTGTTATTTAAATTTCAATATGCGATATCTATAAGTTAATGTTTATAAGATATGAGACCTAGAGTAACATGAAATAAGGAATATTTTAAAAAGTAATAAATATTTTATCGTGCTTAATAATTAAATGAGTTTGACGAAAATAAACACGGTTAATTCACGACTCCAATTAGCTTTACACGTAAAGTCATTACTTAAAATACCATGCACCATATTTTCTGTCAGCGCCCTTAAATTCTGCGCTATGCTCTCTGGTGCATAATAAACGCCTTCCGCTATATTTCATATTTCAAGTTTCTTTATTCCTCTCGAACCCAAGGGTCGAGTTTAAAATTTTATAGGCAAATGAATTTGATGGTTCTTTACAAATTTTCATGATTTAAATTACAGCTGCTTGTATGTTATTTTTGCATCTATATTATTAGTAATTACTTTCGTTCTTTGCGCTGGAAGATAATTTTCAAGATCTTAGAACTTTTCCCATTATATGATATTCCCATGATCGGTATCATAAGAATGTCCAAGGTTCAGTTAAATACTGAATATATTAGTATTTTTTTACTTTCAGGTGTAAACATATTTGAAATGAAAAACATATAAATAAAATAGAATATAAGTGTCATATAATTGAAAATTTAAGAGAGATTGAAAAATGTTTGAACCTACAATGATTGCTTGTGAATAAAGCGCGCGTTGCAGTTAACTAAGTACAAAATAATTAATCAACAATTTAACCTCTAGAAGAAACTGTGTCGTAACTTCCATTGCAGATATTGGCGAAGCCTCTAAAGCAAAATAATGTAAAAGTTCATTGAAATGAGTGTGGTAGTTTATGAGTGACCTGCCTCTAAACGCAGTCGCATGACTGTTTTATTATATTTGCTAGCGTTTTGCTCGCAATTTCACGTGGAAGTGTTTAAATATTTATTTTCAAGTAACTTTGAAAAAAAGGAGTTTCCATTTTTCACTTATAAGTATGTACATATGTATGTATGTGCGTATGTCCGCGATTTGTCGATATGTCGAAAATTCTCCAAGTATCGAAATGTATTTTTCCCCATACAAATCTTCATTTTACCCTCTTAGGAGTGGAATTTCTAAAAATGCCAAAATAAGTAAGTAATAATTTATAACCAGAAGCCTAAATATAAAATTAATGCATTTGCCTTTGAAAGTAACGGGATTTCCATATAAAATTTCCTCTCATATTTTATCCCATTTTTGGTGGAATTTTAAAAAACACTAAAATAGGTTTTTTATAATTTCTAACCAGAAACCGGTGTATAAAATGATATGCATCTGCCTTCGAAAATAACGGAACTCCTATACAAACCTTCATTCACCATTTTACCCCTAAGGTGTGGAATTTCAAAAAACGCTAAATAGGTAAGTTGTAATTTATAACCAGAAGTTTATACATCAAAATCGAAAATAACGGGACCGACACAAAAATTATCGTCCCCCATTTTACCTCTATAGGACGGAATCTCTAAAAATGCTCAAATAGGTAAATAAAAACTTTTACCTTACATCTTACCCCGTACTGGTGAAATTTTTAAAAACGTTGAAATAGCTAAGTTTTCATTTCCAACAAGAAGCTTAACTTTACGCATCTGCTTTCGAAAATAATGGGACTGCCATACAAATTTTCATCCTATATTTTACCCCATTAGGGGTAAAATTTCCAAAACGCTGAAGTAGATAAGTGATCATTTCTAACCAGAACCTTGAATATAAAATCTTATGCATCTTTGAAAACAACGGGACTCCCACACAAAAATTCATCTCACATTTTACTCCATTGGGGTTAGAATTTTCAAAAACACTAAAATAGCTAATGTGTAATTTGTAACCAGAAACTTGATATATATATATATGTATATATATATATATATATATATATATATATATATATATATATATATGTATATATATACATATATATATATATATATATATATATATATATATATATATATATATAATAGATATAACAGGACTCCCATACAAACTTTCTTTCTCCGTTTTAACCTCTCAGGGGTAAAATTTAAAAAAAATTCCATTTTATTGTATACTGACGTCATAAGAGGAAACTATTGTCTCAATTTAATATGTTTAGTATCAGTAGTTTAGGCTCTGCAATAATGAATCAGTCTATCTGTCAGTCAGTCAGGCGGGACATATTTTTCATATGTGTTGATAAAATGCTACAGCTTATCAACGTAATCTAGATAACTACAGAATATTGTTTTTGAATTTCTAGGCCGTTCAAAAATTAGTTTTTTCCGGAAAATTAAGGATTTAAAATAGTGTTTAAAGACCTTATTTAGTGCGGAGTGTTGTTTTAAAGAGCTGGTTACAAGTATCTAAAATATAATTTTCACAATTTTATATGATGTATCTTTAGAGATCGTTGGAATATTAAAAAAATTCTCATTTACGTGATTTCTTGAAATTGATTGCAAATGTAGAGCTAACATAGAAAAACGGTTAAGTGGAAAATCTTTGGAAAATACGCATACAATACAAGAAGTATTGCAAATTTACATCAGCATATTTAAATCTATCTATTTACGTCACAAAATAAAACTGGGAGCGGAGAGATTAGCTTTTTGAATGACACTAATGTTGAATAAATATACAATGTATGGAAGAGCTTAAACTAAATCGTTTATGATGACCGCTCCGATTATAAAGATAGACCGATTCGTTTAAAAGCTGTTTCCTGTAAAGAGGGTTGCTTATTAATTCATGACCTAATTAGTCACGGCAAATGAAAATAAAATTTCATTCGGGATTTTTCGGTTAGATCCTTTCGATAACTATTTGACTTTGAAACATCAATCTCCTCTATAAACCCTTATTAGAACTTTGATGTAACGGCCTAATATGATTGGTGATTGTGACGTTTTGTAATAACTTAAATAATACATCAATATCTTTTTTACAACTTTTGTTCTGGTGATTTTGAGGCTAAGGAGATTGACTAAGTTTTGTAAACGTAAAAGAATTTCTGAATTAGAAGTTTAATGTTAAAAGAACTATACGTTCGGAAATATCAAAGGGTAAATTCACATCCAACTAATAGTATTATTTTAGTATTTGATAACGGATATTTAGACAAACTATTATTTTAAGGGTTGTAAAAAATATTTTGTTACATTATTTTGTTACATTCCATGTATCTCTTTATGTTGATCTAATTTCTAATATGTTAATTGGCTTAGCAGTTTTAAGGCTTTTAATGTATCGTAGAAATCGACATAACTTAAATATTAAAACAATTTTATAATTAAAAAATAAACATTTTATATGACCTTTCATAGCCTGTACTCCCTTGATCAGTACTGCACCACCGTGCGATAACGAGTTATGGATAAATGTATACAAAACTTAAGTTACATTCAGTTACATAATCATACATTTGGATTTAGGAAAACAACACCTTTTTTATGTTTGATTTGGTTTATTAAATAATTAGCAATCAACCTATCCAAACATAGCCGAATCTAACCTAACCTAACTTAATCAAACCTAACTCAACCTAATCCGATAAAATTCAGGCTAAAGCTTTCATCTCAAGAGTACCGTTTACATAAAAAAGTAATCTTAATCGGGCAATTTGTACCTCATGCACTAGTTTGAAATTTAAGCCGATTTTGCTGTTATAACAATTTTGACAATTTCTGTTTATTAGTTGTAATAGGGCGATCGGTCTTACTTCCTAAGTGCTTATTGTTGAATTTCAATTTTCTTGGGAAGCGTTGGATAAAAAACCATTTTAGGTTTAAATCCATTCTTTAAGCATTATTTGGATACTGTGGTTAGGTTGTGAAAGTTTAATTCAAATTTTTAAACTAGTGTTTACGTGTACGTAAACGAACAGAAGTATGATATACATTATAATCAAAGCACGTGGTTTTTGCCTTTTGATTTCGGAGAAGGCTTAAATAATTTTCACAAATTTTTTAAAAAAATCTTCAAAGTGCAGTCACATTTTTAGTTATAGTTTTATGTTATAACAGTGCAGATTTTAATTTAGAAAACTTAATCTTACATATGTTGATAGTTTAGAAAAAAATAATGTATACTCACATATTTTTATATAAATTGAAATTATATAATAATGTGTAAAAAAACTACCTACTGCTTTGTGGGTAAATGCATAAATTAGAGTGGACGCGTAATTTTGTATCTAATTTTATCTTTTCAAATCCACTGTTGAAAATTAGATGAAGTGCACATGGAAAACATTTTTTTCATGGAAACATTAGCAATATTGTGAAAAACAAGATTTAAAATAAATACTAAATTAAAGCTAAACTTAATTTTGAAGGGAAAAATAGTGAAAGAAATCTACACTTTATAATAAACTATATTTACATTTTAAGGAGCGCGCGAAAAGAATGCTTCGCACCGTCCACTTTATGTGTATAGAAGGGTATATTTAATTTTATTTTTAATTATTTTGTGATAGAATAAAATAGGTTTCTGTCTAAAGAATTTAGGTAGAAGTATAAAGAAGTATAAGGTAGAAGGTATAAGGAATCTCGGTAGAAATACATTGAATTCCGAAATTCTCTCTAAAAAAGTTTAAACCTGTAATAACTACAAGGCTATTGGCGATAGACGGATCACTTCATTACGGAATACTGAACTTTTTAAAGGCTACTTAAATTAAAAACTAAATTTAGCAATTTATATCTTTAAAAGTTTAGAAATATATCGTTAATTAATCGGTTAATTAAAATCAATAAACACCATTTGAACTGCAGAAAAACCGAATATTTCGATCCATTTCTTGCTTTAAACCCGTACCTATATTATTAACATACACCATGACGATTTGGTGAATTTAACTAGAACGATAGAGATATGAAACGTAATTTTAAATGTTGCTAATAGTATAATTCAAGTATACAGTAGTAAAATGCAATCAATACTGCTGTCATAGAATGAGTATCCTGAAAACGGTATGATGAGCATAAGCATAACGAATGTTAATATTTTCGGAACGGCGGTTGGAATAATAAGTGTTACGTTACCGGATGCAGTTTAATATCATTAACCTTTGAATCACGCTATGTACTGTTGGCGTTTGTCATTATGCATTAAGTGAGATTTAGCTGAATGCGGGTAGCACATAAATTAATCTGTATAATACTAATCGTGATTGATCATAATACCAATAAACACGACGCTAATCGTATCGTGTTTATTGATATTATGATCAATAAAGACAATCAGAGTGCTTTGCAGTCAATTTATTCCGAATATTTGCGACATGTATTTTTAATTATTTAAAACGGGTGATGAAGTTTTAAGTAATTGTAGGACTATGGTAATGAAAAGAAACGCTGTATTCGGAAATATAATAAGTTTTTATTAATAATATTATGGTAGATTAGGAATATCTAATAATCTAATAAGAAAAATCGAATAAGAGGATTTTAAAATTAGGGAAGCGTTTTCCAGATAAATGTCTCCTTGCAAATATTTCTTAATCTTGCCTGGTAGATCAGAGAAAATGTTACATAAAGTGTCACATTTTATGTAATGTATGCATAAAGTGTCCCTTTGCACTCACTTTCTTGTCATCTTACAATCTTTTCCATAACTAGATCTTTTTATAGTAAGGACAGCAAAGAAAAGAAAAATTCTGATTTTTCCGTTAAATTCGTTAATCAACAGTCCAGCAATCTGGGATCAATTTATAGGTGTCCATAAAGTAACGTATTTCGACTAAGATTTGTAAATAGTTTTTGTGTTCTCCCTATATTTTATATACGGAAGAGCGGAGGTAGCATCTTACTTCAATCGCCATTTCGGAAATTGATTTTTATTAAAAATCTTAAAATGGCTGGATATGCGGTAAAAATAGTATAGCCTTGTGAAGAAAATGATCTACTAGATTGATAATAATTATGTTAACTTCTAAAATTGTCGTTAACGAGACAATTTAAAATTTCCTAACGTTTTCGTTAAGAAGGATTTTGATTCAAAAACTTTAAAACCTGTAATTTAAAAAAATATATTTAATTTAAACATTTTTGTATTTTTTTTGAGTTTTAAATCAAACAAACTATTTAAAGTAATATTTAGAAGCTGATTCATATCTATATTAGCAAAGAACTTAAGTTAACTACTCGAGCGAAGTAACGAAAAAATATTTCATACATTTTGTTTAAGATTATAACGAATAATCGCAATATGTTTTGGCTTATATACTGGATGGGAGAACAATATATCGCTGCACCCATAAAGTCATGATGTCAAAAACTTAGCTTTCTTTAAAAAAATAAAGATAAAAACTCAAACATATATTGCGATATCAAAAGAAATTTTTATAAAATTGAATTAATGGGTGTAAAATTGAATTAATTTATAAATATCCATACGGAAAATAAACCAAAGGAGATATCAGATTTTATTTTTGGAACTCCACTCTACTAATTTATTTAATTTCTATAGGTAAGATAACATATGTAGCAAAAATATATTAGGTTGTCATAGTAAACCTGCCGTCCTAGTTCGTCAAAGTTTGATCATATGGCACTCAAGCATGACATTTCTACTTTTGTCCCAAAACACGTAACTGTTTTTCTATTAAAGTATGAGAGCATCGAAGGAGCTCTGCCTGATCATTTAATCCGGTTTTTTAATTTTTAATAAATTCACTATGGGAGCCCGTTCCTTGATGAGGACATCGGAGAGATTAACTGAACAGGAGATAGGACGGTGAACTTTTCATATAATCTACTAGAGATGTTTCTTTCTACAACATTCTTAAAACCCCTAAACAAAAGTGGTGGGTTAATTAGTCGCCAGTTTAATATTGAATATATTTGGCGTTAATTTTGTAGAAATTCATTATTCACAATTAAATGAAACTACGTGATGTAGTATTATTTCTACTTTCTTTAATTTCTTTAACCACGAATTTAATTTCTTTAACCAAAGAATCTTTGCCAATATCCCACCTGAAGATGTTGTAATACAACGAAACCTAGGTCGTGGTTAAAGAAATTAAAGTAAGTAGAAATAATACTACATCACGTAGTTTCATTTAATTGTGCCAGTTTAAAATTTAGCTCTCAATATTCAATATATTTTGCTTGATGAAAATGGATAACTTAAATAGTATTAAATAGTATTAAATATATATGAATAACTTAAATAGTATTAATATAATGTTAATTATGTGAGTTTCAAAGACTGCGAACTAGGTTAATATGGGCAAACTTTAAAGAAACCTA